>JAWNNV010000149.1:0-11689 GCA_035044485.1 Scaptomyza reducta | reverse complement strand
CGGTTCAGTTTTGACATAGTTATAGGTTCGGAAAGTTTTGACATATTTATAGGTTCGGAAAGTTTTAACATGAATTTCGAAAAAAAAAAACATTTCCAACTATGAATTGGGTTTAATTATTGAGATCGAGCCACGACTAAAACGCCTTTCTTTGAAAATCGGTTCAGTTTTGACAAAGTTATAGGTTCGGAAAGTTTTGACATATTCATAGGTTCGGAAAGTTTTGACATGAATTTCGAAAAAAAAAAACATTTCCAACTATGAATTCGGTTTAATTATTGAGATCGAGCCACGACTAAAACGCCTTTCCTTTTGAAAATCGGTTCAGTTTTGACCAAGTTATAGGTTCTGAAAGTTTTGACATATTTATAGGTTCGGAAAGTTTTGACATGAATTTCGAAAAAAAAAAAACATTTCCAACTATGAATTCGGTTTAATTATTGAGATCGAGCCACGACTAAAACGCCTTTCCTTTTGAAAATCGGTTCAGTTTTGACAAAGTTATAGGTTCTGAAAGTTTTGACATATTTATAGGTTCGGAAAGTTTTGACATGAATTTCGAAAAAAAAAAAACATTTCCAACTATGAATTCGGTTTAATTATTGAGATCGAGCCACGACTAAAACGCCTTTCCGTTTGAAAATCGGTTCAGTTTTGACAAAGTTATAGGTTCGGAAAGTTTTGACATAGTTATAGGTTCGGAAAGTTTTGACAAAGTTATAGGTTCTGAATGTTTTAACATGAATTTCGAAAAAAAAAACATTTCCAACTATGAATTGGGTTTAATTATTGAGATCGAGCCACGACTAAAACGGCTTTAGTTTTGACAAAGTTATAGGTTCTGAAAGTTTTGACATATTCATAGGTTCGGAAAGTTTTGACATGAATTTCGAAAAAAAAAACATTTCCAACTATGAATGAGGTTTAATTATTGAGATCGAGCCACGACTAAAACGCCTTTCCTTTTGAAAATCGGTTCAGTTTTGACATAAGTTATAGGTTCGGAAAGTTTTGACAAAGTTATAGGTTCGGAAAGTTTTAACATAAATTTCGAAAAAAAAAACATTTCCAACTATGAATTGCGGTTTAATTATTGAGATCGAGCCACGACTAAAACGGCTTTCCTTTTGAAAATCGGTTCAGTTTTGACAAAGTTATAGGTTCTGAAAATTTTGACATATTTATAGGTTCGGAAAGTTTTGACATGAATTTCGAAAAAAAAAAAACATTTGCAACTATGAATGAGGTTTAATTATTGAGATCGAGCCACGACTAAAACGCCTTTCCTTTTGAAAATCGGTTCAGTTTTGACAAAGTTATAGGTTCGGAAAGTTTTGACAAAGTTATAGGTTCGGAAAGTTTTAACATGAATTTCGAAAAAAAAAACATTTCCAACTATGAATTCGGTTTAATTATTGAGATCGAGCCACGACTAAAACGCCTTTCCGTTTGAAAATCGGTTCAGTTTTGACAAAGTTATAGGTTCGGAAAGTTTTGACATAGTTATAGGTTCGGAAAGTTTTGACAAAGTTATAGGTTCTGAAAGTTTTAACATGAATTTCGAAAAAAAAAACATTTCCAACTATGAATTGCGGTTTAATTATTGAGATCGAGCCACGACTAAAACGGCTTTAGTTTTGACAAAGTTATAGGTTCTGAAAGTTTTGACATATTTATAGGTTCGGAAAGTTTTGACATGAATTTCGAAAAAAAAAAACATTTCCAACTATGAATGAGGTTTAATTATTGAGATCGAGCCACGACTAAAACGCCTTTCCTTTTGAAAATCGGTTCAGTTTTGACAAAGTTATAGGTTCGGAAAGTTTTGACATAGTTATAGGTTCTGGAAAGTTTTAACATGAATTTCGAAAAAAAAAACATTTCCAACTATGAATTGCGGTTTAATTATTGAGATCGAGCCACGACTAAAACGGCTTTCCTTTTGAAAATCGGTTCAGTTTTGACAAAGTTATAGGTTCTGAAAATTTTGACATATTTATAGGTTCGGAAAGTTTTGACATGAATTTCGAAAAAAAAAAACATTTGCAACTATGAATGCGGTTTAATTATTGAGATCGAGCCACGACTAAAACGCCTTTCCTTTTGAAAATCGGTTCAGTTTTGACAAAGTTATAGGTTCGGAAAGTTTTGACATAGTTATAGGTTCGGAAAGTTTTAACATGAATTTCGAAAAAAAAAACATTTCCAACTATGAATTGCGGTTTAATTATTGAGATCGAGCCACGACTAAAACGCCTTTCCTTTTGAAAATCGGTTCAGTTTTGACAAAGTTATAGGTTCGGAAAGTTTTGACATAGTTATAGGTTCGGAAAGTTTTGACAAAGTTATAGGTTCGGAAAGTTTTAACATGAATTTCGAAAAAAAAAACATTTCCAACTATGAATTCGGTTTAATTATTGAGATCGAGCCACGACTAAAACGCCTTTCCTTTTGAAAATCGGTTCAGTTTTGACAAAGTTATAGGTTCGGAAAGTTTTGACATAGTTATAGGTTCGGAAAGTTTTAACATAAATTTCGAAAAAAAAAACATTTCCAACTATGAATGCGGTTTAATTATTGAGATCGAGCCACGACTAAAACGCCTTTCCTTTTGAAAATCGGTTCAGTTTTGACAAAGTTATAGGTTCGGAAAGTTTTGACATAGTTATAGGTTCGGAAAGTTTTGACAAAGTTATAGGTTCGGAAAGTTTTAACATGAATTTCGAAAAAAAAAAATATTTGCAACTATGAATTCGGTTTAATTATTGAGATCGAGCCACGACTAAAACGCCTTTCCTTTTGAAAATCGGTTCAGTTTTGACAAAGTTATAGGTTCGGAAAGTTTTGACATAGTTATAGGTTCGGAAAGTTTTGACAAAGTTATAGGTTCGGAAAGTTTTAACATGAATTTCGAAAAAAAAAACATTTGCAACTATGAATGCGGTTTAATTATTGAGATCGAGCCACGACTAAAACGCCTTTCCTTTTGAAAATCGGTTCAGTTTTGACAAAGTTATAGGTTCGGAAAGTTTTGACATAGTTATAGGTTCGGAAAGTTTTGACAAAGTTATAGGTTCGGAAAGTTTTAACATGAATTTCGAAAAAAAAAACATTTGCAACTATGAATGCGGTTTAATTATTGAGATCGAGCCACGACTAAAACGCCTTTCCTTTTGAAAATCGGTTCAGTTTTGACAAAGTTATAGGTTCTGAAAGTTTTGACATATTTATAGGTTCGGAAAGTTTTGACATGAATTTCGAAAAAAAAAAACATTTGCAACTATGAATGCGGTTTAATTATTGAGATCGAGCCACGACTAAAACGCCTTTCCTTTTGAAAATCGGTTCAGTTTTGACAAAGTTATAGGTTCGGAAAGTTTTGACATAGTTATAGGTTCGGAAAGTTTTGACATAATTTCGAAAAAAAAAAACATTTCCAACTATGAATTCGGTTTAATTATTGAGATCGAGCCACGACTAAAACGCCTTTCCTTTTGAAAATCGGTTCAGTTTTGACAAAGTTATAGGTTCGGAAAGTTTTGACATATTTATAGGTTCGGAAAGTTTTGACATGAATTTCGAAAAAAAAAAACATTTGCAACTATGAATTCGGTTTAATTATTGAGATCGAGCCACGACTAAAACGCCTTTCCTTTTGAAAATCGGTTCAGTTTTGACAAAGTTATAGGTTCGGAAAGTTTTGACATAGTTATAGGTTCGGAAAGTTTTGACAAAGTTATAGGTTCGGAAAGTTTTAACATGAATTTCGAAAAAAAAAACATTTCCAACTATGAATTCGGTTTAATTATTGAGATCGAGCCACGACTAAAACGCCTTTCCTTTTGAAAATCGGTTCAGTTTTGACAAAGTTATAGGTTCGGAAAGTTTTGACATAGTTATAGGTTCGGAAAATTTTGACAAAGTTATAGGTTCGGAAAGTTTTGACATGAATTTCGAAAAAAAAAAACATTTCCAACTATGAATGAGGTTTAATTATTGAGATCGAGCCACGACTAAAACGCCTTTCCTTTTGAAAATCGGTTCAGTTTTGACAAAGTTATAGGTTCGGAAAGTTTTGACAAAGTTATAGGTTCGGAAAGTTTTAACATAAATTTCGAAAAAAAAAAACATTTCCAACTATGAATTGAGGTTTAATTATTGAGATCGAGCCACGACTAAAACGCCTTTCCTTTTGAAAATCGGTTCAGTTTTGACAAAGTTATAGGTTCGGAAAGTTTTGACATAGTTATAGGTTCGGAAAGTTTTGACATGAATTTCGAAAAAAAAAAACATTTGCAACTATGAATGCGGTTTAATTATTGAGATCGAGCCACGACTAAAACGCCTTTCCTTTTGAAAATCGGTTCAGTTTTGACAAAGTTATAGGTTCGGAAAGTTTTGACAAAGTTATAGGTTCGGAAAGTTTTAACATAAATTTCGAAAAAAAAAACATTTGCAACTATGAATGCGGTTTAATTATTGAGATCGAGCCACGACTAAAACGCCTTTCCTTTTGAAAATCGGTTCAGTTTTGACAAAGTTATAGGTTCGGAAAGTTTTGACATAGTTATAGGTTCGGAAAGTTTTGACAAAGTTATAGGTTCGGAAAGTTTTAACATAAATTTCGAAAAAAAAAACATTTCCAACTATGAATGCGGTTTAATTATTGAGATCGAGCCACGACTAAAACGCCTTTCCTTTTGAAAATCGGTTCAGTTTTGACAAAGTTATAGGTTCTGAAAGTTTTGACATATTTATAGGTTCGGAAAGTTTTGACAAAGTATAGGTTGAATTTCGAATGAAAAAAAAAACATTTCCAACTATGAATTCGGTTTAATTATTGAGATCGAGCCACGACTAAAACGCCTTTCCTTTTGAAAATCGGTTCAGTTTTGACAAAGTTATAGGTTCTGAAAGTTTTGACATATTTATAGGTTCGGAAAGTTTTGACATGAATTTCGAAAAAAAAAAACATTTGCAACTATGAATTCGGTTTAATTATTGAGATCGAGCCACGACTAAAACGCCTTTCCTTTTGAAAATCGGTTCAGTTTTGACAAAGTTATAGGTTCGGAAAGTTTTGACATAGTTATAGGTTCGGAAAGTTTTGACAAAGTTATAGGTTCGGAAAGTTTTAACATGAATTTCGAAAAAAAAAAACATTTCCAACTATGAATTGCGGTTTAATTATTGAGATCGAGCCACGACTAAAACGCCTTTCTTTTGAAAACGGTTCAGTTTTGACAAAGTTATAGGTTCTGAAAGTTTTGACATATTTATAGGTTCGGAAAGTTTTGACATGAATTTCGAAAAAAAAAAACATTTGCAACTATGAATGAGGTTTAATTATTGAGATCGAGCCACGACTAAAACGCCTTTCCTTTTGAAAATCGGTTCAGTTTTGACAAAGTTATAGGTTCGGAAAGTTTTGACAAAGTTATAGGTTCGGAAAGTTTTAACATGAATTTCGAAAAAAAAAAACATTTCCAACTATGAATTCGGTTTAATTATTGAGATCGAGCCACGACTAAAACGCCTTTCCTTTTGAAAATCGGTTCAGTTTTGACAAAGTTATAGGTTCGGAAAGTTTTGACATATTTATAGGTTCGGAAAGTTTTAGACATGAATTTCGAAAAAAAAAAAAACATTTCCAACTATGAATGCGGTTTAATTATTGAGATCGAGCCACGACTAAAACGCCTTTCCTTTTGAAAATCGGTTCAGTTTTGACAAAGTTATAGGTTCGGAAAGTTTTACACAGTTAAGGTTCGGAAAATTTTGACAAAGTTATAGGTTCGGAAAGTTTTAACATGAATTTCGAAAAAAAAAACATTTGCAACTATGAATGCGGTTTAATTATTGAGATCGAGCCACGACTAAAACGCCTTTCCTTTTGAAAATCGGTTCAGTTTTGACAAAGTTATAGGTTCTGAAAGTTTTGACATATTTATAGGTTCGGAAAGTTTTGACATGAATTTCGAAAAAAAAAACATTTGCAACTATGAATGAGGTTTAATTATTGAGATCGAGCCACGACTAAAACGCATTTCCTTTTGAAAATCGGTTCAGTTTTGACAAAGTTATAGGTTCGGAAAGTTTTGACAAAGTATAGGTTCGGAAAGTTTTAACATAAATTTCGAAGAAAAAAAACATTTCCAACTATGAAATCGGTTTAATTATTGAGATCGAGCCACGACTAAAACGCCTTTCCTTTTGAAAATCGGTTCAGTTTTGACAAAGTTATAGGTTCTGAAAGTTTTGACATATTTATAGGTTCGGAAAGTTTTGACATGAATTTCGAAAAAAAAAAAACATTTCCAACTATGAATTCGGTTTAATTATTGAGATCGAGCCACGACTAAAACGCCTTTCCTTTTGAAAATCGGTTCAGTTTTGACAAAGTTATAGGTTCTGAAAGTTTTGACATATTTATAGGTTCGGAAAGTTTTGACATGAATTTCGAAAAAAAAAAAACATTTCCAACTATGAATTCGGTTTAATTATTGAGATCGAGCCACGACTAAAACGCCTTTTCGGTTCAGTTTTGACAAAAGGTTCGGAAATTTTGTAGGTTCGGAAAGTTTTGACAAAGTTATAGGTTCTGAAAGTTTTAACATGAATTTCGAAAAAAAAAACATTTCCAACTATGAATTGGGTTTAATTATTGAGATCGAGCCACGACTAAAACGGCTTTAGTTTTGACAAAGTTATAGGTTCTGAAAGTTTTGACATATTCATAGGTTCGGAAAGTTTTGACATGAATTTCGAAAAAAAAAAACATTTCCAACTATGAATGAGGTTTAATTATTGAGATCGAGCCACGACTAAAATGCCTTTCCTTTTGAAAATCGGTTCAGTTTTGACAAAGTTATAGGTTCGGAAAGTTTTGACAAAGTTATAGGCTTGGAAAGTTTTAACATAAATTTCGAAAAAAAAAACATTTCCAACTATGAATTCGGTTTAATTATTGAGATCGAGCCACGACTAAAACGCCTTTCCTTTTGAAAATCGGTTCAGTTTTGACAAAGTTATAGGTTCGGAAAGTTTTGACATAGTTATAGGTTCGGAAAGTTTTACAAAGTTATAGGTTCGGAAAGTTTTAACATAAATTTCGAAAAAAAAAATATTTGCAACTTTGAATGCGGTTTAATTATTGAGATCGAGCCACGACTAAAACGCCTTTCCTTTTGAAAATCGGTTCAGTTTTGACAAAGTTATAGGTTCGGAAAGTTTTGACATAGTTATAGGTTCGGAAAGTTTTGACAAAGTTATAGGTTCTGAAAGTTTTGACATGAATTTCGAAAAAAAAAACATTTCCAACTATGAATTCGGTTTAATTATTGAGATCGAGCCACGACTAAAACGCCTTTCCTTTTGAAAATCGGTTCAGTTTTGACAAAGTTATAGGTTGGAAAGTTTTGACAAATGTTATAGGCTTCGGAAAGTTTTAACATAAATTTCGAAAAAAAAAACATTTCCAACTATGAATTCGGTTTAATTATTGAGATCGAGCCACGACTAAAACGCCTTTCCTTTTGAAAATCGGTTCAGTTTTGACAAAGTTATAGGTTCGGAAAGTTTTGACATAGTTATAGGTTCGGAAAGTTTTGACAAAGTTATAGGTTCGGAAAGTTTTAACATAAATTTCGAAAAAAAAAACATTTGCAACTATGAATGCGGTTTAATTATTGAGATCGAGCCACGACTAAAACGCCTTTCCTTTTGAAAATCGGTTCAGTTTTGACAAAGTTATAGGTTCGGAAAGTTTTGACATAGTTATAGGTTCGGAAAGTTTTGACATGAAATTTCGAAAAAAAAAAACATTTCCAACTATGAATTCGGTTTAATTATTGAGATCGAGCCACGACTAAAACGCCTTTCCTTTTGAAAATCGGTTCAGTTTTGACAAAGTTATAGGTTCGGAAAATTTTGACATAGTTATAGGTTCGGAAAGTTTTGACAAAGTTATAGGTTCTGAAAGTTTTAACATGAATTTCGAAAAAAAAAACATTTGCAACTATGAATTCGGTTTAATTATTGAGATCGAGCCACGACTAAAACGGCTTTCCTTTTGAAAATCGGTTCAGTTTTGACAAAGTTATAGGTTCTGAAAATTTTGACATATTTATAGGTTCGGAAAGTTTTGACATGAATTTCGAAAAAAAAAAACATTTGCAACTATGAATGCGGTTTAATTATTGAGATCGAGCCACGACTAAAACGCCTTTCCTTTTGAAAATCGGTTCAGTTTTGACAAAGTTATAGGTTCGGAAAGTTTTGACAAAGTTATAGGTTCGGAAAGTTTTGACATGAATTTCGAAAAAAAAAAACATTTCCAACTATGAATGCGGTTTAATTATTGAGATCGAGCCACGACTAAAACGCCTTTCCTTTTGAAAATCGGTTCAGTTTTGACAAAGTTATAGGTTCGGAAAGTTTTGACATAGTTATAGGTTCGGAAAGTTTTGACAAAGTTATAGGTTCGGAAAGTTTTGACATGAATTTCGAAAAAAAAAACATTTGCAACTATGAATGCGGTTTAATTATTGAGATCGAGCCACGACTAAAACGCCTTTCCTTTTGAAAATCGGTTCAGTTTTGACAAAGTTATAGGTTCGGAAAGTTTTGACATAGTTATAGGTTCGGAAAGTTTTGACATGAATTTCGAAAAAAAAAAACATTTCCAACTATGAATGCGGTTTAATTATTGAGATCGAGCCACGACTAAAACGCCTTTCCTTTTGAAAATCGGTTCAGTTTTGACAAAGTTATAGGTTCGGAAAGTTTTGACATAGTTATAGGTTCGGAAAATTTTGACAAAGTTATAGGTTCGGAAAGTTTTAACATGAATTTCGAAAAAAAAAACATTTCCAACTATGAATGCGGTTTAATTATTGAGATCGAGCCACGACTAAAACGCCTTTCCTTTTGAAAATCGGTTCAGTTTTGACAAAGTTATAGGTTCGGAAAGTTTTGACATAGTTATAGGTTCGGAAAGTTTTGACATGAATTTCGAAAAAAAAAAAACATTTCCAACTATGAATGCGGTTTAATTATTGAGATCGAGCCACGACTAAAACGCCTTTCCTTTTGAAAATCGGTTCAGTTTTGACAAAGTTATAGGTTCTGAAAGTTTTGACATAGTTATAGGTTCGGAAAGTTTTGACATGAATTTCGAAAAAAAAAACATTTCCAACTATGAATTCGGTTTAATTATTGAGATCGAGCCACGACTAAAACGCCTTTCCTTTTGAAAATCGGTTCAGTTTTGACAAAGTTATAGGTTCGGAAAGTTTTGACATAGTAATTTCGAAAAAAAAAACATTTCCAACTATGAATTGGGTTTAATTATTGAGATCGAGCCACGACTAAAACGGCTTTAGTTTTGACAAAGTTATAGGTTCTGAAAGTTTTGACAAATTTATAGGTTCGGAAAGTTTTGACATGAATTTCGAAAAAAAAAAACATTTCCAACTATGAATGCGGTTTAATTATTGAGATCGAGCCACGACTAAAACGCCTTTCCTTTTGAAAATCGGTTCAGTTTTGACAAAGTTATAGGTTCGGAAAGTTTTGACAAAGTTATAGGCTTCGGAAAGTTTTAACATAAATTTCGAAAAAAAAAACATTTCCAACTATGAATTCGGTTTAATTATTGAGATCGAGCCACGACTAAAACGCCTTTCCTTTTGAAAATCGGTTCAGTTTTGACAAAGTTATAGGTTCGGAAAGTTTTGACATAGTTATAGGTTTGGAAAGTTTTGACAAAGTTATAGGTTCGGAAAGTTTTAACATGAATTTCGAAAAAAAAAACATTTGCAACTATGAATGCGGTTTAATTATTGAGATCGAGCCACGACTAAAACGCCTTTCCTTTTGAAAATCGGTTCAGTTTTGACAAAGTTATAGGTTCGGAAAGTTTTGACATAGTTATAGGTTCGGAAAGTTTTGACATGAATTTCGAAAAAAAAAAAACATTTGCAACTATGAATGCGGTTTAATTATTGAGATCGAGCCACGACTAAAACGCCTTTCCTTTTGAAAATCGGTTCAGTTTTGACAAAGTTATAGGTTCGGAAAGTTTTGACATAAGTTATAGGTTCGGAAAGTTTTAACATAAATTTCGAAAAAAAAAAAACATTTCCAACTATGAATTCGGTTTAATTATTGAGATCGAGCCACGACTAAAACGCCTTTCCTTTTGAAAATCGGTTCAGTTTTGACAAAGTTATAGGTTCGGAAAGTTTTGACATAGTTATAGGTTCGGAAAGTTTTGACAAAGTTATAGGTTCGGAAAGTTTTAACATAAATTTCGAAAAAAAAAACATTTGCAACTATGAATGCGGTTTAATTATTGAGATCGAGCCACGACTAAAACGCCTTTCCTTTTGAAAATCGGTTCAGTTTTGACAAAGTTATAGGTTCGGAAAGTTTTGACATAGTTATAGGTTCGGAAAGTTTTGACAAAGTTATAGGTTCGGAAAGTTTTAACATGAATTTCGAAAAAAAAAACATTTCCAACTATGAATGCGGTTTAATTATTGAGATCGAGCCACGACTAAAACGCCTTTCCTTTTGAAAATCGGTTCAGTTTTGACAAAGTTATAGGTTCGGAAAGTTTTGACATAGTAAGTTTGATAGGTTCGGAAAGTTTTGACATGAATTTCGAAAAAAAAAACATTTCCAACTATGAATGCGGTTTAATTATTGAGATCGAGCCACGACTAAAACGCCTTTCCTTTTGAAAATCGGTTCAGTTTTGACAAAGTTATAGGTTCGGAAAGTTTTGACATAGTTATAGGTTCGGAAAGTTTTGACATAAATTTCGAAAAAAAAAACATTTGCAACTATGAATTCGGTTTAATTATTGAGATCGAGCCACGACTAAAACGCCTTTCCTTTTGAAAATCGGTTCAGTTTTGACAAAGTTATAGGTTCGGAAAGTTTTGACATAGTTATAGGTTCGGAAAGTTTTGACAAAGTTATAGGTTCGGAAAGTTTTAACATGAATTTCGAAAAAAAAAACATTTGCAACTATGAATGCGGTTTAATTATTGAGATCGAGCCACGACTAAAACGCCTTTCCTTTTGAAAATCGGTTCAGTTTTGACAAAGTTATAGGTTCGGAAAGTTTTGACATAGTTATAGGTTCGGAAAGTTTTGACATGAATTTCGAAAAAAAAAAACATTTGCAACTATGAATTCGGTTTAATTATTGAGATCGAGCCACGACTAAAACGCCTTTCCTTTTGAAAATCGGTTCAGTTTTGACAAAGTTATAGGTTCGGAAAGTTTTGACATAGTTATAGGTTCGGAAAGTTTTGACAAAGTTATAGGTTCGGAAAGTTTTAACATAAATTTCGAAAAAAAAAACATTTCCAACTATGAATTCGGTTTAATTATTGAGATCGAGCCACGACTAAAACGGCTTTCCTTTTGAAAATCGGTTCAGTTTTGACAAAGTTATAGGTTCGGAAAGTTTTGACATAGTTATAGGTTCGGAAAGTTTTGACAAAGTTATAGGTTTGGAAAGTTTTAACATGAATTTCGAAAAAAAAAAAATTTCCAACTATGAATGCGGTTTAATTATTGAGATCGAGCCACGACTAAAACGCCTTTCCTTTTGAAAATCGGTTCAGTTTTGACAAAGTTATAGGTTCGGAAAGTTTTGACATAGTTATAGGTTCGG
>JAWNNV010000148.1:600000-1162104 GCA_035044485.1 Scaptomyza reducta | reverse complement strand
ACGTATTGCTATATACCCTTCGCAATTGTCAGCAGAGTCAGCAGCGGGCCAATCAATAAACCATAAAAATAACCAGCTTCGCTTGTTAAATTTTGTTGTATGAGTTATATTATATTGCGTATACGTTAATTCTGACTGCAGTTTAAAAGCAGAAAGAAATAGCTGTCTGTGCGTACAGATAAAAGTGAAGTGAAGTCATTAAAAAACTCTGCGATGAGCGAACAACAGTTATTTGTCAGATCTGATAACTTCTAAGTGAGTTGTTTAATCGGAGTGTGCCTGGAAATGAAGGCAATTTGACAGCTGTCGAAAATTGCGCACTCTTTAAATTCCCCTTTTCTTTTTAATTTTCTGGTAACTCTTTTCTCGTCTTAGGTTTGTGCCAGCCACTCGAAATGCCGGATCAGAAGTTTCTTTGGGATGTATTTCAACGTGTCGATAAGGACAAGAGCGGTTACATTTCGGCCGATGAACTGCAGGTGGTGCTTTCGAATGGCACTTGGTCCGCTTTCAATCCGGAAACAGTTCGCTTAATCATTGGCATGTTTGATCGCGAACATCGAGGTACAGTGTCCTTTCAGGACTTTGGTGCGCTCTGGAAATACATAACCGATTGGCAAAATTGTTTTCTTTCCTTTGACACGGATAAGTCGGGCAATATTAGTAGCCTAGAGCTGAAAAATGCACTCGAAACATTTGGCTATCGTCTAACGGATCAATTAAATGCAATATTACTGCAGAAATTTGATCGATTGGGTCAAGGAAATATTCTATTTGATGATTTCATACAATGTTGCGTTGTATTGAATCTATTGACAACAGCCTTTAAGCAATACGATACGGATATCAAAGGTGTTATTACCATCGACTATGAACAGTTCTTGAGAATGGTTTTGGAATTGAAAATGTAAATAAATTATATTTGAGTTCGATTTGCTTTTAGCTATGTAAACATCAACTACAAATTAATCCTGAAACTATTTCAATCACGTTCAAATTGCAAGTTAAGCCGAGCCAATCTACTTAAATAAACTGTAACTAAATACTACACATATAAGCTTTATGATAAGCTAATGCTAATGTATATTGGTGGTGTTTGGGGGGGGAAATGCTGCACTCGACAATGGTCAGCAAGTGTGCTCGGTCAAATCAATTTGCGGTGCGTTTATTGAACTTGTCTACACCAATAAAAGACCTGCAGGCAGGCAGGCAGAAGAGC
This sequence comes from Scaptomyza reducta, assembly GCA_035044485.1. NCBI lineage: Eukaryota > Metazoa > Arthropoda > Insecta > Diptera > Drosophilidae > Scaptomyza > Scaptomyza reducta. The sequence goes on along the minus strand of JAWNNV010000148.1, from coordinate 1,160,885 downwards.
TGCCAGATGCTAGCCTTGGTGCCAGCTAGGACAGCGTTTGGTCAGGCACTTCGACATGCACTTAATGTGCGATTGGCCGGCAGCTTGGCAAACTACAAGCAACATGACACACTTGAGCATGCTTGTGTTGTACGATGTTGAGAGCCAGAGACAGAGTCTGGGCACACACTTAAGCAAGAAGGCCTTGGGGTTCGAAACAATTGTTTTGATTTAGGGCGCTGAGAACACAGCGTTGAAACATTTCGTATACTTTAGCCAGAGCTTTAATTTTGCTTCAACTAAAAGAGCTGATGAGCTGACGAGAGACAGCGAGAGAGTGTGGGAAGAACACGGAGTTGGGTTGGAAAATGAACCTGCACAATTCGTATGAAATTAATTGACCTGATTCATTTCGCAGCTCAGCTTACAATTAATTACGCACACACACTCAGTGGGTGGTTTCTGAAATTGAAGAAGCTTCGCTGAAGGTTCGCAGCTCTGAACACCAGGGGGCGCCAGCAGCGCGTGCACAGGTTCACTGTCAAAATTAATTACCAGCTGCTGGATTTTTATTAAATAAAAAAGCGTATGTAAATAAATAAAAGAAAGAAAAAAATTAATTCTGCGACGGCTGAAAGCGTCAAAAACTCATGCTGCGTGCCACTTTGCCACAGACGTGCCCACAAACGTTTGGCTCGGCAAGAGAGGCGAGACAAAGTAGCCGCTGCAAAATGTGCAAGCAAAAATTGTGAAGTGTTGACGACGTGCTAAAAGTTTGTTTATGAAATGAAATTAACAGTTTTTGCTTTTACCATATGGCACTTACTACTACGTGGGTGGGTGCATGAGCAACAGGGGGCGAGGGGTGCCTCGCCAATGTTGGATTAAAATTGCTTGCCAAGAACAACATCAGAAAGTTAAATTCAAGTTGAAGTATTTGCAGAGAATGCGAGAGTGATGTGGAGGGAGAAAAAAGTACTGCAACTTTTTTAAATGCCTCTGACTCTGGCAATATAAGTTCTTAAATATTTTGCTACAGAATTGAGAGACGAGAGAGATATGCATTTGCGTTACAATAAAAATGTTAAAATAATAAAATTGTTCTAAAAATTTTTAATTACATTCTGGGTAAACTTTACTCTTGCATTTTGCAGTATTGACATGAGAAAAAAATAAGACAAAAATGTTGCAATCACATTTTTCTAATTATAAATAAATATTATTTCTTGGAATTTTATTTGGCAAGCAAACGTAAAATTATTTAATTGCTTTATTTTGTGAAGCCTTAAACCTAAAACGAATATGAAATACAAATTGAATTGTTTCTGTCTCCATAACGTGTTGCACGAAGTGCGTTCATTTGTGGTTAGCTAACCAACTGCATAACTACATAAGTACATAGATATGTACTGCCTGTTAGCAGAGCTAAAGCCATTAGGGTCTACCGCCGACATCAAGCCGACCAATGCAACCAGCTAGAGTCGCCTCAGTTTAACAAGACCAACCGCAGACTTTAGCTTTTCCCCCTTGGCTAGAAATTCAGTTTCGCACTTAACACACACACACACAACACTCAGGCATTAATACGTACCTCGAACGTTCACGCTCCTGCTCATCCTCATCCTCCATGATGTCCACATTGCCACTCGAGCTGAGCAGCGCCGACAATGTTGCTGCTGCTGTTGTTGTTGCTGTTGCTGCAGTTGTTGTTGCTGTTGTATTTGCAGTGACGCCATTGCCACAAACACCTGCGGCTATAAAATTGTTATCGGCCAGTGTTGCTGCAGTTGCTGCTGCTCCTGCTGCTGCTGCTGCTGTTGCTGTTGCTTTAATGCCTGCTGACAGTTGCTGGTTGTTGCTTGTTGCTGGCGTGTACGTTAACAATGCTGGTGTTGCTCCTGCTGTTGTTGCTGCAGATAATGCATTTGGTAATAAATCATGCCTGCAGGATAAATCACTCGATCCTGCCGTGAGCAGCGTATTGATTTCATTCGACAACGGCTTCGTCACAAACTTCGCACGACGCAAAGCTGCCAAACAGCGTAAAACAAGAACAGAAAAGAATCGGTAAACATGTTGATTAAATAATTCGTTTTAATTTAATTTATATATGATGAATTGTTGAACAGCAACAAACGTAAACAAAACAACCAACGAACTGTGAAAAAAGTAAGTTTTGTTGTGGCAACTGCAACTTCCGGATACAACTGCCACACAATGTTGCTTAACAAAAAACAACTAACCAGTAAAAGTCACTGAGTGCATTTTGTGGCCCTAAATAGGTATGTCCCCATATTTATTTCTATATGTACTCTGAGTTAGTAAAATAATTTGTTTTTGCATTTTGGCACAAGTTAAGCGTTGCAGTGGCACAGCAACATTGTTGCAATTGCAGCGGAAGGTTCTCGAAAATTTGCGAACACAAAAGTTTGGCGTCGCATGTTGCAACAGCTGCGTTGGGGTTAGCCGGCTAGGGTTGTCACAGTTTTTTTTATTAAGTACTAACTGAACACAAACATCAAATGCTAGTTTTGTTGCGAAGGATAACAGTTTTTGAGCTTATTAAGGGTTTACATATGCATTTAATTAGTTAGTAAATTAAATTGGTCAATATCTTAAGTTGAAATTGGATTAGGAATTTCTTTAAAACTGCCGAAATAACTAGCTGCAAATGGTTTAAGACGGAAACCATGCTTTTCACACTACATTGTCATTCAAAATGTGCAACCAAAATTCACCCGTTTAAAGCAATTTAAATATTTCTCAACTTTGGCCATTTTGCACTTCCGAGAAACGTACAATTCTCATATCTCATATTAAGTAGACTATCGCCGAAAAGGGGAAGTGGTTGGAGCTCAGGAAGGAAACAGCTGTAATGGCATCTTTCACTTAGGCGCCTGGGCGTTGCCGTTGCCGCTGCCGTTGCCTGACACAAGACGGAGAGCGCGAGGAGAGCGCTTTGTCTGCGGTCCGGGCAGGACATGGCCAATTTGAAAATATTTACTTAAACTTGGACGGCACACGCACACACACACACACACGCGCCGACACATACATATACACATTCATTAGAGTGTTGAATGCATTTTGTACAGTGCTGGTTGCAATGTGGTTAACAGTTTGTTGCAACTTCTTGTCGAGCGCTAATGGCGTGGTCAACCACTCTGTGTGGGTGAGGCGAGGAAGAGGAGCAGGACAATGGCTTTCAGTTGCTGCTGTTGTATGCGTATGTGTGTGTGTGTGTGTCTCTATGAGTTTTCTTTGAGTTTCGCTGCGTGGGAACAGCTGAAATAATTAACGTATGTTGAAATTGGGAATCGATGACTGCAATTTGTAGCTGAGCTCGATATAAAATGTAAAAAGGACTTCGGGCAAAAGGATTCTTTGTCACTTGTGTAAATCAGTCACGTGCTGTGTAAAAATATGTGTAATGAGTTTTGCATGCAGCAAAAAGTTTGGCATGGATGATGGGGAAGGCCTGTGTGACAACTGGCGTGGCATGTGGCAAGAGTGTCGTCGTAGTGTCAAAGTGGCAAGTCATCATTATCGTCAATAATAAAAAAAAAATGTCGCACATGTCTCGCCTTCGACTCGAGTGCATGTTCAGGTCCTTGTTGTCCTTGTCATGTCCTTGCCACGGGGATGTCATGCGGCAGCAGTTGAAAACTTTTAATGCGCCATCCTGCCACGCCTTGCAGCGCAAAGTCGCTAAGTATGGCAGCTTAACTCGTGTCATTTCAACACGCTGCCACATCACTGCCGCATTATGATGTTCTTAATGATAATATGGCTGGTGAAAGCACTGCCAGCAAATTGTTACATAATTGCATGCGCAGAATGAGCGGCAAGACCGACACTGTACAACATTGCGTATGATTGATGAATATCGGTAGCATTTATGGTGGTCTCGCCTTGGCACGTAGCACCACGCCGCAGCACTGCTTGAGCACCACAGTTTTGTGGTTGTCATTCTACTTGTGCAAGTCTGATGTGTAATAATAGATTTGTGTATATATAATTGGATATAATTGAATATAATATGTTGTTGTGCCATGCCGAATGGCAATGCAATTAATTAAGATTAATGTGAAACTTAAGCTAGTTAAGTGAATTATAATTAGAATTGTTATCTACAGAAAATACAGCTAGATCTTGGAGTGTTATGGAATCCCTTTTTGCAAGCTTTGCTATCAAGATCGAACTTTATCAAAACATCTTGTACTTACAATGCATATTGGCTGTTTGATACGCAGGTGGTGGTGGCAATGTGATTGTCTCCAGTGTCGATGTTGCTGTTGCACCCAAATCGCTGCTCATATTTTGCGCCGTTGCTGGTGCAACGTCCAAGGTGGACAGTTGACGATGTTGCTTGGCAGCCGGTTGCAAGTGTATTGTATGATACTTGACCAGCGGCTGTGGACTGGAGCCTGGCGGAGCTGGACCAAATGGAAAGTATATTGTCGCCGTGGCTGGGGCATAGCAATTTGGTGGTGGTGGCATTGTTGCTGCTGGTGGGGCACTGAAATGCAGCATGCTGCTTGGCACGGCGACATAATTCGTTGCCTGCTGTTGGTGTTGTCGCGGCAACGTTGCTGTCGATAATTGCTGTTGCTGCTGCAGTGGCTGTGTTGCTGTCGCGTTTCTGTAATGCAAAGACTGTTGATGTTGCTGCTGTTGCTGTTGCTGGTGATGTTGTTGTGGCAACGGTGCATATTTCAGTAATGCATTGCCCGTTGTTGTTGTTGTCATTAGCATGACATCCGGCTGCTGCTGCTGTTGCTGGTAAAACTGCTGCTGCTGTTGGTATTGCTGCTGCTGTTGCTGCTGCTGCTGCTGATTCAACTTGCTTGGCATTGCATTGCGCAACAATTGACAAGCATCTGTATGACCACAGGACAATGGAAATGAAGAAAAGGACATACGAAAAGTTGATTAACGATTTGCCAATTGTTATGCTGACAATTCAATTTACAACCCTGACCCACCCCAACCCCCACAACAACAGTCCTTTTTAAAAAAGAGTGTCTTTTGTTGATAGTGATAAACTCACCTTCTGCTTTATCCAGCGACAACTTGCGCTTCATTGTTGTTGTTGTTGTTGTCTTTGTCTTTTGGCCATATTCATAGCACTCGTTGAGGCTCGTCTCACTGTTGGCCGCATCGTATTTACAACCCTTACAGTTTGCCTGCAATTAACAGCCAGAATAATTTTATTAATTGCTGCCAAAGTTAAGATAAGTAATTTGCGTATTTATACGTAATTAAGAGAATTATTGCAAAAGTCAATAACATGAAAAACATATTTTTCAATCGATATACCTTGTTGAGTTGGCAATACTGTTCAATTTAACTGTCAATTGAAAGTACAGTGTTGCCAAGTGTGCGGAGTGACAGCCCTGTCTTAAAATCAACGTTTAAGCATTGAACACTATAAAACGACAATCAATAAGTTTTGACAGGCAACTCAGCAAGTTTGAAAACTGATTCAACAGCCAGACAAGATGACAGTTCATAGAGCTGTCAACTTTCTTGCAGAATAAACATTTTGATTGCTGTCAAAGGGAAATATAAAGTAAATCAAGTTGAATACAGATCAAATCAAAGGAAACACATTATACCATTATATGCAATCCTGTCGGCTAATTGCTCATTTACCAGGTACAAACGGATACGAATACTCAAACCGCAACACAATTAACTTTAACAAGTTGAGCGTTTGGGAATTCTACCTCAAATATATTTTGAGTTTAAATTTAATATGCCAATAACATTGTGATTAACACAAGCAAAATGCTGGCAGCTCTATCTCCCTCTCTCTCTCCGTCGCTTTCTCTATCTCTCTTCCGGAATGACATATACACATCCGTAAGTTGATGTCCTTGTTCTTATCCATGTTGTTGCGGTTCCAAGCACAACGTTGCGTGTGGTTTGCTGCCACATGCGAAGAGATACGATGTGATGCGATGCGATGCGATGTGAAGCGAAACGTTGTCATGTTGCCATCATGTTAGTTGCGGTTATGTGGCATCACGTTGAGACGCCTAGGCAATCACACATACATGTAGATAGCTCACACAGACACAAATGATATGGCACTGTGACTTTGCGGCTTGCCTCAAAACCCATTCACACTGTCCCTCATGATAATTGCTGAAAAGGCAACAAGGATAACAATGAACGACGCTAAGACCCAGAGGCCAAAATGCCAACGTTCAGCGGTCAATGGTCAACATGCTGATAATAATTCAACCGATGAACCAAACGCATTTGGGGCCCCAGAGCATTTAACCGCAGGGCTTATCAATTGTCAGTGTTGTGGGTCGAGGGCAGCAGCAGCAGCAGCTGTGATTTGCTAAGATTGAATTAAGCCCTAATGAGTCGTTAAATGCAAAAAGGATTCCTCAAACTCATTTGCCGCCTATCCCAAATGGCATTCAGTCAAGCAAAACGTTCACGCGGAAAACTCAATGCAGCCGAGAACGTAGTAAATGCAAAAAACTTGTTGAACAACTTTTCACGCACACACGTTGAAGCTCTACTTTAGCCTAACAAAAGCATGCTGTCAGTGCGGTAAGTGCATAACGAGTGGCTTTTGAGCCACGTGCTGCTACACGCTGCAAGGCAACCAGTCAAGTGTTGCACAAATTTATGGTGTTGAAACACACAAAGTAACAAAGCCTTTTAGATAGATGTTAACGAACTGAAAGTGTAAATTGTTTGTTGAAGTGATTTAAGTGAACCTGGCCAAAATAAATCAATCGTCATGATTAAATAAAATAAACTTGCACTTTACACTTATTTTATTTATATTAAATGAGTTTATTCTACTAATTCAAACTGCTGTTAAGTCCTTCAGATCCGGTAATGACTTTAAATCTGATTTCATTTTTCATATTTACTAAAATTATGCTAATTTCTTTCAACCATTATTAAATATAAATCTATGCAAACCCCTAATTTAATTCGTTATGCGCTCAAACTCTATGCAAATCATTTACATAATGTCCAACTGTAGCCAATTAGTTTACCGTTTCTTTCAACATGCTAACACAAAAAAAAAACATGCATAATTCCTTCTCTTCTTCCTTTTTACAGAACGGGAAAAAGTTACAGCTAGCCGCAGTTTTCCACAGCGGACTCATAAAAAAATCAATTACATTTCGCGCAGTGTGCAACTGGGCAACAGGAAAGCCTGATGAAAAGTTACTGCACGCTTTTAGCTGAAACCATGTTCTTATGGCCAACTTTTCGCGCTAGAGTATGCACTGTGTACATACACACAATCTTAAAGTGGACGAACTCATTTAATTTAGTTAACTTGGCACTTTTCGATTGGCTTTTGTGACCCAAGTCAAAATTCAAGTAGCGTCAAAGTTTTCTTGGCCACGCTTAAATTGTCAGTTTTAAAGGCTGACAGACTTTAAAACTTTTGCCGAAAGTTCCTTTCATGAAGAAAATAGCGATAGTGCCGTTCACGGCTCCATTAAGCAAATTTGCGCGAAGCAAAAGTTATTTTTAATTGAAAATGGTAATGAATTTCACACAAAAAGCTAAATTAAACAGCAATTTCTTATAATATTTGTCGATGGAGTACATTTTTCGAGAAGCAACCAGCCAAAACCACAATCCAAAAATGCAGTGATTTTTTCAGTTTTTTTTGGTGAAAATTGCCAATTAAACAGTAGTTGTTGCAACCAAAAATAAATAAACGAGCAAAATGAGTGACATAAATAAAATACAAATATGATAGGACGACGATGATAAATCAACTCTTTAAATGTGCACACGAGCATGGATTTTATTATATGAATTTGCTAAAATAAGTTGATGAACGTGGAGATATCCTTTTGAAGGGAAAGGGAAAAAATCATAAAGATATTTTACAGAAGACAAAGTACAAACTACAGTTTAAGGGAAATGCACATACTTACTTCATGGACATGAAAACAAATATTAAAAAAAAAATATGAAAACAAAATTGATTTATTTCTTCTTTATTTTCTTCAACCCAACATTTATCAAAAGCAACGAAAATATATTCTAGCTCTGACTTTAATAAAAATGTCAGTTAGGCTTGTAGAAAGTAAACAAATGACTTACAAAACTTGTGCACGAATGCATAAAACATGCAAACAGCAGTCAAAAATTGAACTGGCCCCGAGTTTTGATGGGGTCTTCATATTATATATGTATGTGGCGTGCCGGCCGAACGCGACAGGCAACTTTTTTGTTTATCACAGCAAATATAGAAGGAAAAAACCGTTGCCTGATTTGCCAGAACACCCAACAAAGAAAAATACTATATATATATTTGTTTAAATACAAAAAAAAAGAGGAAACAAACGAATGGAACAACAACAATCTGGACAGTCCACAATCTAAAGCACGATCCCAAAAGTTATTTTTGCGTTTTTTGCTCAAATCAATTACAAACTTTCAGTTTGCTGTTTGAAACCAAACAAATCCAGTAAAAGCAGCACCCAAAAAAAACCTCCAACCCTTATGGGTCCACAAACTTAAAAGGTTTCTGTTGTCTTAATTAAAAATCCGATTTCTCCTATCAAAATACAAAACCACTGTGAAAATTCTAAGGCTGTTAAATAATTAACAAGTAAGAAGGCTCTAGTCGTGTCTAGTCCCGATTAGACTATACCCTGAACCCCATACTTTTTAAGCGTACAGTCAGTGCTTGCAAGTGTGTGTGTGAACGCGTACAGTGCAAGCTTTCTCAATTTCAATGCTCAGTATCTCCGGTGTTTCTCAACCGATTTCAATAAAGTCACAGATTGTCATTATTTCAACTAAGTTTCAAACTGCATCACAAAATTTTCCAAATTCAAGATTTTGTTGTTATCGATCACATGTGTATATCGGAAACGGAAAGAGTTATCGAAACTTTGAAACAAATATAAACATAAGAAGATCCACCATAATAAATATGAATTACTTTTTCGTGAGTACTTTATTTAATTTTTTTTTTATATTTAAAATCAATGTGCTTAAAAATTCCTCAAGCATTATTATAAACAAAAACATATCTGCATAGTAAGAAAAACTTTTCATAACAAACTACATTAAAAATAACCCAACAACTTAAATAGTTGAACTCGACGGGGCGGTAAAGTAAATCCCATCCCAGCGACTTTTTTTTACAACTAACTGTTAAAATATCTCTTATAAAAACTACTACAATAAAGTGAGATAAAACTAAAGAAAATTCGTTCGCCGCGCAGTGAAAGTTTTTCTTTTTTTGGCAAACAATAGCATTTCAGAGTTTCTTGCCATAAGCCAGTGTTGGTCAGTGGCCGAATCTGTGGCCATGAGCCGTCAACGCAACAATGGCAAAAACTTTTACTTGCTCGGGCGAGCGTAAAAGGTATTGCAAATACTTTTGACAAGATTTAGCCAAGAGCTGCAAACAGCACAGTTCACAGTTGAGTTCGAGCGAGAAATCTGACAACTCAATCGAATTAAAGTCCATAAATAAGTCAACAAGCTAACGTTACCGAACTTACTGCTGCAGCTGTTGCATAATATCAATCATACGCATTGTTTGACTTACCCCATTGCCAGCGGCATGACGACGCTTTGTCAATGTGCCCGTGCCTGACTTTTTCTCGCCTCCTCCTCCTCCTCCTCCTCCTCGACGCTGAAATTGGCAGCACAGTCGCATATAGGTGCATTGAAGCGACTCAGCAAGCAACGCACCCAGACTGGACAAACACATCAGCATCAATGGGACACCGATGAGAGCATAGAAAATTGTCGCCAGTTTACCAGCAGCTGTTCGTGGCGTCAGACTTCCATGGCCTGTGTGCGAAAAGATAAACGATGGCAAAGAAAACAGAAAGCATTTAGAAAGTGTTATGTTACTTTGTGAGACTTTAAACAAATGTTTGATTATAAGTTTTGAATTTCAAAAGAAATGCCTTAGTTTGTACTTTTTTTTTAGTTATTGAACTAACATTTTTAGATATAAATAAAATTGTTTATTTAAAGTTAACTTAAAGGAAAAATACACGACAAAAACAAATCTTCTTCAGCTTTTCACTCTAAACTTTTTCTTCAAAATTAAAATGCTCTTTATTGATTTTCGCAGCTGTTTTCTTAAGACAATCCATTTCACATTTGATTGTCTTTTTGGCGCCACTTAGTGTGAGAATTGTGTTCAGCACTCAGTACACTTAGTTAAACAATAACACTTAAGCTGCTCTTAATTTGTTGCACATTGAGTATTTGTATGCCGCAACCACTTCCATTCCATTATTATGCGATTCAAGCGAACAGCACTTCAAAATATACACATACGTATATATATATATATATCGACTGCAGACAACATAACCGACTTTTACCATATGCAAATATTTTGGCAACGCCAACTGGGCGTAAACATAATACTGTGTGGTGCTAAGCTTGTCTTACGCTTCGTGTGCTTGTTGACGCTTGTTTCCCCCCACCCTAAAAGCAGTGTAAATATTTGCAGTTATTACAAGCTTTATACATTCAACTGCCCCCCGCAGCCATATTCTAAACAGCAAAACAGGAAGCAGCTGAGCGATTTCGAATGATAATATATGTTTTGCGACTCACCAATCGTCGTTATCACAGTCACCGAATACAGTAGAGCCTCGCTAAAGGTCCAGCTCTGCGTGTCACCCACATCGTAGCCAAAGTGACCCAGAGCACTGGCACTGCCACCTGGAGCAGCAAGAGCAGTAGAGGCGGCACCACCACCTGGACGCGTGGCAGCCACAATGGAGCCTTCAAAGCGACGCAGCTGCTCATGAACCAGCATCGTCCAATTGCGCTCATACAGAACGTTCAGTTTCTCTGCAATTAAAATCAAACAAACAACAACAATTGGGTCAACATCATCATTTGGTAAGGCTGAAAGTGAAAATGTTAACTTTCTAATTATGCAATTCTGTGTAACCTTTTCAAACCCCAACGATCCTTTGGACAAGTGTCGTACTTGGCAAAGAATCACACCCCAAACACCACCACCTCCCATTGATTTCACTTGTGGCAAAATAGTCTTGAGGCACTGTTCGCATTTGATTGTGCCTCTACAGCAAATTGTAGAGGTAGCTTGTTAACAGCAGGAAAAAATTGTAGCAACAACAATCGTGCCCACTTGGCCTTGACTATGCATATGACTCTTACCGCCCACCCACGCCCATGCCCCAGGGCTCAATTTACATCCCTGCCTCCCATTTCAACTGAATTGAAGCACTCAATACACTGAGCCCAGCAACGGAGAGACATCCTTTGCAAGATGTAAATACACAAGAAGCAAAAACAGCAAATGTACTTCGTGTTTAAGTCAATGTACTATGTACTCGTATAAGTATATGTATATATTCTCTTTCTAGCATGTGTATATATTTTCTTAATAGCAAATGAATGCAAAAGTACTTTCAGCGTTTGGTTTTGCGAGTGCCAAGTCGAAACCCACTAAAGCACTTTTAATATATAAAACTTATTACCCAGCAGCCAGAAAATTTGCTAGCTGTAAAACTTTAGTTAAGTCTCTTGACTGTAAGTTAAATTTAGCTCTCTTATTGATGATACTTTACTTGGGCATAGTTATGCAAGTAATTTATTTAATGTAATATATTTGTTAGCTTAAAGGTTTTCGTAAGAATTCAACTTATGAAATAAATAAGCGAAAAATGAAATGAATATTTTTCTCTCTTTCTGGAGAGATTGAAATAAGCTTACTTCATTAAGAAACTACATTAATCGCATCATTATAATAATAAATTTGAATCTCTTAAGCCTGTTTGCGACAGCTTCCAAATGCGAAAGAATTTGTTAAAGACGCTGGAATTTGCTAAGTAATTTGACTAGCTAATTGCAGAAAAGCTTAAAGGTTTTCGTAAGAATTTAACTTATGAAATAAATAAGCGAACAATGAAATGAATATTTTTCTCTCTTTCTGGAGATATTGAAATAAGCTTACTTCAGTAAGAAACTGCATTAATCGCATCATTATAATAATAAATTAGAATCTCTTAAGCCTGTTTGCGACAGCTTCCAAATGCGAAAGAATTTATTAAAGTAAGAAGCTGGAATTTGCTAAATAAATTGACTAGCTAATTGCAGAAAATTTAAGTCTGCTTGACATCATTAAACAAATAGTCTTGTATATTAATCATACGCCAGGTGCGACATTCCTCCTCAGCGCAACGAAATACGCGCACAAATTAATTAGTTTATTTATGTTGTGAAATTTTCATTAAATCAGCATTAAGCTCAAAAGAACAAAGCAAACAAAAGATTACAGTGGTACTTATTTAACCTTTCTACCTTGATGTTTTGTCCCTACACGACTATTTATTCCACACCACAAAAAGCGTTGTTATGTATAATAATACCAATTTTATTTTTGCCCTTTAACCATATGGCTGGATGGATATTGAGTGCCAGCGGCAGCCACAAGTGTAGGTGACAAAGTAATTAATTCAAAATTAATCACAGCTTACCAACTAACTCGTGTTAGAAAGGGAGAGAGAGGGAGAGCACAAAACCATTCTTCCAAACCAAAAAATATGCAAAGCATGCGAAATTGTTTCATGTCGCTAACCACATATTTTGTTATTATTCAAATTTGCATATTGGAAAATTACATTCCAGGCATGTGTGTTATTTCAATTTAAATATGAATATTTGTTTAGTAGTAATTGCGATTAGAATAATTCAAGCGTGAAATGCACAGTTTAGTTTTTGGAGTATTCAATTATTTAATTATTTCCCGCTTACCCGTTATCATCCACAGTTCGCGCAGACAATCCTCACGACTCTTGGCTATGGCTGCCGATTTGCTTAGATCCTGTGGCGCCTCCAGCAAAGGAAAGATTAAAGCTCCCAGCACAGAGTAACCGGTGACGAGCAACACAAGGCCCGGTGTGGAAAGTAGAAGCTTAAGCAGTTGCCCCAACCAACGTTTGCAACCTGAACTGTTGTCTAATGCTGTTGAGGTTTTGAGGCTTGCCTGATGCTGCTGCTCCTCGTTCACGTCGAGCTCACACTCACCCTCCGTCTGTTGATCGTCTTCGCTTTGATTGCTTTTGAACGCCTGCTCAACGTCACACATGATCGCTGTTGCAGTTGTTGCACTTGCTGCTGCTTGCTATGAAACATTTAGTTGTCTGATTCTTCATTCAACTTCCGTTTCCGACACAACTCATGATTCATGCTGTATCAGCCATCTACTAACTAATTACAGCACGGCTTACTCAACATTGCCGCTGATGCTATGTTTTCTGTGCTTCCCTCGCGCTCTCTCTCTCTCTCTCGCTTTCTTTTAGCGTATTATGTTTTAAGCTGTTGTTGACTCGATTTTACTGTCGTCGTTGTCGTTGTAGTTGTTGCTGACATCGCATTTTGCATTGTTGTCGGTTGGGCGCTGCTCTCCACAATTCCTGCACTTGGTTTGTACTTTTAAAGTTGTTGTGCCAGTTTATTTTTTTCTTTCCCACCCCTTCAAGCCTTTTCTTCCACGTTGCCGTCGTCGCCTGCAATAGAAAAACAAATGTGGTATTGTAATAGTTGTTGCTGTTTGTTGTTTTTTTTTACTTGCAGTGGATGGCTGCTGAAGTGCACTTGGGCTCAGGTTAAGCGAGCACAACCACACACACACACACACACACACACATAGAACGTGCAACTTGCAACTGTGAAAACGCACTACATTGGACACTTCACTTAATCTAATTAGTCAACTCTCTTTCTCTCCTTCTGCTAAATGCCTCAATATTATGGAGCGAGTCAACAAGTTAGTAACTTACACTACTTATAAGTACAACAAGCCGTATAAATGTAATAAAGTTGCTTTAAAATAAAAAGTTGAAGTTCGGTTTTTAAGTTAAGAGTTAAAATAATAACTCAAACAATTGTCAGATTATTCATGTTTATAGTTTAAATATCAAGATTCTGACTTAGTCTACATTTGTTATTATACCCTTAACCCATTGAAAATGGGTAAAAAGGGTATAATGGATTTGTGCAAAAGTATGTAACAGGCAGAAGGAAGCATATCCGACCCCATAAAGTATATATATTCTTGATCAGCATCAACAGCCGAGTCGATATAGCCATGTCCGTCTGTCCGTCCGTCCGTCCGTATGTATGAACGCGTCGATCTCAGAGACTATAAGAGCTAGAGACTCCAGATTTGGTACATAAGCTCGCCTAATCCTTAGGCAGTACAAGTTTGTTTTAAATTTTCGATAACTCTTCCCGTTTCCGATATACACATGTAATCGATAACAACAAAATCTTCAATTTAGAAAACTTTTTGATGCAGTTTGAAAGATTAGACTAAATAAAGAACATCTGTGAAAATTTTTTTGAAATCGGTTGAGAAACACTGGAGATATGGAGTATTGAAATTAAGAAGGTATGCCCTATACGCGTATACATACAGACACTCACACATACTTGCAAGCACTGACTGTATTCGTAAATTATAGAGTTCAGGGTATAGTCTAGTCGGGATTTCTCGACTTGAGCCTTCTTACTTGTTTTTTTCTGAATTACCCAAAAGATTACACTAATCATTAAAACAAAAAAGCAAACCACAGCCAGTCACGATCATGATAACTTGTAATCGCCCTTTCAAACCTTCCAAGAACTGGAACTGATATTGAACAAGTCAGTAAAATTTATATTTATTATAGTCCGTTTAAAAATAGATTTCCGCAGAAGCATGAGTGGTAAAAAATCTATATAAATGTAAATGTTTAGTGCACTCCAAACTATCTTTAAAAGATTAACAACGTAATCGCCCTTTAAAGACCTTTGAACAACATGAACTGATAATCTGATTTCTACAACTGTTTAAATTTAGCTTTCAGCAGAAGCATGATATGTTGATAAGTGAATCTTTATAGCTGTAATGCGTACGCTAAATTAAGTTCTGCTGTTTACATAACTCATAACCCAAGATGTTACTTTATTGCTATATTGCTTGTTCACACTCATTCGAGATTATATATGTATCTGGTTTGGCTCATTTAGCTTTTGGGGTCGTTAAGATGAAAAGACGTTAACAATGGCAAGCAGACATTATCGATTAGGGCCATTAAAGAGTGGCATAAAAACGATAACAATGCCAGAGCATGTAATACAAATTGAAGTGAAATAACAATCGCAATCGAATGAGTGGAATACACACTCAAACACACACAGACACACACTGGCACTTTCATTCACATTATCGTACAGAACAAAGCACTATTCATTATAGAAGCTGACGTTGCGGCTTGTCTAATAATGCGCTTAGAGTGTTGCCAATGGAATCAATTAAAGCCAGACACATGCATATTGGTTGGGGGGACTTGTTTGTGTCGGGAATTCCCCTATTTAGGTTGAAAGCCACACACAAACACACACAGAGAGGAGCGATTAGTTGAGTTCCTTTGGGCTTGTGTCTGCATTTATTGGCGTCTGACGTTTGCATCATCATCAACGTTGTAAACGGTTTTCTTTTTTGGGGTATTTCTAGGCCCAAATCCGACGTGATTTACAGGGATAGGCAGAGAGTGGGCAGCTGGCCTAAGTAATTTAGTTAATTGGAAAATAAAATAGACTGTTTTTGGTTTGGGCTTAGGAGTTCAAACCACTTGGCGCTTTAACAAAAGCCACTTGTCCTTATTTTTTTTTATTTGAAATTTATTTGCTTTTGTCGGCTTTTTTATGACCAAGTGCGCATAATTAGATTTGCGGCTAACGTGGCGTATGCGCAACTTGACTCAAATTGAGAGAGAGGGCGAGAGGAAGAGGGAGCTACTAATGCAAAATTAATGTCAATCGCTTTGGCCCGATGTCAGAGCTTCGACAAGCGCCAGCTTGGATGATGGCAATGCCCTTTTAATTGTGGCTCGTCTAACATTTGAGCTCTGACTTTTGCCGGAACACGCACACGAATCAGGCTGAAAGCAAGTCGAAAGAAGGAAAAGAAGAAGCAGCAGCGAGCAACCCTTAAGCAAGCGCGCCGGGCGAGAAATGGAAAAAATGTCTGCCGGAAGTTATCCCTTTTAGTCAGATTGAAATCAGCTTAGCTCTCTCACCCGACGTTTAATTGAAATGTTTGCATTTCACTTTAATTAAAGTGTTTTTGCGTCATTGCATACCCCTTTCCAACCCCACCCAACCCCGCCATACCTCATCTAAATAAAGCTTCTTAGCACGCACGAGAACCTTTCTGCTGATTTTGTTGATTTCCGAGCCGGGCATTTTTCTTACAATTTTCATTTCATTGCGCGCGTCATTTTTCGCACGTCATTTCATGAAGTTTACTCGCTGCTGCACAAAGTTTTTAATAGTCAAACAATAACAGCAAAAAAAAATACATCAACAACTTTGTTGCCTTTCTGCCAGCCAGAAACTCCGAGCTTGCCTTTTCATCCATTCCATTCATTTCCCTTAGAGCGCTGTTGCTTTGTACAGCGTCTGGCAGCGCCTGTCTTATTATGCAGTATTTATTATTATTATTTATAAATGCAATGACAACAAGCGCCTTTTAATTACAATTTTCTTTCGCTTCTCCTCTTTTGGCTATTCTCTCAACTCATCAAATGCAGCCAGCCACAGGACGCAAGTAAACGACGTTCACGCCGCGCTAATGGCGCTAACCTCCAACTCCGATTTTGTTTTTAAATCCAATTTTCCATCATAATTTCATAACTCAACCCGCCTTTAACCCCTGTTCATTCGTTTTTTCTGTGCTTTTGGCTCATTGGTCGTTGTCCCCGTTGTTGTCGTCGTCTCGTTCGCTTATTCCCAATTTAATTGCAAAGCTGACATTTAACACCAAGCCATAGCAAACAAACTAAAAAAGAAACTACAAAATCAACGTCACGACACAAAAAGAGCGGAAACAGTGAAAGAGAATAGGAATAGAGAAGCTCTAGCGTGAACTGCAGCTTAAAAAGGATTTTGGTTTTTGGTCTTTTGCGGCATTTCCTGTACTCTCTATGTTAAACTAAGCCGCGTTTCTGTTAGTCACTTGTTTAATTGAACTTGACTGGTGCCCGGACCTCAGTTTCAATTCCCTCTTAAGCCCCGGGCCAGATCCCTGTAAACTGTTTTACAATGCGCGCACTTCCAATTTGTTAACGTTTGGTGCCAAATGTCATTGCATTGAACGGATTTAATTCACAATTGAGCTGCTTTAACTTGCATCCCTAGCGCAATTCTTGGTTGGCATGCTTTTTGTTCTTTTGTTGAATGAACTGCACAAGCAGGTCATTGTGCTCTCCTTTAATGGATATTTTATGGCCTAGCAAATACCTTAAAACAATTAAATGAAAACGCCCCTAAAAGAAAAGCTTAATGAATTGTAAAATCACATGTTGTACAAGACTGAAAACCTGTTCAGATGTTAAATATCATAAAAAGGAATAATGTACAAAGCAAAATACTCACTAATAAGGAAAATTTATGTGTAAATCCCCGCAGACCCTAACCTCTATCCCTGAGCTTATTTTGTGCAGTCAAGTGCCTATAATGAAAATTAAATGCGAAAAGCCGTAGAAGGAGAAGACAGCAGGGCAGGAAGCCAGCGAAGCGTGCACGGAACTTTTAACACATTAGCCCAGTGAATGCGAGTGCAGAGGTGTGAAAAACAGCA
Source organism: Scaptomyza reducta (assembly GCA_035044485.1). Taxonomy (NCBI): domain Eukaryota; kingdom Metazoa; phylum Arthropoda; class Insecta; order Diptera; family Drosophilidae; genus Scaptomyza; species Scaptomyza reducta. Next base: position 1,143,268 of record JAWNNV010000148.1, on the reverse strand, counting down.
GACAACAGATACAGCAACAAGGACTATAACAATACCTAATAACTATGCAATTGAGCGCAGACGGAAGGAAAACACTTGGCAGCACCACAAAGCAACAAACCATCCATAATTTATAATATTATAAAATGTCTAAGAGGCTGCCTGCCACTGCTAAAACATTAGATGCAAAAGCCAAAAAGGATAACACCGGATAATGACCATGTTAATGCAATACAAAAGTGCACTGAAAGGAAATGAACAAGATAAGTAAAGAGGCTGCTTGCATGTACCCAAACTCATTAAAAGGACACGTCCAAAAGTCCACAACACAAATGTTCTTGCCCCCAAAAAGTTTTGTACGCAAAACAAACGATGTACGGGCGCAGGCTTCCGCCATCGTTAAACACGCGCAACTTGACTGCAACAGTCTTAATTATGTTCTAAAGACAAACAAAAATAAAATAACGAAGATTGAATACTTTTTAGAAAAGTTAATTCCCTTAAGTTTGTTGGTGATTTTTACGTCTGTGACTATAGAAAATCATTTTGAAAATCTTTAGTTTGACTTTTACTTTACTTAATTCTACGTAAAGAGTAAGAGTAATATTGAGGTTACATACTGTGTCTCAAAGTTATCAAACCCTTACTGAATATACTCCAAAAGTGAAGCAGAAGTTCAGGCAAGACAATCAGCGCAAAAAACTTGCAAGGCGCTCGCTCGTCGCACTTTCACCGACGCTGATTAGTTTTTGGAGAGCCTCAAGTGCAAGTCAAGCAGTCAAGCCGTCCGTCAGTTTGTCAGTGGCCGCTGGTCGAGCGTGTAAACTTTGCCAATCAGGCGGCAGACAACAACAGCAACAGCAGCAACAACAACGAGTGCAGCAACAAGAAAAACAATTTCTGTGCAACAAAAACTCATTAAAATGAGCGCAAATGCAGCTGCTTGCTTGTGCTTGCCTCGTTAATATGAAGCAACAGCAACAAGGCACTTAAAAGCCAAGTTAAACGTAACTCAATGCAAAATGCACAATAATTAGAGACAATATTTAAAAGACGCTTACAAAAGCATCCTTTGTGGCATGGCAAGAGACAGCGATAAAGCATATAACGAGCTGTTCTTGAAAGATAAGTGGCAATGAATAGAAACACTTAAGGTCAAACAAAACTCAATTAACTTAATCAATGAGCAAAGAGAGATTAGTAAAAACTTAAATATTTATTTAATGCATTTTCAGAACAAACACTCAGATAGTTTATTCATTGAATGCTTTTAAAGTAATTGCATTTTGCTTTAATCACAAATATAAACAAACATTCATGCTTGACTTTGCTCAACAGCTTGAATAGCCTTTTTTTTGCCACTGCACATAATTGATAAAATTTGTTGGCTAAATTCAATAAATTTTGAGCTGCCCGTGGCATATTTTGTACAACACTTAAAGTAGTTTTGAACCAACTGAGTGCGAGAAAGAGTAAGACGGCATATGTGTGTGAGAGAGAGAGAGAAAGAGAGTCACCCTGCTGCTGGCAGTTCAACTTAAACTTGTTAACTTTCGTAATTAAATTGTTAAACATCAGTTGGACTTTAATTGACTGCCGGTGTTGGCAAATTGAGCAAATGCCTGGCAGCTAGTCCATATCAGGGGCAAAGCAGCTCGAACGGCTCGCATAGCAATGAGGACACAACATTCCATTCCAGCTATCTCAGCAAAATTCCTTAAGTGCCAATTTAGTGGCAATTTGCTTTTGTCTTAACACTTTTATTTTTCAAAAGCGCTCGGCCAATATACAAATTTAATGTTAATTAAGCCAAAAGCCCCTTGCCCGTTGGTATTTTAAATACATAATACATATAGATTCTCACTGGGTATACAAAAAATGTTTGCTGGCTTAATTGGCCTTAACCATCTGCAGAATATAAAGTTCGAGTCGGGGGCAACAAAGGTTTAATCAAATAAAATCGAATTGTTAGCCAATTGAGCGCCAGGAACCAGTTAAATCGCATAAAATGCACAATGCTGCTGGGGGAGTTAGCATAAAATTTGCATAAACGCAGCAGCCAACACCAAAGCACGTTAAAAGGCTATCTATCTGTCTGTCTGTGTGTATGGGTGTGTGTGAGTGCCTTTCATAATGCCATTTTAAATGCACTTTATGCGCTCGTTGTCTCAGCTCAATGTCATTGAAAACATGCAGCTAATCCAATGATATATGAACTGCAAAAGCATTTGCATAGCTTAACACCAGCACATAAACGAATCAAGCATTAAATGTCATGATATCTAAGCTCAACGCCGCACGTTACTTATACGCAGAGTATTACGTATTCGCAACGTTTGGGAGGTTTGGGTTGTGTGTAACTCAAAGTGTTATGGTAACAAATAAATCTACCAAAATATATATTTAACTTGCTGTATTGAAAGTTTCAATCGCTTGCTTCTAGTTATTGGCTTTGCTGTGGTTTCTGGTTGGCTAATTGTTTGCCGTCGTCGCTGGGTTACCCGAAAACTAATTGGTCACGTTGCTTTCAGCAAGACGTGTCGCTGGCTCCGTCACCTCGTTGTTTGGTGGCCGCTTTATTGGTTATTGATGATATTCCCGTTTGCTTTTAGATGCACGAGTGGCTGTGATAGCTTCTCATCCCATCCCACTCCAGGGCTAATGATTAAGTGTTAATGGCGCAAACGTGGCCCAAAGTGGAATCACAGCCAGCCAGCACGCAGCGTACAGAAAACATTCTCGAGAATGCGGATCAGCTGACCTCATTGGTTTTGTTAGGTGAGGCGATGAGGGGGGTTGTTGTGGTGCAGTTTGACAGGGGTAGTTGTTGGGCAAACACAACGCGTGTCAATGCGTTGCTGCTGCTGTTGCTGCTGCTGTTGCTGCTGCTGTTGCTGCTGCTGAAGAAGGAGACGGAAGGAACAACAGCAACATCAGCAACAACAAATGTTTCCAGAGTTGGGTAAAAGGCCTGGCCACAGATGCAAACATTGAGATATGCAACGAAAAGCACACACATACACATACATATCTCGGCAAGTGTGTCATGGACATTGCTCAGTTTGCATTATATATACGTGTGTGTGTGTGTGTGTATTGGGGGTGTGTGTGGACAACACACTTACACGTGTTCCCATGGCAGTTGATGCTTGCTGCCTGTGGCAACGTTCCTATAAAAAAGAGGCACATACTAAAATGGCGATTCGAAGGACAAGCAAACATACACAAAATACACACAGTCTCACACCTATACACAGAGACAGACTATGCTGTAATTGTGCTTGAAAAATCTAGCCCACACACACACACACACCCACGCATTTATGCAAGATTGCAATTATGATATACAAGTATAGAAATAAAAGTACTCTTGTGCTCGATTTGGTGCAAGCAAATGTTTTTCAACAAATTTATGCAATATTCTATGGCTCTCCCATGCTCTATGGGCATTAAAGTTGCGTTTCGGGCCAAGGAGCATACTTGAATATTTATGCTCAAGTGCCACTAGCTAAGAGCCAAGGTTATTGCAAAAACTGGGGAATGTAAACAGATTTAAGATAAGCAGGAGAGCTTATGAGAAAAGAAATCAAAAAGAATTTAATAAACAGCATAATAATTTTACTAATTAAAATGTTAGATTTTCAAACCATAATTACTAAATTTTAACCACTAAATTGATTAACTTTTAATCTTTAGTCAAACACCCTAACCCTACTTCCTCTTTAGTCATCAAGTTAGTTTAGCAGCAACCCTGTCTAAAATCAGAAATGTCAATTAAGTGATTGAACTTTACGTGACCGTTTGACTTGCACTGCCCGCGCGCTGTTGGCGGTTTTTGTCTTGGTTGTCCTCTCATCCATGGAGTCCTGCGGCGCTTGCAAAACTGTCACAGCGTTAATTGTGTTTGACACTAATGAGCGTGCAATCGCTGCATAATTGATTTATAAATGCACCAGTTCAACCCTCCCTCCCCATCCCCCTGCTGCTTCGTTCGTCCGCCCAATTGAGTTGCGCACTTGAGTTTATAACGCTGTTGCAAAATTCTGCGCTAATTGGGTCATGCAAACAATGTCCGGGGCAGGTCCTGCAAGTTTAAAATGAGCCCCAAAACATTTGAAGTCTGCGCCAGGACATAATTCAAGTAGTTTGTCATGCCAAATTTAGCATTATGGTCGGGGAGTGAGAAACAGAAGTAGAACAAACATATGTTCGGGCATTAAAAACGAAATGTTTGCAGGCGAAACTCTCGCGTAGACAGCATCATTATGAGCAGCAAAGAACTTGATGATGATCAACTCATTATTTGGTTTGTTTGTGGGCGGTTCGGCTTGCCACAAGCGCTAATTCCACACAAATTGTAATTAATTTCAATTAATTATGTTCTACTTTCCGCATGCCAGAAACAAACAGAAGCCTGCCAAGCTAAATACACACACACACAAATACACATGTGGGGCGTGGCAGTTGAGACATATTTTTTGTTTTAAGCGCATATACACACACACACGCAGACATACACACAAAGCCGCCGCAAAACGGATGGATAAGGCGATGCTGCTGGCTCTTCTTGGCTCTGCAGCCAGCTAGCGAAGTTTTTCCCTGTTTGTCCTTTTTTCATTGCCTACTTTTTTGCGCTGTACACATAGCTAAAACGAGCCAAAATAACCATGCATATCTTTTAAGGCAGCCGCTTTGTAGCTTCATCTAAGTATTAGAAATAGAAGCAGCAGCTAAGGATGATTCTGAACAGCTTTATTAAAGAGAGAAGCAACCGAAGAGAACTTTTACAATGTAAAGCAAAATACATTAAACAAGATTGAGGCTAGAAATATATAAAACATCAATATTACTTCCGAAAGTTGTTTAAGAAGTAGGCCCTGATTCTCTCTCTCTCACATTCATCGAACATGTAGTAATCGGAATTTTACTCACATTATTTTTACAAAACTGACAAAATTACAAACATTTATAAATATTTAATTTTGGCTGTTTACCATCAAATAACACTTTCGGCTTGCACTTACTTTCAACTATTTAAAATAAAGAACTCAAAGAAAATGCATGTTCTAGTAATAACTCCGGCTGGCAAGAAAATAAAAGTCGATTTGAGCGAGGAGCCCGATGAAAAGTATTCAAATCCAGGTGCTGCACCTCAAGATCAAACAGCAATTGGTGATGAATTGCCAACAACATCAGAAAAGGCTTCTGCTGCTGTGCCATCTAGTTGCAATGAGAAACCGAATCGAGTGCGTTTTGTTGGTGATTTTTAGGGCGTATCGTAAGCACATAAACTGAAATAATTTGATAACAATTACTTCTATGGTATATTTTGAATTAGCTGCAAGTTTCACATGTTTTCGTTGTGATGTCGAAAAAAACCTCGAAATTGATTATTGAATTCCTTTCAAGCATAGTGGAGAACTAATTAACAAGCATCATATATGTGTTTCCCTTTCCGGGATTCCTTTATTTTATGAAATAAAAGGTGACAAAAAAAAGCTTTTTGTTTCTATTTTTCCAAATGTATTCAATTGAAACCAAATCAAAACTCAAATCAGCGTGAAATCCAAACATATCGGTTTAATATAAGCAGTTTGCATGACACGTTTGCTCCAATCTCTAAAACAAGTAGTCAATACTTAAGTATTTAAACGGCACGTGCTAGGCAAATTAATATGACGCCTGCCTGTGGTGTGGAAAGCAACAGACACACACACACACACACATATGTAGTAACCCACTGTGACAGGAGTGAATGACATTGTCTGGTACGAGTGGATTTGTTGACAGCAAAAATTTAACGCTTAAAATGCCAAACACACAAATATTTTGACATTCAAAGCACTGAAAGAGAAAAGAGGCACGCACATACGAAACACACACGGACAAACACACACAGTGTGTGCCTTTTGCGTTTTTGCTGTGGCAAATTTTCCATGAAAATTGCATGAATTGCAGATTTTTATACGCACGAAATGCGCTTTGGCGTGCGACTGGAGTAAACTTGAATTGTGTTGTGTTCTTGTTGTTGTTGTTGCGTGTGCTTTACTCATTTTGATGGCTGTCCCGGCGGCCCTTGGCGTCAAATATAAAACAAAACAACAACAACAGCACAAAAACCGCAAAAATAACACAAAATAAAGTGCCGGAAAAAAAGTGCTTGCAAGAGAATTTTGGATTTAACGCAGGCAATGCCTTACAACGACCCAAACAATGACTTAATATGCTGCACTTGCGATGTGTTGCAAGATGTCTGTGTGCAATGTGGCGTATGCGTGATATCCCAAGCCAGCGACAGCTCAATTGTCGAGTTCGGACCGTATGATTAATGCGTTTTATATTCAAATATCAGCCGAAAAGTATGCAACAATAAACTGCCAACAATTTGACACTTGTGGCATACATGCGCCAAATGCCAATTTGTTAACTGCCACAACTAGAATTGCATAGCGAATGCAATTTGCAGTGGCTAGGTGTGCTTGGGATTACAAAAGTAATTCAGCAAACAGTGGTAAAACTTATTTTGTAGGAAGTTTTGGCAAAACTTTACTTGGACTTAGTTTGGTTAGGTTTGTTTCAAAGTAGATTAAATGTTTGCAAGTTTGTGAAAATGTCGTATTCAATTAGCTCAATAGAAGTAATAAAGCTAATAGCCAGTAGCAAAGCTTGTAAATTGTATTCAAATGTCACTATTCAATATATAGAACTATCTTTGTACATTTATAAATTAAACTCAGGTAAAATACTTTAAGTTTCGTGACCAAAAAGCTTTACTACTTTCTTACTTTTAACACGTCCGCTTTTAGAACAACACCCCAAGGAGGTATTTATTATGCAAAGTGCCAAGCAACTAACCAAAATTCAGCAAAACTCTGAATTTAAATCATCAATTCTTAATGTTGTTATTCATCGAGGGCATAAATCAGCAGTGACAACACAAGATGCCTGTTAGCTGCTGACTTGCATGGTTAGCGTGGCGTATGCGCAATCTGTCGCGCGCTGACCGGAAACCTTTAGCCATCTTTTGTTTTTAACGCCAAACAGCCAAATGATATAAACTTTAATGTACTGCCAGCCAAAGCAATAAAAAACAATTGCGTGACGAAGGACAACCGAATTGTGAAAATGAACGAGGAAGAAGTTTACCTTTTTTACGCTTTCCGTTTCGACTTGGGCCAAGAACAAGCATTTCGAGTTAAGCAGTTGTCATTGCGATTTGCTTAGCCTAGATTTATTCACTGCTGCCGCTTGATAAATGACTGAGCAAATTGTGTAAGTGGCTTTTACATAACAGTCAAGATTCAGAGAGCTCTTCTAGCATTTACTTGGCCATAAATTCACACTTGGCTGATTGTCTAAATTAGAATTGTGGTAATTGTTGAATTTGAATTGAATTTTGTGTCAAGTTAACTATGCGATTGCCAATTAAATTTAATGTCGCAATTAAGCAGGTAACATAATTACTTTATCAAAGATTTTAAAGCACACAAAATGATTTAATTAATGTTCGTTTGAATTGTTTGATACTCTTGAAGTGAAAATATTTTATTGCTATATATTTTTTGTTCCCAACATTTTTTCGTGTTGACTATTTATTAATATTTAGTTTCATATTTTTTATTTGTATATTTTTATCTCCCAAAACGTCTTTAAACACATCAATATTGTCTAGACTTTAGAGTTTGTTGCTCTCCTTGTCTAATTAAAAATACCCGCTAATTGCTTTATTTATTTGCCAGATAAATTCTCTAGTTCAAGTTCTATTATGTTGCTTGCACAGCTGTAGTACGCAGCACAGTTATCATTTATCAGTGTACCATTTATGAAGCAAGCCATTATAAAGTGCAAATACGCAATTGCATTGTGGCAGAACTTATCATCGCATAACCAACACACAACAATGCATGAAAAAGTAAAAGTACTCATGTGTGTGTATGATTATGTGTTCGTGGTGAAGAGTTGAATTTTTAATTGGATGCAAATTGGCAACACCTACCTGGGCATGTGTATATGTGGTTAAACTACAGCTGAGCTGTCTGGAAACTCTTGTTTTGAATACAATTTGCTTTTAAAGTGGAATTAATACGAAATTGACCGCAACAAAATTATTTCACGTGAGCAACGTTGCGTAATGCATTGATTACAGGTGAAAAAGAATTAATTAAAATATGTAAAAACCCGAAAGCAGAGTACATTACAACGATGCTTGAGTTTGGCATGGCAAATCGTGTTTATCGCACCCGCATTAATAAATTATTTGCAATGGCAATAACATTGTAATTTGTTGCATTTATACTTTTATGTGATTGCGATAGAAAAAAGAGTTTTTATGCGTTTATTAATGAATTGTTTTATGCCATTTACTGTGTAATTAATTTTTAATAATATTGAAACTTTAATCTGTCTTATTTGTGCTTGTCTTTTTTTACTGCATGACCTATTTTCAAATAAAACAGTTAAACAATGATAACAAAAGCGCAGTTAATGCTTTAGCAATCATAAAGGACAATTAAAATATGCAGTTTGCTAAGTTAATAAGTTAATTAGCATTTGCTAACGAGCAGTAAAAATTAATTCTGTGTGTCTTCAAAAGTTATTTTAATAATGCATAAATCAATATGGGTTCATTTAATATGTGATATATGATTTTTTAACATAGTAACTTCTTGTTTGACTAATAATGGTATTAATACAATAATTGCTGTAATTAACTATTGTCCAGACAACTTTCATTGGAATTGGTTATACGATTAAAGAGCTTATGATTAGATTGGTTTTTTCTGTTTACACATTTTGTTATCAGGCAAAAGCCTTTTCAGATATGCTGTTAAGCTTAAAATAAATTTGAATATTAAAACAAGTTTAAGCCAACAAAATCAAATCAAATCTAAACAAATAGACACAAATTGTGCAATAAATATTCAATAAACACTTATCTAATGTGTGATTAATCACTTTTTGTTTCTGGCGCCCTGGGGCATGTCTTCAATGTTGCACAATTAAACAATGTAAATTGTTTTGACCCATTTTCTTTATTGACTACAGGTATTTTTCGCCTTACCTTAGGTCAAGTTGTAAACAGTTTCTTTACCGTTACGCGTCGTCACTGGCGTCGTTGTTGTCGGAGTCGCTGTCGCCGTTGCCGTCACCGTCGTCGTTGTAGCTTTGTAGACGCCGACGAGTCAGAAAGTTTGCCGCGCTTTGCTCAGTGATCGCTTGGCGTTCGTCGTGTTCAGTTCGGTTCAAAAACCAAGTTAATACCTTAAACGAACTGCAAAGAGATCAACAAAAAAAAAAACAACATTAACAAAACAAATACATGACAAGTACTTTAATTCTAAATAATTATGCATACGCACGCATATAATTATATATAACAAAAAAATATTAAATTGCCTTGGCTTATATGATTAAGCCTAGTTATTAAGCTGTGGTTCGGGCAACGAACAAGTGACGTGATTAACGTGACAAACAAATTGGTATTGGATTAAAGAGTAAATATTTTACACACAATTTTTGAATAAATATTTGTAGGATGAGCTAGAAACGGTTACAAACTGTTTGTAAACTAGGCAAAAGTTGCTGCCATAATCACAATGCAAACAAATAATAGAAAACGATAGTGAAACACAAATATAGTCGCGTGGTAAACAAAACATAACGGAAACCGCTTAGCGGGTCTGCAGCCATAATGCAATTGTTAGAACACAGTTTGTTTTTAAAATAATAATAATAAACCAATGATAAAAACTAATAGTGGGTCAAGGTTCGAAAAAGCCGACTGTCTGGCTTTAATAAAACATATTATCATAGCCAGAACAGATAATGTTTATGTTATTTTTATAATATGCGATAGCTGACTTTGTGTCTGGGCTAACTTAGACGCACGGGCTTATCTTGATAGTGCTTTATCAGTTATTAAAAATGTGTTTAGCATAACCCACTTCACTTCTATCATATTTATAAGCTATAATCTAACTGGTTTAGTGATTAAACGTTTCTCACATGGTAACATCAAGACGCTGTCAATTCTGGAATTACAGGAAGGCAGATTTTCGGCCTGTAATTCCGCGTTTCGTTGCAATGCTGACATTTCGCATGCGAGGGCAACGGCTTTGTTTTGCACCTTCACTTTCCATTAACTGCCAGAACAACAATGCAATACTAGCAACAATAACAGCAATGTTGTTGCAGCTGCAACGCTTTGAGCTGTGCGCATGCGCACATACAGCACTGAAGCAATAACAACAACAACATAATGACACTAAAGGCAACAATAGTGTCAAAATAAACAAACCAAAAAAATTGCATCAGTCCAAAACAAAGTTTAAATACTCTTTCTTAAGACGCGTCTTTTGCTCCTATGCCAGCAAACAGCTCATCAAATCAACTTGTAAAGTCAAATCGTATTGTGTAATCTTATCTGTTGATTCCAGGTAACACTTTTTAGGGCCAGAAGCCAATCAACAGCAATTTCAAGACCATTAAGTGTAATAAAGTGGTTATTGATAAGCACTCTTTGTTCTCAAAATAAACCCATTAACCAAAAACAAATGATGTGCTGCCAAATCGATAAATTTCAAATGAAAAAACCCACTTATTCTTATAACAAGCGATGATTAACAAAAAAAACCCGCTATAAGCAAATGCGTAATGTTAATTGTTTGCCAGACTCCGATTCTTGAAGTTCTTGTTTCATAAAATATATATACAACACTCCAAGTACTCGTAACAGTACAGGAAATAATATATTTTTGTAACGGAAATACTGCAAGGTAATACAAAACATTTCACTTTTCACAACAAAGTGTATTAAATCTTTGCTTTTGTAATTACAACTGCACTACTTATATTACACAACTTGATTGAAATGCAAGTAATAAAACTTCCAGCTGCTCTTTAGGAATAAAAAAGTGAAAAGTCAATACGCAAAGGCAAATCGAAGTTAGGCGCCAAAATGCAAATGCCTCGAAGCACTAGACACTGCGACGAGACATTGTCTTCAAACTTGTTTGGGCCCTAAAAACCAGTTGTTGCGTTTGGCCAAACAACACATAAAGTGCAATTGTATTTGTATTTGTTTGGTTGCAGTTTTTTGAGTGAATGAATGAAAATGCCAACGTAGTGTTATATAATCATTGTTTGAGTCAGTGGGTCAGTGACATTATTGTTATTGAAAAACCCGTTTTACACTTGTGCAGTTGGTAGCACTTTTAATTAGTATTGAACCACAAAACTTGACCATAAAAGTTAACCTTGAGATGCTACGTTGCATTTTGATTGATTTTGCAGCTGCAACACACACCACAACAATTACAAACAATGGAGCAGAGCAGCAGCAACAACAACAACAATAACAACAACAATGGTTACCTCAATCCCGCCTATGTTGGTTCCACAATTTCCATACCAGGCGCCTACAAAACACAAGGGGAAGGTGCAACGCCCACAGGCACGCCCCTTGCCAATGGCCGGAAACGCAGTGAAGCGCAAGGGGCCCCACCAGCGGGGGAGGCGGATGCGGAACAGGGCCAAAAGCGTGATGGCTGGAATAATGATATTGAGTTTCTCATGTCCTGCATTGCACTGAGCGTTGGTCTCGGCAACGTTTGGCGTTTTCCCTTCATCGCTTTGGAAAATGGCGGTGGCGCCTTTCTGATACCCTATCTCATCGTGCTTGTGTTGGTGGGAAAGCCCGTGTACTACTTGGAAATGTTGTTGGGACAGTTCTCAAGTCGTGGCAGTGTCAAGGTCTACGATTTTTCGCCCATCATGCGAGGTGGGTGTGCGAGTTTAATTTAACTATATTTTACTGGCTAACAAACGATTGAGAGTCTAAAAAATGTAATAAAAATCATTCGAGGTTTAATTTCCGGTTGCGTGCAATGAAACAAAATGCCTCAATCAATTTTTTTCCCCTTCTTTTTCTCTTGCACCACTTAGGCGTGGGCTATGGTCAAGTGTTGGCCACGGGGATTGTAACAACATATTATGCCACCTTAATGGCGCTCACGCTGCGCTATTTTGTAGAATCATTTTATCCCACACTGCCATGGAGCTATTGTCGCGAGGAATGGGGTCCCAGTTGCTTGGATTCGGCACCACAGCAGGAGGGTGATGTTGCTGGTGGCATTGTGAACGGCAATAATTCAACGGTGCGCACCACCTCCGCTGAGTTTTACTTTACGTAAGTAAATCTGTTTCGTGATAGAAGGCTATCAATCCTTAACTTGACATTCCTACTCGCTATCTCTCTCGCCAACAGCAACATCATCTTGCGTGAGAAGGTGAGCATTGATGATGGCATTGGATACCCCAGCTGGAGTCTTGCTTTGACATTGGCCGTCGCTTGGATCATTATAGCAAGCATTATGTTCCGTGGCGTCAAGAGCTCGGGCAAGGCGTCCTATTTCTTGGCCTTGTTTCCCTATGTGGTCATGTTGATTCTCCTGGTACGCGCCATGACACTGCCGGGCGCCGCAGATGGCGTCCTGTACTTCCTGAAGCCGCAGTGGCACAAGTTGCTTGAACCTCAGGTCTGGTATGCTGCAGTTACTCAGGTCTTCTTCTCGCTGGCCATTTGCTTTGGCAACATTGTTATGTATGCGTCGTACAATCGATTCGGTCAGAATATTTATAGGTGAGTTGCCATGACAAGACCTCTTAGCCACAATTTTCTTATCCACTCTCTCTCCTTCTACGTTCCAGGGATGCCAACATTGTTACTACGCTGGACACCTTCACCTCACTGCTCTCTGGCATCGTTATCTTTGGCATCTTGGGCAATCTGGCGTACGAGAATAATACCACAGATATATCGAGTGTGGTGAATGGTGGGCCCGGCTTGGCTTTCATCTCGTATCCCGATGCCATAGCAAAGTTTAAGGTGGTGCCACAAGTCTTCTCGGTGCTCTTCTTTCTCATGCTCTTCGTTCTCGGCATTGGCAGCAATGTGGGCATGGTCTCATGCCTGACCACCGTGCTCAAGGATCAATTTACACGCATCAAACAATGGCACATAGTTGTGTTTATCTCTATTGTAGGGTATCTACTGGGTCTACTCTACATCACACCCGGCGGTCAGTTCGTGTTGAATCTACTGGATTTCTATGGTGCCACATTTGTGGCACTAGTTTTGGCCATCTTTGAACTGGTGGCCATTGGTTGGGTCTATGGCGTTAAGCGCGTTTGTCGCGATGTCGAATTCATGCTTGGCATCAAGACTTCAATTTATTATCGCATCTGCTGGGCGGTCATAACGCCCCTGCTCATGACAATCATCCTCATCTACATGCTGGCGCGCTACGAGCCATTACAGTACAAGGACTACACATATCTGCCAGGCGTTTATGGTAAGCCACAGGCATTTATGCACTGCTTGTAATTGCAGCTTTTACTAATTCAATTTCATTTCCATTAATAGTGTTTGGCTGGTGCCTCAGCGCCTTTGGCATTGGTCAGCTAATCTTCTGGGCCATACCCGCCGTGAAGCGCCAACCCGCCGAGCTTGGTCTCTGGCAGCGCATACGCAAAGCCTTTGAGCCGCTGCCCAACTGGGGACCTGCCGATCCCAAAACTCTTAAGCGTTATCAGCTCTTTACGGAGCAGGCGAATGCTGGCGCAATGTTCGAGCGGAGCGGTTTCTGGCACAAAATCTTTGACAATATCTTTGGTTAGCAATATAAAGAACAGAAAAATGCTTTAGCTTTTATACCTAACAACTACTACCATGTGCTGTTGTACAGCGCAACCCTTTTATAATAAACGAAACAAAATCCGACTCGGCTTAAGTGCCAAATGTAGTTGCGGCACCAGTTGGCCTTAAGCAACGAGCCCCATTTAGCAATGCAAGCCAACTAGAGATGAGAGAATTGGTAATCAAAGATGAGTTTAGGATAAAGTAGAAGTAGTACAAATTTATACAAAAGTTTTGTTAAATAAATATTACGTTAAGTGTAACTTAAACTAATACTGTTTTAATATTCCTTTGAGCCATTCTTAAAGTTGTTATCTATAAGTCTTAGCAAATTCAAGCTTGAACCAAGCTTAACTTATCGTGACTTTCACTCACGCGCTCAGCTCTAGCCCAGCCAAACCAAACAAAGCAAGAACTATAAAAGACAAGACAATTGTATCCAGCGGCGCTTTACGCACAAGAAAAGCCCTTGCCCATAATTTTACGTACTCCCCACACATACACATAGACACACACACATGCACTGATTATGCCATAAAGGGTAAAAAGTTCTGATTTTATGATTGAGGAAAAAAAGAAAAAAGTTGCAAGTACAAAACTGTCGCTGTGCTCACACACTCGCTTTGAAGCAACGCATATGTGTGTGTGCTGTAAAATACTTCCACTTCCGTTTCCATGTAACAGCAGGCGCAAAGTATTCAAGTAATTTGTAAGTAAAAAGAAAGTCCTCTGTGTGTCTTGCTGCCTGCCTGACTGCCTGCTGTGGAGATAAGCACAAATGACGCTTTGTTGTTTTGTTTGTTGTTGCACAGGCAACGAAATGACAAACGAGTTGCCTATAAGCATCAAATATAAAAAAAAGAACAAAAAATAGATGACTAATAAATCACGCGAATTGTAGAACACGCAATGCGGAATCGACTTTCATTAGACTCAACATATTGGCAGGTTGACTAGCACAGAGTCAAAACAGGTAAAGATGGAACGACAAACTCTTTTTTATAATCGGTTTTGGCTCTTTCACAGCAGCACTTTTCCTTACGCTTTACAGCTTGTTGACTGTCAAATTAATGTGGCTGTGTGTCAGGTTGGTTGACAGCCTGAGTTGCGTGCATTTGTCAGCAAGCTGTATGCTTGTCTGTTTGTTCATGCAATTGCACTGATAAAAAGGCATTTAAACGACTATCAAACGGCACTCACAAATGCTGTGAATGATCACACGGCGTATGCGCAACGTCCGATTATACTCTCTGCTTCACGTCACTGTCTCTATATCTCGACTCGTATCTGTTGAAGCGGAAGTGCATGCATTTCGAGTTATTTGTCATGCCATTGTGTCCTGTTAATGAGCTTTTAATGTGCAAATGTTGAAAACACTCACAACGTTTTGTGCCTTTCAATCGAGTGGCAACCTTGAGTGCTACTCTGCAATCTTTCGCCTCCCACTCTCTGAGTGCGCGTTGGCTTAATTGCATTGTTTTTCGGTGTAAATCAAACAATGCGCTTTTATGACCGCGTCCCACTTTGCGTATGCTTAACGAAAATATATATTAAACAACTACAATTGTAGCAAAAAACACATTCAATGCCAATTTGTACTCATTTGAATTCGAAAACATTTACAATCAGCGGCGATTTAGTGGTACACTGGTTTTTTACCTACACATAAATCAGACTTTAATAATGAATATTCGATATGTTCAGTTAATTAAAACTACCAGTAAAATAATACGAAAACCTGTGATTTTTGCTGCTGCATAAGTAGAATTTTAAATTGCAAAGAGTAACTGAGTATATTATGCAAATTTGAAGGTATTAATTACATTTTTCTGCTTTAACATAATTGGTTTTGTGTATGATATACATTTCAAATAATACAAGTTAAAGAAGTTAGCTTAAGAAATAAGTTTTCCCTAATAAACAACCATAACTTATCTAGTGCTAATGTGTACTGCATTGTTTAAGTCTGCTGTCAAATCGTGTTAAAGACAAATACTGGCTGGATTATGATTTACGTGATGTAAACACATTATTGAATCAAATGATTTATAGCCAAGTAATAACAACTTAAAATCATAGCAAGCTGTTTATTGCTTAGCTAAATCAGTGTACTACACGAAGAGACTCAAACTCCCAACAACAACAACAACAACAGCAGCCACATCCTGTTGTTGTCCTGTTTTGGCCAAAAGGCAAGCATATAAATCAGTCGACAGGAAATGACAGGACAGGTACGCGCCGTTACCTTTCACGCACATTTCCCCAAAGTAATCAACGCACTCGCCGCAAACAAAGGGCCCAAACAAAAGGAACATGGCCCAAAACGCAGTCAACATTTGTTCGGCCGTTCGTACGGCTGTGCTCACATTTTTGGGCCATGTGCTATGTGGTGTGTAGGCGAACCAACAATATAAAAGACCAGCCAAAGTGGGACAACTTTAATGGCTCTTCGGCAAGTGTTTGAGTGTGTGTGTGTGTGCTTGTGTGTGTAGGTGTGAGGTCGACATTGCTGCTACTTAGGTAGACATTAACTTTTGGCCCTTTGTTGAAGTAAAACGCTTTGTCTGCCAGCAGCATCTTTTGCCTGCTGTCAAATTGTTGTTATCTTAAGGCTAGACACAGCTGCCATTATTCTACATTGTTTGTTTTTTGTCTTACTTTTTAAATTATTTAAATAAATTAGCACGCATTTTTTTCTTGTCGTTGTATGCTGTCCGCACAGATTGCTTGTGATTTAATTTGAATAGCATTTAGCTGAATTTCTTTTTTATATGTTTGTATGTGGACCTTAATATCTTAAAATGACAGCCGCGGGATGCATTCCAGAGGAAAAAAAGGTAACACCAACAAGTAACACCAACTCTAGTCGAGAAATCACGACTAGGCTATACCCTGAACCCTATGCTTTACGCACACAGTCAGTGCTTGCAAGTATGTGTGAGTGTGTATACGCGTATATCGGAAGCGGGAAGAGTTATCGAAAATTTAAAACAAACTTGTACTGCCTAGGGATTAGGCGAGCTTATGTACCAAATCTGGACTCTCTAGCTCTTATAGTCTCTGAGATCGACGGACATGGCTATATCGACTCGGCTGTTGATGCTGATCAAGAATATATATATTTTTTGGGGTCGGAGATGCTTCTTTCTGCCTGTTACATACTTTTGCACAAAACCATTATACCCTTTTTATCCATTTTCAATGGGTTCAGGGTTTAAAAAGGTAACACCAAAAACGCATTATTGTAAAATTTTAGTGACAAAGTTTATAGGCCACAACTCTGTAGAACATAATAGCCGCATAAAAAAGACAAAGGCTCCTTACAGCTGTTAGATCACTTCCAGCAATTGCCACAAAAGTGTCATAAATGTGTTTTTGAAACACATTTGAACGCAAATAGCAAATGCTTAGCAATAAGACAAAATGGAGCAGCTAATCCAAATACCAAATAATGATTTTTAATTAATATTTAATTAGTTTGTAGCTTCGCACAAAAATCAACATATATATTTAATAACAATTTACCAACTCGCTTTGTTAGGCTAATAGCCATGAAAATAAATAAATTAATTTAAAGGCGATGACAAGACAGTGGCGCTCAATTTAACTAAACGCTTGAATGAAGCGGCCAAGTGAGGACAGTTAACAGACCAAAAAATAATGCCAGACATTTACAGACATTCCATCAAACGTTGTTGCCCTGACGAAAGGCAAAAGGCAGCCACAAAAACACTCAAAGAACCAACAGTTTGTTAAGTCGATGGTCGTCGTTGTCGTTGTCGATGTTTGGTTTGAGTTGTTGTCCTGGCATATGTACTACATAGTAGTTTCTCGTTGCCGACTTTACTTCTTCTGTCTTCTTCTACTTTTTTTTTTATGTGTTTTTATATTTATGACTGCTGTCTGTCTGTTATTGGCAGATAGGGTGGCGGCGGCAACGGCGGAGTCGAGTGGTATGTCTGACGAATGCCACACTCGAGCGATTATTATTGCTGCCTCGAGTGGGTCGCACTTCAGCTATCGATTTTACTGTGTTTTATCTATATAATAGTGGTCGTAGATTCCATATAATTTCCTATATGATGTGCCTTTAGTGCCAATTAAGGCATAAAAAAGCACAAGTTGACATTGGCGTGTTGAAAATATTTTTGTTCATATTGGTTATTCGTTGCGTCTGCTACTTGCTACTTGCTACTTTTCGCAAGATCTATATACATTTTTTTTTGCTTTTAAGCTGTAAATAATTATTTTTTGATGGGCGCTGGAAATGACAAAAGCAGAGCAACGTTGACAAAAACCTTGACAACTTTGCAAAAGTTTTATGGTAAGTTTTTATTTTATTTTGTTTTGCACAAGCCGGGATGTCGTGCCAAGAAACCAAATAGACATTAGGCCAACTGTTGAGAATGGGCTGCAGCTATTTGGGGCAGGCGAGTCGGCGATCAGCATTCAAAGTGAGGTTGGAGCAATATGAAAAGCAGCCATGGCAAAAAACCGACAACACAATGCTCGAGACTGTCTATCAGATGCACAGTGGTTTAAGTCTCTAACAAAGCAAAACGTTTTAATGGCAATAGATACATTTTCTATATTTTTTACCCATAGAAATTAGTTGCTATACATATACTAATTGATTGCAATAAGTAAAATGAGAAATAAAATCTTGCTTAATTTTTCGTAACTTTTTAAACAATATTATATACAATAACAAGATAAAAGTGAATACTTTACAAAGCACCAGCAGCCAAATAGGACATTCACTTCAAGCTCTCTTTCACACCTCTTCACGTGCTCAGAACAATTTAATATTAGGAAATCTCTTTAGTCAGCGACGCTCAAGCCTCAGCATTAACTGAATATAATACAAAAAATGAATACATTTTTTAAGGACTGGCTGTCGCCTATCAACAAGCACTCAAGCAATTTGCTTTTAATAAGGCCAACACCCACAGTGCCGCCTGATGTGGCAGCTGACACGCTGTGCGTCAGCCACAAAACAGACAGCAGCAAAGAGCGAGCCAGCAGCCAGGCAACAGGAATATAAAGGAGCGATGGTTGAAGAAATGTCTCCGGATGTCGCAGCCATTTTGTGCCAGCAGCGCCAACGACAAAAAAGAACTACATGTAAAACGCAGGCTGCATAACTTAGTTAGTTGAAGTTTATGAACTTGTTGAACACGTGTAGTTGGCGTAAAAAACGCAGTCTGAAAGCAGGCTCTCAACTGAGAGGGCAAAAACGCGTAAGAAATGAAGCTTGTTAATTAGAAAGGCAAAATCAAATTACGACCAGTTTAGCACTGTGGTCTGTCATTTGGGTTGTTTCACTGTGGTCTTAGCCAGCGGGCTCTTAGTACCCTTTTTAGCCACAATCAAACATTATTCGAAATAACTGTAGTCTTCAGTTTTAAGATCTTGAAGGTCTCTTTCTAATCTAAATGGCTCAACTTTTAGTCAACTCGAGTTAAATTTATCGTCACAGCATCTTTTTGGCTGCGAGGCGCACATAAAGTTGAGGCCCAAATTGTTGCTGTCAGTGCCATCAACTACAAAAGCCAAACGACCAACTATTCCACCACCCCGCACACTAAAACTTACGGCCCTTGTTACTATGCCTAGTTATAAGCAAGCAACAAGCACTAGATTTGTCTTTATGTGTGTGTGTGTGGGTGTATATGGTTGCGTGTTGATGTTCTGGCTGTTGAGTTTGTCTTCGGGCTTTTTGTCATAATTTCTACTACAGAGCACAGCAAACAGCAATGGCAGCATCTGCTGAGAAGGTCTTCCAAAACTGTTGTCTCGCGTCAAAAAGTTACAACAATCAACATTAACATTCATGCGTGCATCAAACCGGAAATGTTTATCACATTTAACCTCAATATGCTTGACATGTCGTATACGCAATGTGCCATATTCTATACTATGAATAATGGTTGTAAGCACTCCCAGTTTTATTTATTTTTTTGGCATACTTCCTAAAAGCTTGATATTTAGAAAATATTTATCATTTACTTAATGTTAAATTTATTTTACCACTACCCAGTGAAACTGTCAATTTAAAGTCAACTTCGTCATAATCATAGCATATTTTTCCCACCATGTCAGATGTTGCTTTGCGGTTTCATTTATAGACTAAAGAAGAACCTTTGGCCTCCACCACAACATTATTATCGTTAGCAACAACAACAAGCTCACACCTTCTCGCATCGAAATTACAACAATGTCCTTGTACATTATCGAAGTAATTGATTGATGGCTTTGACTGCCGTATCTCTCGCAGGACACGGACATATACAAATGAAAAGCATCTGCTTGCGCAGACTAAAAAGAAAATCAACAAAAATTATTTGCTTAAGCTGCCAGAGCAACGACAAGCACGTCACAGCCAATAAGAGCTGTTGTCTTTGCTTAGGTAAATCAACATGACAGGCCATAAAGGACTCTGTCTGGCATTCAAACAGCTCAAGAGATTTGTAAAGGTATTGAGAAATGATCGCAACAGTTGAAACAGCTGTGAAGAACGAAGAAACTGAAGATAAGAAACAACAAAATGTTAATTAGACACAGATTAAAGTGAAGAAATATTTAAAGTTGAAACTTGAAAATATTATTAAAATTCCCGTTACAATACCTACTGAAAAAAAGAGCTTACAACAACTTTGAATCACAGCAATCCATTACAAAATTTTAAATTAAATGAAAACAATGTTTTTCCATTTGATTGCCCAGGGATAACGTTTACAAATAAGGCAACAATACAAACAGCTTCTACCCAAAAAAATCGGCGACGACAACGCCCCAAGAATCCAAATACTATGGCCAAAAACAAACAACCGCAAACAACAACCATTTATTATATTGCCATTTCTCAGCTCGCAAGTTGCCTCAGTTCTCAATTTCTCAAGTCAGTCTGGCGGTTAGTGCCAATATGCAACTTTTGCTTTTACGAACTTAAATAAATAATGAAATTGGCAGGCAAGGTGGGCCAAGCAAGGGCTGGCTGTTGTGGTCGACAGCAAGTATATGCCTGCTACGTATGCATATGACATAGATTCAGTTTGGCCCGCAAAAACAAATCTATCTGGATTTGTGCCTCGAATTCCAAAGATAGCATACCAAAAGGAGCGTGAGTTGTTTCGACATTCATCAATCATTTGGGTCAGCGAGTACTTTGCCAAAGGGTCAACGGAGACTTGTCAAGGTCTTCACAGTAGAAATTTCTCAATCATCTGTATAGGAAAATGAGAGAAATGGATATATGAAACTAGAGTTGAGAACGTGTCACGTTTTAGTTTATGATACGATGTTATTTTTATGTTTAAATTTCCTTTCACTCTGGAATATTTAATCACGCTATGCTGTAGAAAAATACCAGAAGTTGGAATTCCTCTCATAATTTTTAAGCGTTCGTGTTTTGGACTTTTGTTTTATTTATGTTTCCAACACGCTCCCAACTCTATTAAGAAGTGCAGCACTCACTACCATTAGAACTAAGGCCGCTTAGGCTCGTTGGGCCTCGTCGACCTTTTTATGGCGTGAACTTAATAAAATATGAAAAACCATACAGAAAAAGAAATGTAGCGCAAAGCCAAGAGAGAGAGAGAGAGAGAGAAAGAAAAAAAATCATACAGCAACGCCCGGCACTTGGCAAGTTTATGGAAGAGCTTAGCAAACAAAATTATATTCAATTTCCTTTAATGGCTACCATAAAATAGCAGTCAGCAGAAGTAAAGCCAGGAAAAATCCGACCAAAAAAAAATCCCCTCCGAAATAAATATGAAGGCGTTGCGGCGCAAACTTGCGAGAAATGCCAGATATGCTGCAGTCTCTATTCTTTTCTTTTTCGGGTAGGTAAGCAAATTGTTTGAAGTATTGTTAGTACTTCACATTGGCTTATGTTTAGATGTATGTTTATAGCCTTTCGTTTCGGCTTAAGGCCATCATAAGCTCAATTAGCCATGCCAGCAGGATTGGCCAATGAAAAGGCAACTTATTGTTGTACACATTGCAAGTGTTAAAGTGTTGAAGGGGCAGGCAGGCGAACGAAAAGTGATTTGCATATTTGTAATAACCTGAACTGCAAAGAGCTCAACTTTCACCTAATGGGCATTTCCGGCCTAATATGTGTAATGCCCGAAATTAATATGCTATTTCCTGGCCACCCAAGCTGTGTAACAAATTATTAATAATTAAAGGGCCATTGATCAACTCAACTCTGAAGCCGTACAGATGTGTGTTAACGCGACTTAAGAGCAGATTAGTAGGCACTTGAAATGTTAAATGGGATTAGACGAATTTGAGTTCCATTGGCAGTATCAATTTATAGTTTAATACAGTATCAAGGGCCGATAATATTCCGAAACCAAATCATTTGTATGCGATTATTTAAGCAATGAAACTTACTTCGTCAAACTTTAACTTAACTTAACTAGTTAGTTTTCGAATTAAAACTTACAAGAGTTTACTTTTAAGCAATACAAAAACGACTGAAAATAAGACTAATCCAGCTAAGACTTGTTATACAATCAAATATTCCCCTTCTCCGGGTTTTTTCTTTTTAAAGCACCCAAAAAATCTCTAAATTTATTAATAAATCAATGAAGATGTCGAAACTTTTTCAATTTTTTCTCACAGAGACTTCAAAAATTGACGAAATAAAGAGTCAAACAAATCTGTGTGCATATATATTTAACACATTACTATCATTTTCGCGTAATCTCGAAAGCAGCACTGATAAAGTCATCCTATAAAAATATAAGCATGGTCTATCAAGTTAATCAGCACTTAACCTGCCACCGGATTTGTTTGTTACGCACACACATGAGAAGCAACCATTTTAGTGGCAACAATTTATGCGTCTAGAGTTGCCACAACACACCAGACATAGTCTTAATGTGTCCATCATGAAGCTTTTTTTAGGGTTTCTCTATGCTAAGGAGCCAGGACAATGAGAGTCAGAGGCAAACAGTTAATACATCAAATTCAAAGGTCTTGACAGCGACATCTTTTTGGTGGTGAGCAGACAAGAGAGGGGAAGTGGAGGTAAGTGGACGAAGTCATTGACAAGCCGTTGGACATGAAATGAATTGTGACAAGAACCAAAAAGAAGCAGCAAAGCTATTGAAAGGATCTAATCAAAAAAGCATTCAAATTAGGTACGGTGCTCAAATAGGGCTATATTTAATAAAATGATTCAAAAATAGTTAAACTGGAAAATACTTATGGAGAATTGTACATTTTTCTGAGTGTTCAGCATCACTTAAAAGCAGACAAAAACGCTTTACCTTTTCACTTGGTTAAAAAACACTTAACAACTTTTTCATGAAAGCAAAAATCACAATTATTGCGGCTCAATTCACTTACCAGCTTAGAGCAATTAATTGCCACACTCTGGGAAACACATAAAGGAGCAGCAGTCTGCCTGTCAATTATCTGATTGCACACAGAGAACTATTCACATAACTATTCACGCGCGCGCTTTAATCAAAACTTGCACACACACACATTCAAAAGCGTGTTAAGACACACATACAGACACGCGCAAATATCAATCAACAATTGAGCCGGCTAATAGCGCAAAACACAATTTTTATTGCGCCGAGCTCTGTGCGGCCTATGAGAGTAATCAATTATACAGTTAGTTTTGGCAAAGCACAAATAGTTTAATACGCGCTTTTACAGTTATTTGAAATACCGTTAGTTAGTGAAGAGAGCGACGCGCTCCAACGTTTCGTTCGTTTTGCCAGCCGACGTCGTACTAAATCGAATTCTGTGTGCGACAAGTGCTTAAGCATCGAAGCCGTTGAATGCATTCCACATGCACATGCGCCGGCGCCGTGGGCCGTGTGGATGCCATTTGGAAAACAACCGTTGAACGTTGCTGTTTGCTTTCGTATTTGTTCTTTTTTTGAATCGCCAGCGCTTAAAAAACTTTGTTGCGCAAATAACATTTGATTTTTGGGTCCTTCACATTTGCCAGCCAAAATACGGGATTTCAATTATGTGCCACAGCTGTACCAACGGCAAGCGAAGTTAGAGCAGGGTGAAATTTGCTTGTCTTTGTCGTTGGCATGTTGAATGCTTCTTAAGCTGAAAGCTGCTTCATTTACCTCCTCTTCTTCCTCAACTACTTCTACTGCTTGCTGTACATTTGTTTTGTGGAGTTGTGTCCATTTACATGGCAGGGATTTAGTTGCACGCAAACAAAGTGCTTGTAGCTGCAGGTTTTCAGATGTGTGCGACACTCACACACACGTACACACACACTCCATATGCATGTATGAGTGTGTGTGTTTTTGGGAAACAAATGTGGAATAGCAAATGTGCTTCAAGTATTTATATATTTGCATGTGCTGGGAACACTCTATTAAAAATGTGCTTTGTAGAATTTATATAAATACTTCACGTAGAAATATTATTGCATTTTTTAATCGGTTGCGTTTTGAACGAGTTATGATTTCGGAAAGTTCGGACTTCTCTTCAAAGCGCTGTTTAAAATCAATTTTCCGTTGAAAATCATACTTCATGATTTTGTAGCTTTTTTATCATCTTCAATTTTTAAGTTTTTTTTAAATTTTTTTATTATACCCTTAACCCATTGAAAATGGGTAAAGAGGGTATAAAGGTTTTGTGCAAAAGTATGTAACAGGCAGAAGGAAGCATCTCCGACCCCATAAAGTATATATATTCTTGATCAGCATCAACAGCCGAGTCGATATAGCCATGTCCGTCGATCTCAGAGACTATAAGAGCTAGAGACTCCAGATTTGGTACATAAGCTCGCCTAATCCCCGCGCAGTACAAGTTTGTTTTCGATTTTCGATAACTCTTCCCGTTTCCGATATACACATGTGATCGATAACAACAAAATCTTCAATTTGGAAATTTTTCTCATGCAGTTTGAAAGATTAGACTAAATAATGACAATCTGTGAGATATGGAGTATTGAAGTTAAGAATGTATGCACAATACGCGTATACATACACACACTCACACATACTTGCAAGCACTGACTGTATGCGTAAAGTATAGGGTTCAGGGTATAGTCTATTTGGGATTTCTCGACTAGAGCCTTCTTACTTGTTTTTTTTTTTAATTTTATCGAAATATTTGTTTTGATTTTAAAAAATGTGTTGCTCTTCAAATTGATATAAAAGCTCTTATTAAACTATTTACAAAATAAGTTTAAGTTTAAATAATTTGTATATGGGCCTGAAAACCTTTTTTGAGTTCTGTCAAATTATCTTAATTTTCTTCATGCCTTGGAAATTTAATCAAAAAAATCTTCAAATGTTCCTGGGCAACTAACTTCTTCAATCTGTCGCACCGATCTTAATTTAACTACTAAACAACAACTGCAATTTTGCACACACCTTGCTTGGCCAAACCCTCCCCACCCTTTGGCTGCTCCCTATTTAACCCCTCGGCATTGCTATAGCAATTTTCAGAAGTTGCACAAAATGCGTTGCACAGTTGCACCGGTTGCCTAAATGCAATTTCAATGCATCCACCCTCCCCCACCCGCACACCTCGAGCGCGCACAACCAGAGACCCTTCTAAATATACATATATATATATATATATATATATATATATATTTATATATATATATATTTATATATATATATATATATATATATAAGTATGTATATATTGGCAACCGTGCGGCAGTAATAGCCAACGGGAAGTAATTGAATTTTGTGCAAACGAGTTAAAAGGACGATTGCCGGCAATGCTGAGTGCTCAATTTACTTGTTGTAACATTGTTGTGGCATTGAAGCCAAACGGTTTAACGGTTAAAACTGCTTCAAATGTTGCATTTGATGTTTGGTCCAGGATGCACGTCACAGGACTTGGCCAGCAACTTATCAAACTCTCATCAACCATAAATCGCTGGCTTGCCCAATTGTCACGCTCAGTCAAGGAGCTGCTCGAGCGCCTCTAATTGCCCAGGACAGAAGCATGGACACTCACTCAGGACACACGGACGAAGGAGACAGGTAAATTAACCAAGGCAATTGATGACACTATCTACACAATGCTCTTTGTTGCCAGCATCTTTGGGCTTACTAATGAAGCTTTCGACATTCGGCAGACGCATAAATCAACCGCTTACAAATCAAAAAGCTATATAAATGGTTATTTCTGTTGCAGGTTGATTCTGTATGTCCTTGATTTACATTAAATGGGTTTAAGATTTCGATGAAAAGATCATTCCATAAGTTGGTCAAATCAAATGACCTGTGCTTAAGTGCAAGTTTCATGTTTCAAAACTCCGGCACGTTTTCAAAAGAATTGCACTGAACACACGTAGCACAAGTCCTTCCTGGTTAGCCTCCCGCCTGACATATGTCTCGCGACACGCGCCAATAACGCTGTGAAGTTAACGCCAACTACCATTCAATCCATCTCTCGCTAACAATTACAACGCATTTTGTTTCACTTTTTTGTTCCTTTTGCATACACACACAGCCCGCTTTTAAGGCTCCATTGAGCTCGTGGCTAATGGCGGCCGCGTGACAAAATGTTTTTGAAATTGGCCGAGATTTGTGCGGCTCTCAAATGCCCAGCGGCTATGCTTTCCAATCACGGCTGTCATTGTGAAAAGTTTTTGCCAAATGTAATCGCATTTGTGGCAGGGCGCACTCGTAATACACACTCTTAATTACACACACACACACACATATGACGGCGTTAAGGTTGTTTTTTCGAGATAATCGTAGCGCCGTTGGGTAGTTTTTGAGATTAACTTGATGAGTTGCATGTTAAACGGTTGTTCCGACTAACAGAAATGGCTTTTTAATGTTAGGAAAACAGTAATTAAAAGTTATGTGAATTATTTTTGATGCCTATCTGGAACCATGAATACAACAAATATATATATGTGCAATGAGAAATATATATATATATTTTGTAGATGCCATGTTGTCCATGCTAGATTGTCTGTTCTCAAACCAAACTTAGCGAACAATTCCTTATAATAATTAACTTTAAATTTCGCACACGACTTTTTCTGGAATACATGCGTGTACTTTAAATGTCGCTTATAACACTCCCCCTCGCTTCGCGGCGTCCATCAAGGGTTCGGCCCCTCGAAAGCGTAGAACAACTAACATGACCCTAACGGTGCTTGCACGCCATTTTGTATGCGGTCGCACGGGCAAAGCTGTGCGCATGTTTAAACATGATTAATTCGTGTTGATAAACAGTTATTTTAATTAATCGCCAGGTGTCGTTGCCATCGCTCGTTGCGTGATTTTTCATATGTGTATTTTATATTTTCTTCTTTCTTCCCTGTGGATCGCAGCTTAACAACATTTAAATTTAAATCAACTTTTTTTTTTCTGTTTTCGTTTTTTTTTAGCATGCGACAGGCGCCTAACTAATTGCTATGACATTTAGTCGAGCTGCATAAATTTGGAGTACATTCTCAGATTGCCAATGCATTTATCATTTGAGCACAAAAAGAGGCCAAAGCGCTGGCCGAGATGTTGGTCCAAACAGCCAGAGCAGCCAGGACAGCCAGGACAGCCAGGACAGCCAAGGACAGGTGTAATCAAGAGCCAAGATGCAAACTTTATCTAAAATTAAAAATCGCTTTTACATAAATTTTGTCAGCACTTTACCAATACGAATACATATACATATATTTACGGTATTCAGGTTTTCCGTTCACATTTTCTGCATTATATTCGAACTGAGGCGGCTTGGAATGGGTGGAAAAGTCAGTTGCAGCTGAACAGCACATAACATTTGACCATAATTAAAAGCTCAAACAACTTTTGGTCCCTGAAATGTTAACATATTGTTGAAAGCCTTTAAACAAAGTAATGCTGAGCAATAGTTTATTGTATAGATTTTGGTTGAACTTTTTGTATCTTTTGTTAGAAAGTTTTCTATACCAGAACTTTATTTTATACATTTTGTTGAGCACGAGCGCATGTTCAGCTAATAAGCTTTCTAAACTGCTCAACTTGTATACTATAGTTTATTATTTTCTATAGTTATCACAACTTTAAAACACAATTTAACTATTTCACCTAAATTCTTGATTGTCAGCTGTTAGTTAGTCATCATATTTTTACTTTTTTACAGAGTAAACTTTCATAACTTTCAGTAATTGTAAACACAAATTTCCCTCTACATAATAAAATAGATTAAAGAATAGAAATTAATAGCTTAGAAGTAGTCGACAGCTTCTTTAGCTAAGACACCCCGAACTGCCGTTACTCACTTTTCGATATTCATCGTTCGTTACGATATTTAGCTAAGACACCTCGAACTGCCGTTACTCATTTTTTGCACATTTGGCTTTTTTTAGCTTAAAAGTCCGCTAATTGATTATTTGTGATTTAGCTAAGACACGCCGAACTGTGTTTCAAATCAAAAGCTGATAAATATGAGACGACATAGTCTAATTTGCATCATGAGTGAAGGTCATTGCTATGAGCAAAGAACTAAAAGATGTATTGGGTTTGCTACTGTTCGCTAGATGGAGCTAGTCGGAATCAACACAATCTGAATCGTTTTAGAATTAAAATCATCATAAAAGAACTCCAATATTTAATTTTTTTGGTAGCGTTTTCAGTAATTGTAAACACAGATTTCATCTACATAATAAAAACACATTTTGTTTGTAATTTATTGTGCAAAAGTTAAAAGTACTTAATTATAAATTTCTACATAAAACAGAATATTTATATAATTATATAATTATACTTATTAAAAGCATAGCTCAGTTTTAATTTCATTCAATTATATAATAATATATATGTATTAAATGCTTCAAAGTAACAAATTCGTATCAAAACATAATTGTTGTTGTTGTTTTTTGTTGTTGTTGTTGGTATAAAATAGTGCAAAAAATTCGCAAAAAATATATATCAAAAAGCTGCTTTGCAATCAATAAAAAGAAAAGGGGATATACATATATATATATATAGGAAATCCAAAAATACATAGAGTGTATACTATCAATTTATATATATATATATATATATATAGTATATATCAATCACATTACTGGCACTTGTTACATTGAAGCAAAATTTTCTCTTTAATTTTTTCATTTTTTTTGTTTTGTTTTTTGTTTTTGTTTTAAAGCATTTCAATACACACAGATGAAATTATTTACGTTTTGATTTTTACTTCTTGTTTTTGAAAAGGGAAAGGATTTTTTTTTGGGCATGTCTCTCTACTTCTGGCCCAGATGCAATTTGCCCATCAAATTTGAGGCCTGCTGTCCAGCGCTATCCTGTGCATGCGTTGCCATCTCATGGACATTCTTCTCGAGTCCCTCGCGCTTCTGGTCGACATACTGGTTGGCCTCGTGCAGCTTCTGATCGACAGCCTGGCTCGTCTGCTTCATGGCACCGTCGATGGCGCCCTCGGCCTCCTTGAGCTTCTGATCGGCGACCGATTCGGCTGCCTTGACGCTCTTGTTAATGGCCTCGTTGGCCGCCTTCTTGGTCTGATCGACGGCATTGGCAGCGGCACGTTGTGAGGCCTCTGCCACATTGGCGGCCACTTGCTTCGAGTTCTGCACAGCTGTTGCGGCCTGACTTACCGTATTATCGACAGCCTGTTTGGTCTGGTTGACAGCGCCGGCAGCACGATTAACGCCCTGATCCAGCGCCTGGCCAGCCTTCTGTGCCTCGGCAGCAGCCAGAGCAGCAGCGTCCTTAGCTGTAAAGTTGGCAAGAAGAAGTAGAAGAAGGAAAGTTGGTTAACGAACTGAACAACATTCTTAATAGTTTAGCTTAATTGTTTCTCAGTGCTTTTACCTGTGCTTGTAGCCAACTGCTCGGCTTCGCCGCGGGTCTGCTGAACAGCTTGGCCCACCTTAGTGGCCTGCTCCTCGGCTATCTTTTGTGCCTCGACAGCTTTGTCGCTGGCCAGCTTCTCGGCCTCATCCTTCTTCTTGCTGAACAGATTGGCCGTCTTGTCGCCGAAGTTCTTCAGGGACGCTGTTAAGTAGAAAATAAATCCAAATTAGTACCAATTACCACACTCAATCAAGTAATGTTCTTCACTTTTGGGCTGATGATGGCTGGGTAACATTATGTTGGCTAAGCTTTGCAAAATAAACTGACTGATGTGCAAGGCATCGATCACAATTTATAGCTTGATTGTAATCAAACGGCGCTTAGCTTATCGATCTCAGAATATTGTTGCGAGACTTTGATTAATTGCCGAAACATAAACAAAATGCGCATCCAGCGAGCATGAACTAATCTGATCTTAATTACCAAGCCATGCCACTTAGTTTTTTTTTCTTTTCACGGGTTTTCACGGGTGACAGTTACACTCGTAATAATATATAATACTGCGCAGTTTGTGGCGCCCAATTTGGAGGCGGCAACAACAAATCTAAAACTCATTAAATACTGTATAAATTGTGGAAATTGAACAAGTAAATGTGCTGGAAACACAGGTGCTACACTATAGGAATACCCTGTTTAAGATAGAGCATGCCAAAATAAAAGAAAATTATGGTGTTTTGTTTACAATACGTATAAATAATATTTAGTAGTGTTTTAAGATAACTATATACCAAATTTGATAGGCATATCTCTGACAATCTCTGGGTTCAATGAGGTTAGGTTAGATAAATTTGTAGAATTTTCTATAAACTAGCTTTGCAAATGAAGTAAAACATCGAAAAACGCTCACATGCCAAATTTCGTTTATCTAGCTCTTATAGTCTCTGAGTTCAATGAGGTTAGGTTAGATAAATATGCGGAATTGTCTATAAACCAGCTTTGCAAATGAAGTAAAACATCGAAAAACGCTCACATGCCAAATTTCGTTTATCTAGCTCTTATAGTGTCTGAGTTCATTGAGGTCATTTTCATTAAGAGACACTCAAACCTATCTACACCTACACTAAATATAATACTGATTAAGAAATTGCACTCATCTCACATTCTCTTACTGCAACCAAAACCCCCTTACGAGCCACTTTTTAAATATAGAGAGTACGAAACAAATTATGAAAATTATAATCTAATAAAAATTATGAATGTCGGAAGCACACACTGTACAGTGTACACTGACTGTGCCACTCATGCCAGTATACATAGTAGTAGTGCTCAGCTGCTGCATTCCCATAAAATGACGTGTGCGTTCACTCAAATAGAAACATTGTGCCATTAAAAGCCACAGCAGCAATCGTCTCGATCCGGCAAATTTCTAGCTACAATACAGAAGTATTCTAAATGGCATACCAAAACGAACTGAGTGTATTTGTGTGTGTGTTGTGTGTGTGTGTGTGTGTGTGTGTGTGTGTGTGTGTGTGTGTATGCTGCCTTTATGCATATTAAGTAAACAATTCGAAAATATTTGAATAATTTACAGTACTATGTGATGTCATAATGGCATACCATGGTTCTTGTATTTTAATAGTTTTTCAGCACTCTTTTTCACGCTTTCTAGTTGGAAAGCTTACTAAAACTAATGTCATATTTTTATTTTAGAACTGAACTACACAAAACAAAAACAATTTAAGAGTTTGAAGGCATAAAAAATGTTTATTTTTGGCTGCTATATACACACGCCGAAAAATTTAAATTTGCACTTTGATTAGCCCACGCGAACAAAAAAAAAAACGAGAATTTTATATCATTTTGAAGAGACGCAGAAAAAAACATGATAATATATCTGAAAGTGTTAACAAGTGATAAACACATGTTTGCAATATTTGCTGCAAAACAAAGTTGCATTTGAGCAGTAGCTATGGGACCTTGAGAGTAAGAGATTTCTGCAAATATTTCTTATCTATGTTATTAACTTTCTTAACCAGATAAGAAAAAGCTAACAACTCAGACTATATAGTAACTGACTGGAAAATAAGAAAATGAAATGATACATTGGCATAATACATTCCCTACAGCGCAGAGAAATAACCTAAATCGAATTTTCATTTCACAACAATTTGACATAATAAACAAACAAAAAGCTGCTTGAGGCTAAACAAATTTGCAATAGGCATGCATTTAAGTGAAATAGAATAGAAACCATGTGGTGAACACAGAATTAAGATAGAAAACTTAACCCTACCCCATTAAAATACCAAATACACGACTCACGCTCATGTTCATGCTCGGAGGAAATCAAGTGGCTTTCTTACCATTTGCGTAATAGTAGTATGTACGACGCAGATTGTCAGATATGTGCTGATACATGCTGTGGCATGCTGTGGTCAATAAAGGAAACCAAAAAACAGAACCAAAACCGGCTAGAATGCCATAATATGGCCATAAGGTAACACAATAAGACATACAGCTAGAGCGAAAAATCAGAGAAATCGAGCTTTGAGAGAGACTCACAGCTGTTGAATGTTGTTTTTTTTCTCATCTAAACCTACTGTATATATATATTTATATATATATATATAAATATATAGATAATGCGCAGAAGCGCTTAACGCAAAACACAAAAAATAACCAACAGAATAATAAACAAAACCTGTACTCAAGACCAACTGAACTCAAGCGCAACAAACGGGTATGTGTATGTAGATACAGCGACACAGATACATTTGTATCTGTTAGTTCGTATACGCATTGGTATAGGTGTTTCGTTTTTATGTCGTTCTATGAGTAAGCCGCAAGCCAGTTTGAGTTCATAACAAAAAACTTACGTTCCACAAGAACCCTAAAAACAACACACACAGAAAAGCCGGCTAGCCATTTTCAACACTCATTTTTTTAATGTTTTT
Source organism: Scaptomyza reducta (assembly GCA_035044485.1). Lineage (NCBI taxonomy): Eukaryota > Metazoa > Arthropoda > Insecta > Diptera > Drosophilidae > Scaptomyza > Scaptomyza reducta. Next base: position 1,110,878 of record JAWNNV010000148.1, on the reverse strand, counting down.
TTTGATGAACCGCTTCAGATGCTGCTGCTGATGATGTCATAGTTGTATGTACATATATAGATATAGTTGAGTAGACATCGGCATAAAGAATCGTGCTGAGAGAAATTCGCACGCCCAAGTAATTTGAAAGTTAACTCATTGTCGAAGGTCAATACCAGACAAATAGCGACTGACGATTGTTAACTGTAGTTTGTGGCCAAAATGACAAACAACTTGGCAACGCGCCCAAAAAGCTGTTGTATGTATGTCCTGAAAAAGGGCCACCGATGATGTCATGTGCAACGAACGGTGTAAGGCAAATCAATAATAATATATACCACTAACCAGTCCTGACAAGGGCAAGGCTTTTATATACATAAAATATGGAGTAGGGGTATTCAATCGGAACACAAGTTTTATGAGCGAGTGACATAACTGAAAGAGATTTGATATCTACAATCAATTTTTAGGTTTTGTAGAATCTTTAAGTTGTTTTCCTTTCTAATTTACCTAAACAATTGGATCCGACTAGAGAAGCTACTTAAGAACATTGTCTCTATACTTAATTTCTTCAAGTGTAGCCCTCATCGAAACACGCGAACAGGCGCACAATCAAGTGTTCAATTAAATGCATAACCCCAAACCTGACCCACAAACCCAGCGAGCGATGCCATCAGACTGACTGACCAAATGAAATGAAAGCGTCAGCGCCTCAAGTGTTGTTCCGCAATCTCCCGGAACGGAACGCTCGTTTGCTCTTCTGGTTTGGAGTCATGCTGGGCGGCAAAACTAATTGAATTAAGTCTGGTGGTCATTTGGGAATGCCAGCAATGTGTGATAAGGTGCGCATGGTCATGGTTAATGGATTTGACAAAAGATTGCACGCTAGGAGAGGATATAAGTACAGGAGCGAGCAGCAACGGAGCACACAATGCTGCAGTAATCATCAGAGACCAGAGAGAGAGAGAGATAGCGAGATGAAGCATTTCATAATTGCGATCGTTGCGGTGCTGAGTGTCCTGGCCAGGGAGCAGCTTTTTACCTCTGCCACCAAAGGCTGCCCACGTCGGTATTTGAGACGCATCAATGGCAAGTGCTATTACTTTTCTGTTAAAAAGGTAAACCAAGTTGAACAAATGAACAAAACCTCTTCTTACACCCTGTTCCCTTCTTTCTGTCCTGACAGTTGAACTGGTTTGGTGCTCTTAACAATTGCCTGCGCAAAGGCCTCACATTGGCGGATCTGTCCAACCCACGAGATTTTAATGGACCCATTGACTTTCTCAACTCCAAGGGCAACACGGAGGATTTCTGGTTCGGTGGTAATGATCTGCAGTCCGAGGGACGTTTCCAATACATCAGCAACGGGCGTTTGGTTCGTTATTTTAGCAACTATAGCCTTCTGGAGCCAGCGGAGCATTCGGACTGCGATGATTGTCTGGAGGTGCGCATACGCACCAATGCGACCGTTGTAGCCTCTAACGATTGCATGGTGCGACAGTATTTCATATGCTCGGAGAGATACTGTGAAGCAAGTATTGTGAAGCCACGTCATCACAGTCACGAGCATCTGCATCACTTCCATCACGACATTGGGGAGCCCAGCGAGGAAATGGTATTAGAGCAGACGCCATCACCATTCGACAGTGCACCAGTAGAAGATATTAGTGCGTCGGAGGAGGAAGCCGTTGTAGGGTTATTAGACACGACAGCTACGGATGGAGAATCTACGACACCAGCTGGAGAAGATAAAGATGTGGTGACGGATGAGGGAGACGCAACGACCACAACTGTGGAGGAGGGTGCTGCCACTCCAGCGGTAGAGGGCGAAACATCCGCACCACCAGCAGGAGGAGAAACAACAGCAGAAGGAGAAACAACAACAGAAGGAGAAACAACAACAGAAGGAGAAACAACAACAGAAGAAGAAACAACAACAGAAGGAGAAACAACAGCAGCGGAATAGTTTCCAATGTAGATGCGATTGATTGAAACAAGTGTAACGTGTACAATAAATTATTCCAAATAAAATATCATAAGCAAAATTTAAGTAAAGTAAGCTCAAGATGAAATAACGCCTAGGAATCTTTATTTCTTAGTCTAAAGCTTTTAAAAATATTAAAGGATCTCCGTGAGAGAGAATATCGTATAGAACTTTCATTATTTTGGTTGAGTGAACGTACTTTACTTTTTTGTATTTAAAAGTCAAGAGATTTGAAATACTTAGTATGAGTTTACGCTTCAAAGGTTTGTCAGGCCAAAGATGCTACTAGTCTATAAGAAAATCAGAATATAAGAATAAAATTGCTTGGCAGAACATTAAAACAAACATACCATCGCCTACTATAAAGGTTCTGGGCTTCCATGCTTAAGAAATTCTTCTGAACAACTTCTTTTTTACTGACTCACAAACTGATTCAAATACGCGAACGGACCGCACCTAATGCAAATTAATTGATTTGTTTACAACCGAACCGAAATCAGACCAGGAAACTCATATCAGTTTCTATAAAGATAAAACATAATGTTTGTTTCCACGGCGAACAGAATGTATAAATAGAAGGTAATTGGAAAATGTGCACAGTTACTGTAGAAAGTCGCCTGCAGACATGAGGTTCCTGCAAATTGTGATATTCACCCTTATTGCAATATATCCAAATGATGTGCTCTCAAAAGGTTCCAGGCGTGGCAGAGGAGCCAAGGAGCCAGACTTGGGTCCATGTGGCAAGAAATTTTTAAGACAACTTAACGGCAAATGCTATTACTTTTCAGGCAAAAAGGTGGGTCGTAAAATGTACATACTGGTTGAGCATTAGGATTGACTCTTCCCGTTTTCAGATGAACTGGTTTGGGGCGCAGAATAATTGCCTGCGCAAGAATCTAAATCTGGCTGACCTGGCTAGTAAAGAGGAATTTAATGCAGTTATTAACTTCCTTAAATCACGTGGCAACATGGAGGACTACTGGTTTGGAGGCAATGATCTTCAGGCGGAGGGTCGCTTCACCTACATAAGCACAGGACGTCTTGTGACCTTTTTAGGAGGAATCGAGGCCATTGAATCGACGCATCGTTCCAATTTAGATGATTGCCTAGAGGTACGATTGCGAGAGAATTCTACGACCGTAACGGATGATAACTGTAAGGAGCAGCAGTACTTTGTGTGCCAACAGAATGAGGTTAAGTGTGCTCAACCAACGGCTGAAGAAGACGATAATAAGAAACATAGTCACGAGCATTTGCATCATTTCCATCATAATACGGGCAAAGATAACGCTGGGAAAGGGAGCATTGAAGAAAGTGTGGAAAGCGATTCACGGCCGACTGATGATAAGAATTCAACGGAAGTTGGGGAGTCTGAAGAAACCGATACCACAGAAGCAATTACTGAAGGTTCACCTGACGCGACTACTGCGGAGACACCCAAGGACAGTGAAAATACTGGATCGACAGAAACACCACCAGACAGGTCCACTGGTGAAGCGAACGAGGAAGCTGACTCCACAACGCCACCAACAGTTGATGAAGAAACAACACCAACAGCTGCGGAGGGTGGAGGGGACACTGCAACACCAGCTGAAGGAGGTGAAACACCGGCACCAGCTCAAGGCGGAGACCCAACAACACCAGCTGAAGGCGGAGACACAGCAACACCAACTGAAGGTGGAAACGCAGCAGCAGCTCGAGCTCCTAAAGCATTAGCTGAACAGACTCCTGCAACAGCTGCAGGCGGAGAAAAACCACGAGGTCCTAATGTATTACCTAAACGTATTGACAGTCAACACATTACTCCGGCCATTCAGCTAGGAAATCTGCCTTGAAGGGTGTATAAAGTATATCTAGTTAGGATGCGACAACTGCTAATGAATTATTCCGAATCGAAATGAATTTGTTTAATCGTATTTTCAATGCACAAATAAAACGCCACAAATCACGTTCGGCATGTGTATAAATGAGTCTATTTATAAATAGTCAAATTACTTTAAGATTGGGGTGTTGTTGTTGAGGGCATAGGGAAATGTTTTGTCTACTGGACTACTGATAGTGTGAATGCATGCTATTTATAGTGTTGAAAATATAAAAAAAAAAATAAAAAAACGTTTTATTACACTTTAAAAATTTAAAACAAAAAGTGGCATATAAATTCTAGGAAAACTTGTCAGTATTATGATAAAAAAACTCTTACATAGATTTCATTGCGTTGACACATTTTAATGATTTTAAATATAATTCTTCGGGTTTTTTTTTTGAGTGTAGCTACATTTGTGAAATTTCTACAAGACTTTGCGAAATGTTTGCTTATAGTTACAATAAACAACGATTTTACTTACATTTCGAAGCATCTGTTTGCATTAAGTTGAAACAGAGAACAGAATGTAAATTTTAGGTATATGTATATATTTCATTATACAGTCTAAAGAATATGCTACAAGATGTCGTTGCAATCGTTTTTATGGCAGGAAAACCAAAAACAGAAACAAAAACTGACAGTGAAGAATTTTAAGTAACGGAAATAGAGTCATTTATTTTTAGGGGCAAGGGTGAGTGTACATAAAATGTACGCACTCCAAAATACATCAAAGAGCGCTTATAAATTTTCAACTTGAACACAAAAAACAATTCGCATAACCAATTTTTTTAATATTTTCTTTTTTTAGGGAACAAACAACACAAAACAAAAATGACAAAAAAAAAAGAAGAAAGAAACCATAATATACGTATAAAAGTATATATATAACAGTTTGTATAGATTTATACTAGAAATATAAATGCGATACATCTATATTTATATACGTATACATTGTATGTTCATGTATGTATAGAGTCATCGCATCATCTTGGGTGTGGGTTGTATCGAGAAGAACAACTGTTAGTTCTTTATATATATATGTATGTATAGAAGAAGGCGAGTACTGCGCCATAATTGGCTGACGCTGACGTATCATCATCATCATCATCATCATCTATAAGCTTATCATCACCATCGTCAAGCAGCTTTATAAGTTATTGTAACAGTAACTGACAATTAGCTTTTTGTCTACTTATTGCTACTACTCCTTTTGTTTGTGTGCTACTGCTTTTGACGATGATGTAATTCCATTATAATCCTGCAATGCGGTCATAGGTTGTATTGAAGAAGAAAAACCCTCAAGGTTCTCACATTTTATTTATTTCTTCGATTTTTTGTTGTCGTTGTTGTTCTTGTTTCAAATGTCATGCCACATTGCCACATACCACACTTTTCATATTAATTAGTCATTACCAAACATATAGTATAGGAAATGTCTCTTAATTTTCTAATTCGAGCGAAACTTTCACAAAACAGCTGGAACTACTTTTTTTTTACCTGTAAGTGAGCTGAACATGTTGATTTAATTGGTTGTTATTTGATTTGGTATTACAAATTTAGCACGTTCGATTTAGCTTCGAATATAAGATTTGAACTTTTAGAGTTTGATTTTGATTTGTAGTGAGCTAATTTTATACGTAGCGCGTTTATTTTTAAAACGTTCCGACAGCGTCAACGGCACAAAAACGAATAAAGTCCAAACGAAAGACTCTTTCTTGTTGGAAAAGTGTTGTTGTTTGTTCGTGCTGCTGCTGCTGCTGCTGATTCTGCTTCTTGATTTTGTGGAACGAGTTAACTGCACTCAATTTGGGCAGGTGGAAGCTATTGGTAGCTGTGTGCGTGGAGCGTTGCCAGACCCACAGAATTTGGTTGTGAGCGCCAAGCGTTTGAATGTGGATGCCAAGCTGCATAGAGTTGCCAGATGAACGCATTTTAATGGCGTATAGAATTATTATAAGTATTTAACAGCCTAGAGAATCGTAATTGAAACGGGAAATCGTATACTTATACACATATATTTTAATTGTATAAAATTATTCTAACTATTTTACACAATAATCTTTGCGTTGTTGTCGAATAACTGCATTTAGTTTGAGGCACTGTTGTCGCAGCCCATCATTGTCACCCTTCAGCACCTCAATGGTCTCCTCCTGACGCTGTATAGTCTGATGCACCCTATATGTAAAACATTGATAAAGTGTTTGAAATGTGTTTCTAAATGACTTTTAACCATAGCTTACCGCTTTTGTAGCTGTTCCATTTCCTGTTTATGCCGCTCGTTCAGAAGCCCCAGTTCATTTTGAATATCTGAATTGAGATTATCGCGCAGCTTATCGCGTTCATTGATAAAATCACCGCACATCTTCTTGCTGTGATTGAGCTCCAGTTGTAGTTGTTGCACCTCGGCCTGTCCATTGCGCACCTGGGCATCCGCCTCGCCCAATTTGCCTCGTATTTCTGCATACTTTTCTCGCAACGACTTTTCCACATTCTCTGCGACAGTCAAATCCTTGTCGTACTTTTCCTTAAGGCGGCTGTAAGGATTTTTTAATAGATGAAAACAGATTTCTTGTGTATTTTCATCATTCCTTATACTTACATCATCTTCTGTTCGTGCTCCTCGCCGCTTTGCAGTGCATCGGCCTCCATGCGCACCACCAGTTCATCCAGCTGACGATCTCTCTCCAAGCGATAGTGCTGCCTGATAGCATTCTCTTTCTCAGCTTGGGCGAGCTTACACTTGTTCTCGTACTCCGTTTTCCATAGCTCAAAATCGGCCAGATATTGCTGTTCAATTGTGTTGATGCGATTCTGATATTTTTCCTCCTGTTTTGCCATTTTCTCCTGCATTTCGAATTTCGCTTGCTCCAATTCATTTTCCTGCTCCCGCTGCACAACCTGTCGTTTGGCCTGATACTCGCTTTCCTTGTGACGCAGCTCCAACTGAAGTCTCTCTCGCTCCGCGGCAAAGTCGTCAGCTAGTTTCTGACGAAGTTCAGCCTGTGTCTTCTGCTCCTCCTCCAATTGTCGTTCCAGACGCTCTCGGATCGCTGTGCGTTCCTTCTCAATAATTGCTTCACGATCCTGTGCACAGCTCTCACGTATTGCGTTCTCAATCTGCTCGTGCTTGATCCGAGCCTCCTCCAAGGCATCCAACAGCTGCATCTGATGTGAACGCTTCAGTTCCGTTATCTCACGCTGATGATCGCAGGTCATTTTGTTGATCTCTGCTTCAAGACCCTTGACAGTGAGCTCCTGTTTTGGAAAGGTTCAGAAAGTGTGAGCTAATGTCACCTATATATGATTTTTTCCTCCACTCACCTTAATTTTCTTAGTATTCTCGCGCACCCAACGCTCCCTACGAATTTTCTCGCCCGCCATGGTTGTCTCCTTTGTGCGAGTAACTTCCGTTTCCAAACGATGCTCCCAAGCCTGATTCTGGCTTTCCAAGCGTCGTGTAAGTGCCGCTACCTTCTCACACAGTGAACTCTTGTCCTTCAACAGTTGCTCAATGAAACCCTGATGTCGTGTGACAACCTCCTCGTAGTGTTTCTTCTGATCACGCATTTTACTCGTGCTATTGGATTTCTCGGCACGCAGAGATTTCTGTTTCTCGCTGCGGAGCTGCAGCACATGCTCCTTGGAGAGGTGAATGGCATTGGCCAGCTCATTGGCCCGTAGACTTAGAGCTATGACGCGACGGGCTAGCTGATGATTGGGCAGCATCAGCAGCTCCGAGAGTCTGGAAGGAATTTAACAAAACGTAAGACTGTATCAGTTATCTCTTGGGGTAAAAGATAAACTTACTTCGGAACCTCATCGGTCACATCGGGTTCTACGACAAACTCGACCTCGGAACGATTGCTGTCTGGCATAGAACGTCGTGTTTCCATCAGCGTTTTGTCACAGCTGCTCTCCACATTATTCAGATAAGCTAATATGTCTCTGGAACATGCGTAAGAAGTAATAGGTAGGATAAGGAAAACAACATAGTATATACATTTCTTCAACTCCAACTTACTTGTACTTGTCACCACTTTCTGTTACTCTATCTCCATTTTGGCTAGTTGTTTCCGCTGTTTCAGAACGTGAATCCAATTTCAAATTCAACTCGCTAGGTAAACGCTCCGCAAAGTTATCTAAAAAAGAAGAGAGTTTTAATGAGCTAGATAAAAATGACAATCGAGTAATCCTACCTCGTTTCTTATCCTCCTCGATCTCCTTAATGACAGACACAATCTCGTCGTAAGTAGAACCTCTCGAGTCTGACAACTGCGAAGCGCTATCATTCCCTTCATCCAGCTCATCTAATCCCTGTTTGTGAAGCTCCTCAAACTGTGCCAGCGCCTCCTTCTGCTCCTGCATACTCATCCAGCTATCAACCTTATCCAGATTATATTCACTTAGTTTACGGTCCTCTCGCAAACTGCCCACGCTCATGGCTTTTTTTAGTTTGCCACCCACAGTTGATGTTGTGGTCTTGCTGAGAAATTTTGGTTTGCTTGGATATCTACTGCCAGGTTCTGCACTTGCCGGCTTTACATTCTCCTTCTTCTTGACCACAAAAGGAGGCGTGGCGGCGATTTTCAAATAGTTACTGATCACTGCATCTGAGCTGTTATTGTTATAATTTCTGTTGCGTTCATCTTGAACAACGGGCAAAAAGTTATTTTCTGCACCAAAGTTACGTTGAGCCGTTGTGCGATAGGTGGCGCCAGTGTTGCTCTGAACAGGGCTGTTGTTATTATTGTTAGCTGTGCTTAGATTCTTTTCGGATAGATTATTTTGTTTCTCCTTAGCTTGTGCGCCATATTTATCTAGATAATTGGGTAGCTCCATGTTATTCAACGGTTCCTTGGGTATTTTCTCGACAACCTGTTTGTACTCCCGAATGACATTTAGTTCGGGTGTGGGTGAAGGTAGTTCCAACTTGGATTTGGATTCGGCAAAGCGACAACTGGGTGCATCGCAGGCACATTTGGGATCTGTAGCCGGCTCAGTGGTGCTGGCCGTAGAGGAAGATCTTGTGCTGCACGTGCAATTCTCCGATGGACACTTGGGGTACTCATATGTCTCAGCCAGAACCTCAACGCTTCCAGGTGCTGATGACCCGAAGTGAACCGATTTCTTTTGTGCACTTGCGTCGCTGGCATCTACTTTATGTCCATTACTACTATACGAAAAGTTGGGCAGTGTTAGTGGTCCCGGTGCAGAGATGCTGCTTCTCATCTCCTGTTTGTCATTGTCACAATCGCTGGAGTCCGCATCGGGCACACCCAGCATTGTGCTCGGTTTGCTAAACGACACACGTCCTGGCAGATCCGGCTTGGCAGTCTTCTGTAGCAATGCCGCATTACTTAGTCCCGCCTGGCCACCATTGGGCCAGCTGGAAGAAGCATAGGACTTGGATTTATCTCCACTGTTTGGCATCTTGACTAGAAAGCGTTCCAGTTGCTCGCCCTCGCTGCTGTGTGGAGATTTTTGTGAAGAGTCCGACTGATCGTCGGTGGAAGAATTGCCGGCGCTGCGACACAACCAGCTACGCTTAATGGGCTCCTCCAGCAGCGATTTTAATAGATCTGTGGAAGATACTTGACGCTGCAAAGAAAGAAAATATAAGACCTTTATTTAACTTCCCTTATTAAAGTGGTAAATGTTTCGTTCCCATAAATTATTCCACCAGTGTGTGACTTATGTAGGTAATATATTATTTATTTCCATTGTGCAACCTCGAACTAGTTTTTGTTGTATAATCTACTTACGGTTTTGCTATGCCGTAGCTCCTTGTCACCCAAATAGACGTTAAGTTTGCGTCCGAACTTCGGATCCGCCGACTGTGGTCGTCCCAAAAAGGGCGAGGAGCGACTGCGTTGCTGCAGAAAGTTGGCGGAACGTGGACGAAAATGCGGCGAATAATTATGAAGTGTGGTCAACGAGCGACTCGTATACTTGGGCTTCGTTTTCTGTCGTGTAGCAAGGTTTATCTACGGAAAGCAGAGCGCTAAAATAGACAACTCTCTGCAAAAGAGAGAACCCTAGGTTCCAAACTTACCTGCGAGCCCCTAAGACATAAATCCATAATAGACAAAAAAATTCAAAACGCTCACTTTTCACTTTTTATGCACATTGAAAGAGAGAGTTTTCATTTTAGTAGCCCGCACTGACAACTGCAGCACAGCCAACTGAGTTTTCAAATGTGAACTATTGTTTGGCACATTGTCGACTCGTTCGGGTTTGTTTTGGCCAAAAACGAAAACAAATACTAAAAACCTCCCCTTGGCTATAATATCGATTAAACGCACGTTTTGTCCAGGCCCAGCAAATGTGTTTACAATGTTGGTCAGCAAGTGCAACCCTCCCAAAATAGAACCTGGACACAGGTGGCACTCGGTTACCATGGCTAACGTCACACTATTCGAAGCACCCTTCAACCACCTTATAACCTACCTGCACAGGTGTTTTCTTGCGGCACGTGTTCAATTTCCGATTCAGCTCTTAACTCGAAAATTCTAAGGACATGAGCATGACAGCCAAATTTGTTGCCATACAACACTTAAATTGATACAAAACAAAGCTTAAAAGCTTGGTGAGCTTAAGTAGTAACTTGTTTAGGTTAAAAGCAAGTTCTGTTTAAAGGTCTAAGAGAGGAAAAAGAACTTAGCTCTAAGCTGGTAAATTCGAGAAAAACTTGCATATGAAATGTTTTTGAGTACACTGTGATCAATTTTCAATATTAGAGTTTAGGCTCATCCACTCAAACCTATTTTTCATATTCCACAGCATAAACCGAAAGAATAGAATTAATAAACTTAAAAAAGTCCCAAAAGTAATATACATTTTTTTTTAAATATAAGTGCAATATACAAATTTATATTCGTGCTTAATTTGGAAGTATTGCTCCAGATTTTAGTATCATTTTAATATAGTAAGTATTTCTTGGTAAGTATGTCTAATAAATAAGGTGGATATATTAGGTCTATTAAGGACTATTAGGACTTAAAGGGTTTAAAGGTATCCTTCAATAGCAAGACACCTAGATTTATCTAATACGTTTCCTAGTCAAGACACTTCTTCTTCCCATTTAAATATTTAGAAAGTCTCCTGATTAGTTGGCTCGGTACTTTGGAAGTGCACCTCGTTTTGTATGAAAATGCAATTATTTGCATACGCATGCAGGCATGTGACCTGCGGCGAAGATAAACGATGATTTTCATCAATGGTACTTATGGGAGAATGCAACACTTGATTATAATCAAATATTGTTGTTGCAAAAGCATGGTGCAACAACATTGCAACAACTGCAGCATTCACGCGGAAAATAATTAGTGCGGATTTAAGCACGTGTCAAACATTTTAATTAAATTCGCGTTCATGTTGCGTTTAATTGTGTGACATTTTATGCGATTTTGTTACACTTTCGACTATTGTTGTGTCTCGAAGGTCTGCTGTCTCACGTTGCCTGTGTTGCGGCACACCAAACGACACTAATTGGTGGCACATTGCGGTGTGTGGCCAGTGCGGGAGGCAGCATTGAAGCAGCGAGGCGGATCGGCAAGCAGTTCTGTGAAATCTGCGTCAAACTTCTGTGTTGTCAATGGCAACAACAAGGGAAAGTCAGCGAAACTCAGAGAGGGAAGGAGAGGGGCAGCGTTTTGGCGTTATTCGCGTTTCGCGATTTTCCCGTTCAACAAATTGAAATTGAAATGGCAGCACAAACCGCAGCGGCAAACGGAAGCGGAAGGAAACGCTTTGCGCTGCTGCAAATAGGAAATTCTATGTCTCAAGGCAGCTCTTGCTGCTGATGCTTCTGCATCTGCTTGTGCTTGTGCTGATGCATGCCACCTGCAGACATTCTATACGAGCAAGGACATTCGAGATGGAAGCAGCACGAAGTTGGCATAAAAGGGGAAATGAATCTTTGGCCGCAGCTGCATTTGTCATTGACATGCCTTCGACAAGGAATTTACCCAAATTGGCAAACGTAAACGCAAACAATTTGCTGTTGTGGTTGTTGTTAGACCAAGTGTCAGCTAGTTATGCTGATTATTAATAATAGTTGCTATTGTCAACAATATTTCACCCATTCTGCACCCAAGCACATCTTGAGTCAGTTTAATATCTGAGTTATGTATCTTCCCTTACAAAGTTATCAAAAGTATTAATCACAATATCATACGACATGGTATACAATCTGAGTGCTGTCAGATTGCATCTTAAATATATTCGCTTTATTATTGGAATATTCCAACATATTGCAAGCCTGTTGAAGAAGATATGTATACATTTAAGTTTACTTATATATTTGTAATTGAATATCAAAAGAATGTATTTACATTCTAATATATTATTTATTATTATTCAATACATCGCTTGAATAACTTGAAATGATAAACTATACCTTTGCTATTATATCGAGAGCTAGACGACACTCTTTCAGCTTGTACTCAGATCTAAGGGCGAATGGACGAAATTTCCAATTTTATAATTTAAATCTAGATAAAATTCATTAATCATTCAGTAATAAATAATACTAGTGTTAAATATGAAAAAGCAAATGTTTTAATAAGTTGATAAGACGTATATCTTGGGAGTTTGGATGCGGAAAAATAAATAAAGTTCGAAAGACCATTTCGACAACAATATCCATCTATTGTGGATAATAAAATTAAAGTAAATTAAATAAATAAAATTATATTACTTTAATTACTGGAAACTATAAAAACAAAAAAAAAGGATAGTTTATTGTATATAAAAAATTATTGTTTTTTTTGTTTCAATAGCTGTTGTTAAATATCATACATATGAACATGCTTATTAAGAATAAATTTAAATATTATACTTTTTTTAAATTAATCTCTAAGTTAATTTTTTTTTATGTCATGCAGCGAATTAATAGAAGTATGAGTTAGAAGGTCGTTCAGTTTCGGGATCAACACATAAATGTTAATGACGGATTGTGATGATCATGCTAGACCGGGCAACAGTTGTGACAACAACATCTTATGAGAAATATCGTGAATCCTGTCCTTCCGTGCCCCCAACCATTCCCCTCTACTTAGTCGTAGTACACCACGAGAATTTAGTGCAAGAAAAACATTTTACTGTATTACACAATATCAGCCACTCGACAACCATGTAACATGCTACACTTTCTTTGAAGTCATTGTATGGATGACTATCTCGGGGGAGCTGAAGACATTCATTTAGTGCAGTTCAGTTAATAAAAGATGTTTCACATGTGCATAGACAGGCAGGATTCCAAATGTGTTATTGGATTTCCAATTCAAAAGAGGTAGTCGATCAAATATGTGGTCAAAAGTGTGACCGAAAAATTAATAATTTATCGAACGAGTATTGGGTTTAATGTGGGACTTTGAAACAGAGGTTTACTAGCATACTGTCTATGGGAAATCGACCAACCAAACGAGAGGTACTAAAGATTACGATGTCAGTGTTCGCCCTCTTGAGGTATCTCTCAAATGAACTAATAGCAAATAAGATTTTGTTACAGATGATTTTTAGGATGTTGAGATAACGAACGAACATGGAAGAAAACTTGTAAGAAAGACTTAATAAATTTCATTTCCCACGACAAATGACTGACATGTCACTCGGCAACTGTAATATATACAACTTCATGTGTTTTGTATCCAAGTTAGCCTATGCTTCCTGTGCTTAACTGAGATTTCACAATGGCGAAGAAGTAAATAAAAAGTACATTGATATTGGCAAAGTCGAGAGTCGCACCTCTTAAGCGAATGTCAATACCGAGACTGGAACTACAGGGCGCTTAACTAGCTGCACGTCTCGGTAAAGCAATTAGGGGCATGCGGTCCTACGAGCCGGATTGTTAGTTGTGTCCCAACTACCAGGTAACTAACCCCAGCACACCCCAAACAGCTACCAAAACTTATTTGCAAGTGTGTTAAATATGTCAGCCACATGTGTACACCATAAGGCAGACCTTGTTATAGTTGCTTTTATCCAGCTTTATGGGTGCAAAAGAGTTCCAGCTAAATTTGTAATGCGTATGCGTTATGCGTGTTTGTGTCTGAGTGTGTGTGTTTATGTGTAGCATTATTTTTGATTGCTTTTGCTGGTTGCCATGACAGATATTTTTTTTTCTTGCAAATTTTTTTGCATTTTGCAATTGGCATTTAATTTGCAAAAGTTTTTCCGCAAGCCTTTTTCTTCTCACAGTTATCACATTTTGCAATTTTGTACTCGCTCTCACTTTCCTCCTCTCCTCACTCCTCTCATCTGCTCACTCATTTCATCTGACGAGAAAAAGTAGCAAAAACTAGAGTTGCGTTGTCAACAAGCTCATTTAATGGATTGAGCTCTATGCCATGCGTTCAGTTCCCAGAATTTTATTTTTTTAAAGTTTTTCCTGCTGCTGTTGTCGTTGCTGCTGTGCGTCTCATGGTTAAATGTCAGGCACAGTTCAAAGACCACGCACAGCAACAAAAAACAAAAGTGAGATTGGGGTGAAGGAAGCTCATTGAAATACGTATTGAGGACCAAAAATGCCACAAAAAACAAACCCTTTTTTATGCCAGACAACATCACACACACTCGCCCATACACACACACGAACATCCACTTACTGTAAAACTACCGCAAAAATGATAAAAAACAAAAAAACGTGTTCGGGTTTCTGGTTCCTGGGTTCCTGCTGCTGATATCCATGAACGCTTCACTGCAGCAACGCAAAAGCATCATTAAAAATTGTTAAATACAAAAAACAAAAACAAAACGAGCCACAGTTGAAAGTGATAAACGGAATGGATATCCTTTCAATCAAATTCGAACTTTCCTCAGATATTATTGCTCGATTACTGTTAAATTGTTGGTAAGAGTTCATATTAACGTCAAATAAAAACGAAATGGGTGAAATAAAAAAGTCTGAAACAAAGTATTTCGAGTAAGTTAGTATAGTTAAATAAATATTTTTAAACTTATTTTATTAATTTTCCTATTTATCATTTCTTATGTTTTATTTCAAAGGATTTCAATTAAGCTCGAACATTTAATTTAATGGAATTGTTGTTAAAAAGTTTGTCGTTGTTATTGCACAAAAACGTTTAATTTGATTATCTGCTTAAATGTTTTATTTAAACTTGACATGCCTTTGAACATATTCATCATACGCCAGGTGGTCCGCAGTATGTGTTATTCACTTAAAAACCCAATCAAACAAATTTGAACCTAAAGTTCATGTCTACAATCTCAAATTGGCAAAAAAAAAAAAACATATTAAGGCAAAAAGCCAAATTTAAAACGAATTTAGGGGTTCAAGTTTATTCTTGGCTTCAGGTTGCGCATAAAATACATTTTGAGCTTGATTTAAAAGAGTACTTTTCATTTAATGTTGATCAAGAAAACATATGCACATGTCCTGGGGACATCCTCGCCTATTCCACATAATAGTTGCAGGGCATGAAAACAAAAAATGACCAAAACTGTGAGTTTGTGTGGGTAGCCGGTCGAAAACAAGTTAACGCTCTTGCATAGACAGCTGCCGTCGTGCGTATCTGGACGAGTCAGGTTAATGAAAAACTTGGACATGTTAGCTGAAAGTTGTTTGCCATCAAAAAGGGTATCAAACGGCGAGAGGCTGGGCAGCGGCTGAATGTGTTTCCCTTTTTTTGTGGGGCAAAAGTGCAAAATGTTGTCAAACACTTTAAAATTGAACGCAATGCCATTGAATATTAAATGCAAACGAATTATGTTCTCATATATATAAATCTCTGTTTGTTGTTTATTTATCTTTGTTTGCGTTTTTGCTCCATTATTGCGTGTTATTAACATTTGTATGCACGACGAGTATGTCAATATTGACAAAAGCCACAAAACAATGTAATAAATATTGTGTCAGATCAAGCGCACTTCAACCTTGGCTGACATCCGAGACGAAGAGCTGGACAAAGTGGAGCCAAAGCTCTGACAGCTTTTCGTTTGCAGTTCGCTGCTAATTGTAAGCCTATCAGTTTATTATTGGCATACAACTGCGGTAACTTGAACAATATTCGTTTTGGGAGCAGCTTCGAATCGTTGCCAGGTGATACACACACACACACAGACTGCCATGTGTGTGTGTTTGTGTGTGAGAAGGACACACATGTGAAGCTGGAGGCCAAACAGAGATTGCAATATTCGGCTTAAATTGGGTTTTGATAACATTTGAGTAGTGTTTAGGAGGGAGTCAACTTGGCTCAATTGACCACAACAAGGTATGAAACTGGTTTTTGCATTCGTAAAAATTGCATCTGCAGTGAAATGAAACTATTTTTTAACTCGATTCATTTGATTAGCAATTTTCAGGACATGATTTGAACATAAAAAGAACTAAATTGTGATTAAGAACGAGAAGATTTTCAGCAACGGTTTTAAGTGTGTCAATTGTTATTTAAGCTGGGGCTAAAGTTGAAAAATAAACTTAAATATTTTTGATTGATTGTTAAGTTGAAGGATTCCCTGAAAAGCTGTTGAATTTATTGATGTAATTAAAGAGGAAATACAATAAAAAAATTAATAATTAATTATTAAAAAATTTTAGTAATGAAAACATATGAAATTAGACCAAATCATTACTAAAAAAAATCTAAATTTTAAAAAATAAAATATGTTATTCTGTTTTGTAAAATGTTTTAACAAGTTTTTACAATGCCAATGTCAACTTTTACATAAATTGTAAAACAAGCCACTTAGTAATAGCTTGTCCAATAAATGCAGCATATAAAGCGAATGCCTCAAAGGAATGGAACGCATGGCTGCAACATGCAACATGACAAAATTGAACTGTCACAGAGCGAGTGTAAGAATGAAGGAGAGAAAAACGAACAGGACCAGCAAAAAGTTGGCAACGCGATTGGAAGCATAGCTTCAAACATGTTCGAGACAAACATTTGAGGAGAAATCCCAAATTCGAACTAAACGATACAAAAGCTCTGGTTCGTGTCCTCACTAAGCCTAAGTCCTGTGAAATGCTGCTGTGCCATAAATCGAATATATCCTTACTCCTATGCTGAACTGCGTCGCGCTGGAAGTATTGTTTTCGTTGCAAACGGTCCATCGAACATGTTGTGTTTTGAATGCTCCGGCGGCAATCAGTTTGGCGGCTTTATAAAAGCAACACCCAAAGCGTACAGCCAAACAGTTCCCAACTTGTACGCACCGCGCGCGTTTCGCATTTGCATCCTGAAATAAATAAAAGTGTAGCATAAAAGGCTGCTAGAGCAGGCGAATGGTGAACGGATAAGCGTTTTGAATTCCCATTTGTAATGCTCACTTGTGCGCAGCACTAGACAAGCATGCCCTTGTTGGCTCTGTGTGTGTGTGTATATGCCACTAACAATAAATTACTAGATTAATCAATCTCACGTGCCAGCGAACAGTTGAGTTGACCTTATGTCTTTGGCCGGCGGCGGCTTCAGTTTCAGTGTTAAACACCTTTGGTGATTAACTAAGCCAGGTAAGCAACGCTGCACAATAACAACAATAGCAAAATCTCTGTCTGTTTGACCTACTAAGCGTATGTGTGTGTGTGTATGAGTGTGTCCAGGCTTGGCTGTGGCCTGTCCTGCATTTTACGAGCACGCTTTGAAAAACATATAAAACAATAACAACAACAAACGAGCACGTTCCGCAGGTGATGGAAACATTCTCAATTCAAATTGTGTACGCATTTGTGTTTCCCGATTGCTCTGTTGGCAAATCAGATTTAATGCCAACATTTGCAACACCTAATGAAAATTTATTGTAAGCGCATTAAGTTTGTAGCGAGTCGCCTTTTCTTTTTCTTTTATTCTCATGTCTATCTATTTTATATATGGCACTTGAAAATCGAGAAAACCTGTTTGAGTTTCGCCAAGAACCAATGCCAGATGTCGCATCAGCATCACGGATACCTTAAGTTCCTTGGCCACAATGCCATGGCGCCGTGTTATGCATTTTTATTGTACACACACTAACACACACGCAAAGGGAAGAGAGGGGGAAAGGCTGGAGTGCCTTAGGGCTTGCCTCGAAGTGTGTGTGTGTGTTTGAGTTCTTGAACAATAAATTCTAAAATTGTCTTATAAATATGAAAAGCTGAAAAAAAAGCTACACAATTTTATGTCCTTTTCTCCTTTCTCTGTAATCGGATTTGATGTATGTGCTCGAGTATATATATATACATATTGAAATTAAGTAATTTGAATAGATTACAGCATTACAGACATGCAGGTGATATTATGTTACTTCCAAGCAACCTTAAGGTTGACTTAAAGGCATCCCATCCATCACTCAGAGAGCTACTATTTCCTCGAATCGAAATATGAGCACAAATTGAAAAGGCCGTAATTGGCTTTTAAGTTCGTTTTTCTTCGCTTTATTTTAGCACAGTTTCCCCATATTTCTGAACACATACACACACTTACGAAAATGTTATTCTCTTTGCGTAATTGCTTTCAACATGTTCATGAATAATGAATATCTAAAGCCAGAGTTATAGCTCCAACTTTAACCCCAAAAAATGGTTTTTCGAAAATACTTTTCAGCTTATTGACTGGCAACATCAGAGGGAAGAAAATCACAACAGCTTAGGCAAAACACTCACCTGTCGAGTAACACTCACACACACACACACACACCCACCCACACACACAGACGCCTACTCATAAATACTCAGTCATGTGTTTATAGTAGATTAAACGTTCTGTAGCCAACTGCAAATGGGGAATAAACAAGCACATTCAAGTGAGCACACACACACATACATACTTACAAACAAACTTACTAATACATAGCCACCCCAGAATGCCTGTAGCTAGCTGATACATCCTGCTCTTCTTTTTTTTTTGTTCATCTACTTTTTCGCATTCCATATTTTTTTTGTTTTTTGTTGTTGTATTGTATCTCTATCTACGTATCTCATTTGATGGCTGCACACATGTGCATAGAGCGCCTAGCATTTTACAATGTATGTATGTGTGATAATAAAGTCTAGACCGGATGCTACGGCATTTAGATAGCTTTATGTCACACACATACACACACCAAATCAAAAAAGTATCCATTGGGTACATATTAAAGTTGGCTGTGTATTAAAGATTGCGACGAACACTTTACGTCTGTTGCTTAATATTCATTAGTGTGTTGTGTGTGTTGTTGTGCGTTGTTTGGTCCTCATCGTTATCATTTGTCAAAGACAAAAGACACAGCAGTAAATATGTTTGTTTGTGTCTGTGTGTGTTGGTTTCTTGTGTTGACCATTAATTATATTTGTGCCATCCAGTCGGAATTGATAAAGCCTGTTTTTGATGTTGCTGCTGTTGTTGTTAATGTCCCAACTGCTTCTGTTTGCATATATGCCTTGTAATTAATTGCACTTGGGAAGCCAAAAGCTGCTAATGCAACTAATGAAGCAGCCAAAAGCCCCAGAAGGGACGACTTCTTCCTTCATTTCCACTCGAATCAGCAATGATGACTTGTCCTTAGTTTATTAATGGATCACACTTCATGATACTGCTGACTCACTGGCAATGGGGTGGGCTGGCGCCAAACAAAAACCCAAAGAGTATCGCTGCAAAATGAGATTTTTTCGAACAATCACATTAACATATCACGCATACGCCATGAGTGCGTTGTGTGCGAACAAGAGCAGCTGATAAAAAACACAAACCAAGTGCAATGCTTATGCAAATTGCAAAAGACGCAGTAAAGAGCATTCAAATACAATCACAAAATTGTGGAAAAGCATTGGAGTTCAAAAATCAGCTCATGGTCTCACAACTTCTATATATATACACTATATGATATCGTTATTCATTTTTTATTTTTATTTTGAGAGAATTAAAAGCACATAAAAGGTTCAAAATTGAAGGCGACTACTTTAGAATGTCAATGAGCGAGAGCGCTCAAGCGTCGAATGGTTTGGAAACCCCGTCGTTAACCCCGTCCAAGCAAGTACACGGCGAGAAAAATACCAGACTCTCCAAACAGTTTGTTATATTAGAATATTAATGATACTTTCATCGCTTCTTTACTTGATTACATTACTTGCTACATTCGATGCCTCTACTATTATTGTGTGACTAGAAAATATTAATTTTCAGTCCGATTCAGTCTTAGTTGATGTTGATTTACTTGTTTCTGAATACGATTGATATTTCCACCAGTGGGCTTAAAAGGATTCTAACCAAAATCTGAATATTGTTTCCACAGTGTTATGACTCTTAACACCCAAACGCGCCCATTTCCACTTACTTTAATAGTTTTTTGTTCTTTTCTTTGGGACAGCACTTGTAGTCTTCAGCAAGCACTCAAGCACACACACACACACACACACGCACACACAATGTCTGACTGCTTCGATGGCTTTATTGAAATCTCGCACACACACTTTATGGATATGGGATTGTGCTTATGGATGAACTGAATCACTTGAGCGTTCTGTGGTCGCATTTTGGCCCTAACCAGTCATTGATGAAAGTGCCACGAACATTTTTGATTGCTAAACGTCTCATGATCTAGTTAATGTATGTGTGTGCGTGTGTGTGCTGGGCAGATTTTTGCTTGCTTTGTTTCTAAGGAAACAGTTTATTGAAATTTTCAGTGTACCTATGAGATTTATCAACAAAAAGTTCTGCCAGCAGCCTTTTGATGTCACTTAATGACTATTAAATGTTCATTTTGAACATTTGGGCAACATTCCGGGCATTGTGGGCCAAGTCAAAAGCAAACACAAATTGTATTTTATTAAAAGCAATTTCAAAACTTGGCCATAAAAACCCAAAAAGGCTAGAAACGAAAAAAGACTGCGAAAGTGGACAAAAAGAGATGTTTTGTTTTATTTTTGTTAGTAGTAAAAACGGTTTGAAGCACGTCTTTCAACTTGATGTTATAATGACTGTAGTTGAGAAAATATGTAAATTATGTGTGACAATGTGGAAATGTGCAAAATTCATGAACATTAGATGTTTAACGACGACACTTTGTGTAATTGCGAAATAAAAGAGATTCGTGTGCTCATTTCATGAACGAAACGGGAAGCAGAATGAAATCAAAATGACGATAAAGATGAGTTAAATGGTACGCAAACTGATTAACTAATATGTTGCTTGTGCTAAACATCTTTCAGAGCACATTAATAATGCATTTTGTGTGTAGTAACACTTATAATGTATGTAATTTGATAAAGAGTATACGCCCCGTTGCACAGCAGGCGGTGCTATAAATTTGCACTCCATCAAGTGGAAAATCAAAACTACACAAGAGACAACTCACCACCTGACTCTCTTGCGCTCAGGTAACGGTTGCACAATGCAACAGCAAGAACAGCAGCAGACATCCCATGTCTGTCTGACTGTCGTGTTTTTTGCGACAGTTCGACAGTCGAATGTCGGTTTCTATTGACACACTTAATAAGGAAGCATTGGCCAACTGAACAGCCGGCTCATGCTTCACTGCCCAGCTGATGCTGACATGCCCAGCCGGTCAGCAACGCTAACTTGGCTTTAAACAGGCCGCAGTCACATTGTGTAAACTTAACTTGACCCCCTTTGGCTTTACATCATCCTTTATTTTTATTTTAATTTTGCAGAACTTGTAGGGATATACCATATTATACTTTTGTTTCCGCCTTTTTGAATGCTGTTTGGACTGAATCAGGTATTCGGTACAGTTTAAAGTTGGTTAAGGAAGGTTCATTCGTATCCTAAACAGGGTAGTTGTTAGTCAATCACTGTTAACTACTTGATTTCATGTCTACTTTTTATTGTTATGCAAAGTGCGGAGCAAACTAAAAAAAAAAGATGAGCGCCCACAACAATATTATGCGCAGCAGATGCCAACCCCTAAGCCAGTCAACTAGACAGCACCATACACACACAAACACAAACACACTCACACGCACACAATGAGCACTTGTTCTTGTTGTTGTTTGGCTATTGGCAATCTGTGCTTAACTTCCGCTGCCAAACACACAGCTCAACCTTCACGTGCTGCGATTTTTCTTTTATCATCATCATTTCTCTTTTCCTTTTTCATTTTTTTTTATTTTTGCAGTTTAGTTTCGTTTTTAGTTTGTTTGCTGGCAGCCGCTAACTGAAATTGCCAAAGCAATCAATAAGTTCGCATATCTGCCAACCGAAAGTGGAATGAATGAATTTTGTGAAAAGTTTTTTATTTTTGGCTTAGTTTGCTGGTTTTTTGTGTGTGTTTGATTGCACCCCTTTTTTCGTTGCTTGTGGCCATTTTTGTCGTTCGCACAAAAGTAGGCAACAAAATATTTAAATCATTGAGCTGAGCATAATGAAAACAGGCCATTAACGATCATGTAACGCACCGGGTAACGGGGTATTTTAACGAGAACCGTTTTAGGGCCAGTGGTTTAACTATTCAGCTTGGAGTAAAACAAATCGTTTTGGGGGGCATTTGCATATATATTTATAGCCGCCATTGAGCCTAGATTGAGTCAACAAAGAGCTCATTAAAATTTTATTATTTTTATTGCTTATTTGAAATGTGGTCCAAAGAGTTTAAATTATGAGCATATTGCGTATTTGAAATGTTCGCCAGAAAGTCAGCTATTGATTGTTTACATGTAAAAGTTATCTGTTTGCGATATAAAATTTTGATTTTCTGCATGCTTCACTTGACAATTATTTGATGCTCAAACCAAAACGAGCCCATATTGGCCTGCGTTTTTTTATATTGTGTTAACGTTTTTTTTGGTTTGTTGTTGTTGTATTTGGGTCTGCGTACAAATTGGTCAAACGACTTTATCAAATGGCCAGCATGAAGTGACAACGATTGGGAGCAAAGCAGCAGCTTGAACGACCCAAAATACAACATTGATGATAACGATTACTATAATATTATCATAATCGTGATTGTGATGACTGTCATCAGTTGGCTCATCAGCATGCTTTCTGTGCTTTTGGATTTTCTAGCCAGCCACCCAAACACACACATAGAAAGGCATCCAGCCACACAAATCTCTTTATAATCGTCTTGTCCTCAATGCTTGTGTCTCTTCAACGCTATAAAACGCCCAATGACCTCCGGGCACAGGGGGCGGCAACCTGTGAGCGTTGCTTGGCATCATTTCATGCCTATACATACACATTTATTATTTTTTTATTTGTTGGTATTTCACAATTTATTTTATATTTCTTTCGGCTGCGACAGCGACTTTGCTTTGTCCGTTGTTGATGTTCCAGTTGTTGTTGTTGTTGTTGTGGCCAACTGTTTGCTCCGCTTGTTTCAGTACTTCGCACGAACTGGCTGTCAGTCTGCTCCTCTGCCTATTTGCGTGGTGTTCTGTCAACGCCGCTGGCATTTCGCGTTGCTCTTTTTCCGGTCTGCACTTTGAGCGAAATTCTGTGAAACGAGTTCTCATTCTCAACTGTTTGTGCTGTGGGAAGGAAATTACATTTATATTTTACAGTGCAAGCCAAGCGATTTGTGTCGTTGACATCTTTACAGGGTATTACAGTTGATGAGAATTTGCTAGCGCACAAAATAAAAACAAAACAGCCTGTCAGCATTTTCAATCTAATGAAAATTAAGTGAATTTCAAAGCGGCAGACAGGTGACAGCGTATTCCCCACAGCTTGTCATATTTACTGGGTATTAGGTGTGGTCCGATTTGTAATCAACACCGATTTAATAATAATATATTTCTATTGCTGAGTTCCAGGTGGTATACAACAACTGACTCCATTCCGCAAAGTGAAATATTTGACAGAACTTTGTCAATTTTAAGGTAATTTCGTTTTTACTCTTGTTGCTGTTCCTGTTTTTATGTCGTGTGGCCTTTGTAATGCTTGGAATGTTGTTTGTGATTTCCTTTCGAAATTTCTGCTGTTGTTGGGATTGTTTGTTCGTTCGCTTGCTTTCTTTCACGTTTTTTTTTTTTCTTACCGTTAAATTCAGTCACGCGTAAAACGCGCTGCTCGTTTTATGAATTTTTTGCTGTGCTTGTATATTACTTCTAGTACTTCGTTTTTTGCATGCATATATATATATATATATTTTTTTTTTGTGCTTGCTATCGAGAGCAGGGAGACGGACAGGGAGAGACTTAAGAGTTTTGCGGACATCTAGCTGCCTCCAGCTGGTCTCTTGGCTGACTGGTCTTGGTATTCGTGTTTATTAAGACTAATTCAATTTTGTGTGAATTTTATTTTGTTGCATACATTAAGGCGCAAGTCGACGACGTTGAAATATCATCAGCAACTATGGCTGCTTGAGGTGTTCAGATTTTGCTACTCTCTCTAGCTTCCTGTTTAAGTCGTTGTCGTTGTTGTTGTTATCGTGGCAGCTGTAATTACACACTTAGCAATTTAGAGACCATGCCTTTGCCATGAAGTTTTTAATTAAAACTTTGATAAATAATCTCAATTTATCCCGTCAGATATTTGCCATTTGAGTTGAACACAACAAAAGCAAGAACAAGAACGACGCATGTTTCTGTGTCGGTGTGTGTTTGTGTCTGTGTGCACGTGTCGTGTTCTTGGAAAATGCATGTTTCTTGCCATGCAAATTCAACACAATGCCGAAGGCTTTGGAATGCTAGAAAAAATCAAACTAAAGAATTTGTTTTGCATCCATTCAATATTCATGGAATACAAATTATGATATACAAATCATTATTTTCATGTTTATACGTATTCAAGTTAAATTGGATTCCGCTTCTTAGGATATTATGCATATTATTTTGATTAATAAAGATACCATATGTGCATTGTATTAAAAATTCGATTGTATATGAAACGTGTTAGAAAAAACGTATCCTGAACTCTTTCACAAGGATGTGTCAATGTCAGCAAATGTCATTTTTTATTAATTATTTTTTTGTTTTTTTTTTCACAATTTTATGTCACTTTTTTCTAGCACTTTTCGCAAATCCAAGCAAATACATGAGTGTCACGCAGAATTTGAACATTCCATTCGCAAATTGTTTCAATTATTCAAATTTATTTTGAAGTAATTCAAGTGTTGCAATATCCAATTTGTATATTTGTCAGCACACAAAGTAAATAAAGTGTTGACCAAACTGATAAATTTTTATTGTACTTGACACAAATGCACACACACACACACATACAAGCGCTAAACAAACAAGTATGATTTGCCCAAAATTGCAAAGCACACACACACATACACACAGAGTAAGAGAGGGAGGGAGGGACGTTAAGAGGCAGCATGGTGGCGACAAGTGGGTCAAAGTTTGTGGCAAGTGCAATCTTCTTTGGCGTGAAAACTGCGCACACACATTGGTTTGCGTATGCGATTAACCTACATGGCGGATTTCCTTCCTAACATTTACACACACACACACACATTCACATTCACATAAACACACACTCATACAAAGGCCAATTGAGAGAACTTTTCCCAAGAAGAGAGCACGGGCTTTTGGACTACGTGCCCCGTCATCAAAGGCACATGTCGAGTGCAATGAGAATGCCAGAGAACTATGGGAAAACCAGATTTTTTAACCCAACCAAAGAACAAGTCATGAACAAGTCATAGTCGACAAGCTTTAGTTTTTTATTTTGTTTTAAATTTTAGCGCAAGAAATAAGAAAACTTTTTAAATGTATTTTTGAATATATTTACACAACAGTTAAACATAAAACAGTTCTGTGTTGGCTTGAAAGTTTATTTCTTAGATAAGTAAAGATAGTTAGATAAAGTTTACATTTTGTTTAATTCTTGGAGTCTAAAAAATAAACTTTCAAGCCAACAGAGAACTGCTTTCCTTTAATCATTTTCCTTTAGACTTGCAAGAAAGTTAAATTTCCATAAAGTTTTCAATTCGACCAGAAGTTATATTGGCCTTAGTCTATAATCGATAAAACGTTGCGTTTTTGTGCCATGGTGCAATGCAATCATGATAATGACGTGTATGCTGTTGATGATGGCAAAGGGTCTGGCATGCTTCTCGGACCAAAAGGCAAACACAGAAGGAGCAGCCTGATCTGAAATACAGCAAGTAAGAATGTCTCCACTTGGCATGTGCACTTTCCCTACTGCGTCCTGCTCGTTGCGCCCCGCTGCTGTTCATGTTTGTGTTTAATTTGTGAAAGCCACAGATGTTGGCAATCGATGATGTCGTCATTGTTACGTGCAAGTGGTTGTTGCTGCTGCACTTGTAAAGCTGAAAGATCTGGCAACTGTCAGATGGTCGATGCTAACAATTTGCTCTAGCTTTGAGACAACTCGCAGGGCGAAGCAGCTGCTGCAACTTCATTATGCGCTTGATTAGGCTTTTGCATTAATTTTCTTAGCCATGCCACGCCCTGTTTGTAAAGGCAGCGAAAGGGGATGGCGTCGTCTGGCATGTATACGCAACGGTTGCTGACCTTTTCTTTTATGTTTACAGCTTTTGGCTTTGGCTTTTACGCTTCAGTTGCAATCAAATTTATAAGATTACAACTCTGATCCACAAAGTCGCATTACAAATTTTTGCCATCGAACCTTTTTAACTTGAGTTCTGCCTGATTACAAAATGAGATTAGATGAGAATTTTAATGGAAAATATTATAAGGACTTTCACTAACTTCTTTTCATCTTAATAATGACAAACATAACATCATTCCGAAAGGAAATTAAATGAAATGCAGTTGCAGCTAAATAAAACTGCAAAGCTGTTTATTAAATTGCAGCATAATGAGCAACACAAATAGAACAAATAAGTGTTTGAGTGGTAGGCCAAGAACACTTTCCAACAAACAAACTTTTGCGCAGCTAAATTTAGGCACTTCAAAAAAGTTGTTCATACAACTTGAGGCAGCAGCAGCAGATAAAAGTGAAATGCCCGAATGCGAGCAGCAGCAAACAGAATATTCTCCAACCACGCAAACTTTCCGCGCCTACCCTAACTCCTTTTGTCGCTTTGCCTCGTCGGCCATTTTGCCCTGATTAGTATAAATACGTAACACTTAGTGACCCATTTTTTGCACGCCATTGAACCAGGAAAAAGGCTTTAATGCCGCAGAGAACATGAGCCAGGTGGCCTTTAAGTATGCCACAGTCCGTGTGTGTGTGTGTGTGTCTGGGTGTGTGTATTTGTCATTAAGAGCAGCAGCATGGCTAGAGTCTGTCATCAACAGTTTAACGGCATCGCTTCTGAACCTGTTTTTAGTCACCGTCTGACGCCAGTTTGTAATCATTAAGCCAGCCACAAAGAATAACTAACAAGTACACACACGCACGAACACGCACATTGTATGTCCTGACCTGGTGTATGTAACATAAAATAATTTGTTTATAGCTGCGGTCTTGGCTCCATTAACAGCTCAAATTAATTGCAATAAATTTGGTCGAAAACAAGCAAACGCCTAAAGCTAAAAGCCATAACTATGTGTATTTTTTTTTTGGGAGGGTTTTCAACATATGCTTTGAATTGGCTGTGGATTTTATGATTTAAGTGCCGCAAAAGCCACAAGCCACCCATAAACCTAAAAACCTTAATTAATTGTTTGCCCCACGCCCATAAATCTGACTAATTATTCCCCGATACAAATGGTGACGAGAGTTGCTAGAATGTTATACTTAAAACTATTTGGTGTGAAGAACATTTCTTATAAGCGAAGCACCTTTTCATCCTTTGATGATGTTAAGAAAGGAATCTCGATTAAATTATTAGCTAATGACATACTTAAAACTTAATAAAATGCTTACAAACTATAATTGGAGTGATGCTTAAAAAGAAACAAAGAAATCTTATTTCGACTCTGAGGTTTTGAATTGAAATATTTATTTTTTCTTTCAATTAATGTATTCACTAGTAAATATTATGCTTATACTCGTCTTATAGTCATCTTGCAGCTGAACTCAATATTCAAGGCATATGTCTTAGTCGTTATAAATAAATCGTCTCTCTTTATTCTCTAAGCTTATGTTTTCTGCTTGGCCAGCTATTGAAGTGGCAAAGCAATCGTTTAATTGCTGATATATTAAGTAGCAAAAACATGCTTGAAGAAGTGCTAACAATTGCAATAGCTTTCGGTTCTTATTTAAGCCATAAATAAGCTGATGTAGGCAAATTGTCAGCTGACAACAATGTCCACAAAAGGGCTGCCAGTGCGATCAAGCGGAAGCAGTGTGAGTCTGACTCGAACACACACACACACACACTTGCCTTGTGACGCATGTGGCTAACTTTTAGCGCGAGTTTCTTCTCGCTTTTTCTCGTTTTTCCTCCATTTTCCCATCATTTTTTGTGTGTGCGTGTGGATTACACCCGTCAGCTGCCAACTGCCAACTGCCAGCTAGCATTTCTCGGTTACCCAGCGGTATTCGAGGCGTTTTAATAAACTACATGGCCCTAGCGAAAGGGGTCCCAGCAAATGTATTCAAACGCATATATGCAGCTAATGAATATTTATATATGCCCAGCATTTAACATGAGCATCATCTGTGAAGTGGGTGTGAGAAAAAAGGCAGAGCTAACGGGCAATCGGTATGCGTTAAACGCTTTCAGCTGTCAGCTATTGCCGCCTTCACATAAGAGTAAACATTATGACTGTGCATAAGTCGTGGTCAGGCCGGAGACAGGCGCATATGTGTATATGACAATGTCAGAAACCTAAGCTAGTTGTCTTTCTCTCTTCTTGCTCTCTCTTCTTGCTACTTTGTGTGTGATGTGAGGTTTTAAGCTTGAGGTTTTTATGTTTCACACACAAAGCATCATATGCTTGAATGCAGCTGCAGTGTTGCTCATTTTCTTCTTGTTGCTAAAGTGACAAATGTGCTTTTGATGACATATTAAATGCCATCATGTCGACGCAATTGTGAGCTTTAAGAAGCTGTTTTCATGCTATCAATAAAGAAAAGCAAAACGCTCTTTTGAACTGTTAACAAAATATGCCAGCTTCCAAATCAAAAATTGATTGCACACAAACAAAAAAAGGGGAACCGTCGTTGAAGAATAAAAACTCTCGTTTGATTTCTATACGTGTCTTGGTTTTTTTAGCTTTGCAGACAAAGCAAACAACAACAGAATATTACACGCAACTGAAAAGTTTGACAAAGAATACACAAAAATGTAAAGAAAGGCAAGAAAAATATGCCACAAACCTCACAAACAACAAGAAGCAAATGTCAACAACAGCAATATTTTCATATCTCTTTTTTTATTTTGTTTTTATTTGTTAAATCTTTTTCAAACGCATTAATTCAAGTCCCACGACTCGAGTTACTTTCAAAATGTAAAGTGAATCGGGGCGTTGACAACAATGCAAACAAAGTTCACTTTAGGAATTCACAATTGTTCTTCATGTTGTTGTTGTTGTTGCACAGCTGGTGTCTTGTTCTCTCCGTGGGTTTGGATATATATAAGAGTGTGTGTATGTGTGTGTGGGTGAGTGTAGGCCTAGTAGATTTAATTAAAATTTTATAAAGAAAATAAAAACATGGCAAAGGTTGCGCTCAACTTTGCTCTCGAGTGTTGCCTACTTTTCTGCGCTGCGGCAAATTGAATTAAGTCTTCTTCCACCTACTAACTCCTTCCCGTTGTAATCTGTTTGCATTATGAGCTCAAATTGAAATTGTTGAAGAGTTACAGAGATAAAGCAATAACACTAATTACAATAATTGTGCTTTGTTTTGCAAAATGTCAACTCATATTTTTGGGGTATCGTTAAAAGTGAAACCTAGGCAACCAGAGATGTAAATGAAAAATACATTTTAAGCCATCAATTAGTATGTGTGTGTGGACACACAACTGAAATAAAACAACAACAAAATTAGCATGCGGGTGCAGGGAGTGCTTGATTTTCAGTTACCCTTGCAGCTAGTTTTGTCTGTTTTAATTAAAAGTTTCTGCTAACTCTCAACCAAATACGCTTTCAATGTGCATTAAATGCACAGACTATGCTTATATTTACTCTGCAGCAGCATGACTGTCATAAATGCAATGCTAAACGAGTCTCATATTTGCATATGCACATCTAAAGCTCTTGTCGTTCAGCAGGTAACTGTTCTGCTGCTTTGCTGTTCTGATGTTCTGTTGCCTCTGCACTTCCAGCTCTAAACAGTAGACAAAAGCCACAGACACACACACATGGGAAGATAGATATACTCAAGTGCAGATACAGATACCCAGAAATTGCAGCCACAGAGACATTTTGTCTGCATTTGCTCAGAACTCTCTCCTTGTTTTTACTATTTGCCTGTTGACAAGTTGTTCAACAACAATGGCAATTGTAATATGTCTATTGGCTTTTGCCTAAACAGGTTTGTTGATTACGCAATTTGCATACACTGTCGCTGAACATGAATGCAA
Source organism: Scaptomyza reducta (assembly GCA_035044485.1). NCBI lineage: Eukaryota > Metazoa > Arthropoda > Insecta > Diptera > Drosophilidae > Scaptomyza > Scaptomyza reducta. Next base: position 1,080,768 of record JAWNNV010000148.1, on the reverse strand, counting down.
GTATGTACATAAGTAATTAACACATTGCATGCTCTTACGGACATAATAGAAATTGTCGTGTCAGCACATACAAGCTGCAGCTAACAAAGTTTCACTCTCAATCCTTGCACCTGATTGCAACAAATTGCATTTGCAGGTAACGTAATTATATCCCGTTACAATTGCAATTAGACAGCACCTGTTTCTCCCACTTGCAACACCTCCTTCTGCTCTTCCTACTGGCAACATTCTCGAGTCTGTTGCTGTCTGGCAACACGTGCAAAAATTGAACAACAAGCTTTAAAAAGGGAACTTCACTGGCAAATTAAATTGGCAACTGCACTTAGCATGTGTATTGCATACAGACAGCGATATAGACAGGCAGATAGCTGTAGACGGAAAAGCTGCTAAGGGCTTCTTAGCTCTACTTCTTCTGCTTCCCTCCAATGCACAAAGCAATTGCCCCTGCAGCAAGGTATTTCTAGCTTTCCTTCCCTTTTTTGTTCCTTTGTACTCTACTCTAGTTCTATTTCTGGCTCGGCATATACTCTCAAATTTGGTGCGCTTCAGTGGCACACACGCTAGTCTGCTAGTCGAGTGTAAGCTCATGTGTATGTGTGTGTGTTTGTGCATTGATATAGCTTATTATACACTATCATAAACAAATACTTTCAAATATGCTTTCTGATACTTTCGCATGCACACGTTTTCCGTTTTTGTAAGCATGGCAAAGCTGTTTTTTGTGTAGTTTCCAGCATAAAAGAACTTAATAGATTAAAAAATGCAAATTTGTGAGCTTTACGCTCAGATAATTTTAAGTTAATTAGATATTCAATTATGGTAAAAGTAATGAAAAATAGCAATAAGGTAGATGTTATTGGTTTACATCTGATTTAAGCATGCGTTATTTATTAAATACTTTATTCGTCACATAAAAGTATAAGATTAAAGCATTTAAAAGTCTTCAAAAAGACGCATTTCATATTTATCAACAGTTTTTGATAATGTTGACTTTTGTTAGATGTATCTGATCAGTTTTACGTATTTTAAATGATTTTCAAAATGAATTTTCGCAGTAAAAATTAACTTTTTCGAGGGTACAAACAGTTTACAAGGTTCCAGGGTAACTGCAAGTCGAGCGCACCACTCACTGCACACATCAATCCGTTGCCCGATATTCCTGTTTGTATTCTTGCGAACACGAACGCAAATTATGATTATAGCGATACGCAAACAAACACAAAGCAAGACACACAAACAACACTGATTTACAGTGAATGGTAATTTGAGTGTGTGTGGGTGTGTGTGGCATATTGGCATATTGAACCCAATGGGATTAGCTAACTTGTGCTATAAAGTTTTGGCGGCTGGGTTAACAGCTGGCAAAAACGGTTGCTTTTGTTATTATTGGTGTTTATACTGATTTGCAATTATCATAAAATAATAAACACGAAGCCCACAAACATAAACACCAACAACAACACACAAAATATGCTCAGCGTTATTTTATTTTTTGGTTTTCCTCCACTTTCAACTAGTTTGCAATAAGCTTAAAGAACTTTACCCTTTTGACCGTAACTTATGAAATGAGGCTTTAAGGCAGTTTCATCTTTTGTTTGCCTTTACAGACGCACAACGCACACAGACGAATCGGAGAATCTGGGCCCTAAGGCGGAAACGGAAGCGAAAGTTGCCGGCGGAAGCTTTAGCTGTTTGTTATTAGATGCAAGTGTTGCCGATAAGCCCAACAACAGCAACAGCAAATTGATATCGGAAGACAGTCGAATATTAAATAACACAAGCCTTTAGGCTATGCGACAATATAATGCCGAAATTAAAGTTGAACTGCAACAGTGAGAACATATTGCAGACGCATCGAAAACTATAACAATATATACATATATTTATATATATATATAAACAAGTGAATTATCTCGCTTGAGCTACAAAAGCAAACAAATTCAGCAAAACTTGCAGTGGCAGCAGCAACAACAACAACAACAACATAAACATAATAAACACGGTATTTAACGACAAGCGATTTAATAAAAAGAAAATAACCCCGACAGCAAAAACCAACAACAACAAGAGCAACAAAATGGCGGACCTGGAACGCATTCGCCTGGTGCTGCTTGGCGGCGCTGGTGTCGGCAAAAGCTCCATTGTGAAGCGTTTCCTATTCAAGAGCTACACGGACAAATACCGCGCCACCGTCGAGGATCTCTTCAATCGCGAATACGACCTCGGCGGCGTCACACTAAAGGTAAGTAGAGAGTGAGATAGCGATGGAGATGGAGATGTAGATGGTGAGAGTGGGACATCGTTAGACCCTTTGAAATAAGGGAGAGAGTGTATGGGAGACAACCTTTTATGGCCAGCGCATGTGTGTGTGTGTGTGTATGTACATTAAGTGCATCTGCAGCAATTTCAATTGTGGCAGTGGCACATGGCTGTTGCCTCAGTTGTTTATGGCTAACATAGTGTCCTGCCAACGCTACCGCCTACCCTCACCTTAACGGATGCTGTTTGCCGTACAGTTAACAAATTAAACGTGTACACTTAGAGATAAACGTTAGACATTATGTGTACCAAGTGATGTTCCGAAGCTCTTTATTCTTTATCGGAACGAATAGGAAATATATTGTTGAATAACTGAGAAACTACTACTTAACAAAGGTTTTTGTGTCTTAGTCAAGTGTAAAATGTTTAAGAAGTTAAATTCTTGATTAATGGAAACTGAGTTATAAACGATATCTATTAAGTTCAAATTTCATAAGATTGTCCCTCTTTTGTTTTCTTTAGTGCACTGCAAGTACATTTTCCATTTGCTTCTATTGCTGTTGGGTCTAGTTGACATCCGAGAAATTTAAAAAGGACTTTTTAAGCAAGCACAAAGTGTACGGACGAACAATTGTGTATTGTGTGTGTGTGTGTGTTGTCCGTGGACCACCCAAAACGGTCTTAGTTGCACTCTGAGTGAGTGCACTTAAGTTTCACAATTGCAATTGTACAACACTGAGTTTATTGCAGTGTACGCTACTTGTGGATGCATCCGAGCAATTTGAAGTGAGCCACTAATTAAATCACAAGCTGTGCACTGCCAAATGCTGAACTGAAAGCAAAGAGCGAGCATTTGAGCTAAGCAAACCGTTTGCTGTGTCCATTCCAAAGTGGCTTTACATCATGCCGATTGCATAATCAGTCTGACAGCAACAATTGTAGATGTATGAATGTCTATGCCATAATATTGAGCTATTATAGGTCGAATGGGTTTAGTTATCATAATTAGTAAGTTGTAAATAAATTTAACCACGAATTTATTCAAATTTAATTAATTTGTGTGTTTTTTGAAAAGCTATCGTTGTGGAAAATTTGTTTCCCTCAAGCGTGAACAATAAATTCGAACCCTGAAATAAATTTTCTATATATAAATACACAAGTTATGCTACTGGAAAATTTAAGCTATTAACAAAATTAGAACAAGTTTAAAAATATATAGCATTTCGAAAGCTTTAATCTAATCCATTAAAAGTTAAATGCTGTGAGCCAAGTAGCTGTGAGAGCGCAGCAAATTGAGGATATGTAAAGTGGTTAAGCTCTGGTAAAAGTGCGTTAGTACATAGTTTATCCTGCGGCCACGCTACCCACACGCCTGTGTAACATGGGCTTGGGACAAGTACAGGATCGCTCATTAATCAAATTTACACGCTACGCCTCAAAACTGTGGCAACAAAAATAAATTCCAGACACACACACACACACACGCACATGTTACGGATATTATGATGCTGGGATGAAGTCTAACGTCTGTCGCCTGGCTCTCTGCCTTTGAGGGCGCACATCATTCAATGCTTGGTGCCCAAGCTGATTATTTGCTGCCTCGAAAGTTGCCCCTAACACGACCGCCGCACTCACACACAGCACAGCCCCCCGCAGACCCAACCACTACAGAAAAGTTGTAACGAAAAGTTGATTAATAGGTATGCTGTATCTATCTTTCCCCTGGTCTATTGCTCTCTCCCTCTGCCTATACACTTGGAAAAAGTGAGCGAGTTAATAAGATATTTATATAAATTAATCAGTTCTTGAATGCGAAATAAGCTCAGTTTTTAGTTAAGGGAAATAACTCAGAAATAAAAACAAGTTGCGAAACACATTTTGAAAGATAAACATTATGTCATATTTTAGCTAACCCCTTATTTTTCTTGAGTGTATCAATCTCTCCTTTTGTGTTGCTCTGTGGTTGGTTGCCATGGCAGGACGTACGTCAAATTGATGTTAACTAAACTGCGTTAAGGTGGTGGCAATGGCGACATTGACGCTCTTGGTGGTGGCGACAACATTGTCGTTGCCGTTATCGCCGTCGACGTTGTCGTTGTCGTTGTCGACAATGTCATCATCGCAGGAATTTTTGTTTTAATTAATTTCATTTTAACGCTCGATACTGTGACCAAATGCCCAATGGCACCGTTGATGACTCTGGGCTTTTACTTATAAAGTTGAAAGCCAAATGCCGCGAAATTGATTGAATTTTGCTAACCGCAGGCAAAACTTTATCACGTTTTAACAAATTAATGCGTATACGCCATGTAGTTTTTGCCAGCCATAACTCAATTCCAAATAGCATTCAATGGAACATGGTTTTGCATTTAACAGATTGTGTTGTTGTTGTTGTTGCGGCACCCGCTGTGGTTGCAACCACTAAACGCCACATTATACAACACTGGCAACGAAAGCGTTTAACATACCGCCGACTAAATGGCCAATTCGGTGTGAGCCAACACAGCTGGAATGAAAAACAAAACAAAACAATACAAAGAACAAGCCTTGACCAGCAATTTATATACATATACATATATAAATGTGTGTGTGTGATTGTATTTCACTTTCATTGTTGTTGCGCATTTTCGCGTATTTTTAATACAGTTTCGCTACGCATCAGGCACGATCACGAGCTGCAACAATGCGCCACAAATTGCCGAACAATGGCTAACCCAAGCGGACAATGGCCCGCGAGCAAAAAACCAGGTCCTGAATGTGTCAGCTGGATGTCACCGTTAACCACCAACGACGCTACATGCTTGGCTTTTGCATGCTGCTGACATCGTGGCCACTCACGGTTGCCTAAGGGTGCACGGCTAAATACCACATATATTTATACACGTAAAACAGATGCTGGGCACTTGGCCATAGTGAGCATCCTGTGAGCATTGAACGGCAAGCATATGTTAATCCCTCTCAAATACATTCATTGGAGCTGTTTGTTCGTCTCTGTGTTCCTGGATGTCTCGTATATATATTTTGTGGGGTGGCAAGAACATTTCAATTCAATTTTAAAAATAAAATTGCTGCTAGCAGATTTGTTTAATGCATTGCTCGGTTTCGCATTGCCAGAAGCCGATTAAGACACAAACTGAAACTTAAATACAACATAAATTCAATTCGATTGGAATTAGCATGCAAATTGAGCTTTGAATATGCAAAGTGCTCCGAATAATTGCGTGCAATGCACACGCCATGCTAAGACGTTAAGACGAGAAGTGCATATTGCTTTAGGCATTTTAAGTTTTGCACACAAATTAGTTTAATTACTTTCTTAGTCGAGTTTGCTATTCATTCAATCAAACTAAACTTAAATTTGAATTCAATTTATATTTGTTTCTCTTTTTCAACTTTAATTTGATTCTTAATTACTTTGCAATAATTAAAAATATTGGTTTGGAGATAATATTGATTTATGCTAATGTACATAAGTTCTAATAAAGTACTTTTTTCGCAATAATAATAACTTTTTAAATGCATATTTGATTTTTAATCTCTTTCAATAATCAACTTATGGCTCTTTGGCTAAAAGAAACAAAACAAAATTTTCATTTATATTCGTAAAATTAAAATTATTTTTTTTAGCATTTATTTTTAAGTAAGCTCGTTACTATGGCAACAAGTGAAATTCAATTCGCGTTCAGTTTGATAATCAATTTAGTATCAAAAATGTTTCATATATTTTTTATTGCTTTTTGGGGTTCAGGTCACAGCGGCATAAAATCGATTTATGAAATGAATGAATATTTTTTTCGCACAGAAAACACTTTTCAAGAATCCTAGAATTTCAATTAAATTTTGTGAGCGGTTGTGTTAAGTGTATAAAATATGCTTTTGGCCAACTTGTGGCTTTAAAATTGCAAAGTTTATTGGCTTAATGCAATATTGGAAATCATATTAAAAACTTAAACCGCAGCATTGACCATGTGGCGTATGTGTGATATGTGGATACAAACAAACTGACAAACTGACACACACACACACCCACACACACACACATATTCAAAATATTAATAAGGGCTCCAGCTTGATCGCTGCAATTACGTATACGCCACATGTTATACAATATGTTTACATTCATGTATTTTTTACTTTGACATTTCGTTTTTAATTACACGTGGTCTTATGTTTTCGCTTGTATATATATATATATATATATATGTGCTGCCACAAGCTTTTGACTTTTGACTTAACTTGTTTACCCTCTTTTCTTGTTTGCTTGTTGTACTTGCAGGTGGACATTTTGGACACATCCGGCGACATGCAATTCCCCGCCATGCGACGCCTCTCCATTGCCACGGCACATGCCTTCATGCTGGTCTATGCGACGACATCGGCGCCCAGCTTTCAGTGTGTAAAACAGTGCTTTGAGGAGATTCGCGAACAGCGCGCCGACTTTCAGGTACGTTTTTTTTATCTCTCTCTCTCTCGCTCTGTTTCGAGTTTTTGGTTTTGCATTTTGAATGCAATTAGCACAGCTGCTGGAAGTATTGTGAACAAAAAAAAAAATATGGAAAAATAGATGCGTTCCTGCAAAATCCCTTATGAAGCCCAATTTCAATGCCCCAAAGCAATTAAAAATACAAAGATGACGAAGGAACAGCCACGAATTGTGGCATATCGAAATTCAAATACTCTTGCAGAAAGAAAATAAAAGGAAAAAAAAGTAGCAATGACTAAGATGTAAAGCAAAGTAAGAAGTGAAACTTGGAAAAAAGCGGTCTATTAAGCAAGAAGTAGAAAGAATATAAAAGAAACCGACGAAGTAAAAACAAGTAGCAACAAAACAGAAGTAGTTATAACTGAGAAGACTTAAGAAAAGTGAAATTATGTATAAAGAAGTAAGAAGAAACTCAAAGACCTAAAACACTTCAGGGAAAAGTTCTCACAAGGAATCACACCTAAAATCAAATAAAAACAAGTAAGAAAAAGTGATAAAGGAAGAAATGTAAAGAAACATGGAAAATGATGGAATCATCAGGAGAGGAAGAAGTTAAATTAAGAACCTGACAACTACTACGGACTTTTAACGTACTTAATGTGTTTGCATCACGATTATATTATGACTGTTTTGTTTGTTGTGTAGTTACCATGGCCTTTTTAAGCGACGCAGATCGATAGTTAAGTATATACCGTATACAGTCAAGCTTCCCTATTACGAACTTCCGTACAACGAAGTTTACATTTCCAAAACACTGTATTTATTTGGTTCTATCAGAAGCCAATTCTGTATACCCAATTTTCTCTATTAGTAAGTTTCTTATTTTTTGTCCCCTTGTTTCCGCTAATTGAAAGTTCACTGTATGATCTTACAGAGTCTTTCAAACATTCTTTCATCTATTCCTGCCTGTATTCTGTTTTACAAAAAATGTTAATAACCTCTGCAAGGGTATTCACAAAAAAGCACAAAGTCTTTCAGGCGCTAAATTTGAGTTTAACGCTCGCTGCTTTTTTTCTACACATACACACACACAAAAGATCTTGATTGTTGGTCTTGTTCTTTATGTGTCGTTTGATTTCGAGCTTATGCGTCTTAGTGTGTGTGTGTGTGTGTGTGTGTGTGTGTGTGTGTGTGTGTGTGTGTGTGTGTGTGTGTGTGTGTGTGTGTGTGTGTGAGTGTGTGTGTATGTGTGTGTGTGTGTGTGTGTGTGTGCGTGTGTTTGTGTATGTGTGTGTGTGTGTGTATGTGTATGTGTGTGTGTATGTGTATGTGTGTATGCGTCAATTGTAGACGCCAACGCATTTTGATTGTCTGCCCCGATGGCCCTGGCTTTCAATTCGCCCGCTGACAGCATAATTGTGGCAGCAGCTTACACTATAGTTGGAATCTCTTTCTCTCTGCCACACAGGATATTCCCATTGTTATCGCTGGCAACAAAGCCGACCTGGCGACAACTCATCGCGAGGTGCGTCACGAGGAGGTCACAGATTGGGTCTTTTGTGAATTGCCACGCCTCAGGTGAGTTTCCGTTAAAGGTTTTTGTTTTAATTATAAACATTAAATCGCATTAAGCATAAGCGAATTACATTTACAAATGTCAGCTAATGCCATGCAACAAGCACAATAAAAACAGTTGTAAAAGTCGAAACAAAACTGCAATTGCAATTGGGCCATATTGCCAGCAAAATGGCTGGCAACCACAACACCGCAAAGCCGCCATTTTCATAAGTTGAAATACTGTAAATACGGCCCATAAATTTGCGCAGCAGCAGCGGCAGGAACAAACAGCAGCAGCTAACGACAAATGCAATTAAATGCAACAAATGAAATTAAGGACCAAAAAGCGTGACTGCCAGCCATAAGGTTGCACAAACGGCAGTAGCAACACTGCAGTGGGCGTGGCCGCTACAATAAAAATCGGTTGGGCGCCACCCTCCTTGTTAAATGCCGTTTGGCTTGCGTGTACGCGCGAAAAAATATGTTTTTGTCAGCGATGGAAATTGCTCGAAATTGAGAGTAAAGCAAACGGAGCTCGTTTTCTGTGTAACCCATTTACAAGTGGCAGTCAATTGAGTTTTCACTGTACAGAATACAACCTAATTGCCACTCAGTTGCACTCAGTTGGTGTCTCTTGCCAATTTTGAATTGATATTCCTTGCTTCCTTTCGCAGACAAGGACGCTCAATGCACTCAACGCGCATTGCATGCTAAGCAGCTAACAGTGTTGCAGCAAGGTTATGTTGCATATTCATAAGACACACACACACACACAGATACAGTGATAGTACACAATCCTCTCACAATTTTGTAGTCTAGCAACAGTTGACTTATTCAACATTTATCTGCCATACGAAAGAAGCATGTGAAAGTGTTATACACGTAAGTATTGCATAATAGCGGCAATTAACATACATACATACATATTATGGTAGCATTGACGACACTTCTATTGGTTGCATAACGACTTCATAACGGGACACAAGGGGGCATCTCAACGCTGCGAAAGAATGATGTACAGCTGGCAGGAGGCAGATAAAACAACTCAAACATCTCTGTTCTATCGCTGTTGTGCTGTTATCCTTTGAAATGCTCAAGGTTCTTCTGTGTAGGACTTGTAAGGATTTGAGGTATAAGACATTTGTTATGAAATGTGTAACATTTTTTGTGAACACAACACCAAAACCGTAAAATACGTATAAGCTTTGGGTTACTATGACAATTTTTACATTTACTTTGCCAAAGCTGGAATCCATGTATTCCTCTTAAGCTGCAAGCATTGCATAAGAAGAAGTGGTCCAGATTGTCATCATTTAGTTGTAGTAGGAACTATCGGGATTCACTTTTATATGACTGGTTTGAAGCTGTTCACGTTAGAACTGAACCGATTTGCAAGTGGAAATGAAAATTTATCATTTTGACTTGTTTTTCAATACTTATAGATGTTTTAATGTCCAAATTTCTTCATAAATTTGAATCAATTTTCAGGCAGAAATGAAATTTATCATGATCTTATAGCCTCTTCACATAAATTGGCCATTAGTTTGATCCCAATATTTATTGTTTCTGGTAAAACTTTCTATCAAAACCTAGGAAATTTCAACAGATTTCAGCTTTATTATGCTCCTAACATTGCAAATATATATACTCCTTTAACTAGGTTAAACATTATTATCCTCCTAACATTGCAAATATATATACTCCTTTAAATAGGTTAAACATTATTATGCTTCTAACATTGCAAATATATATACTCCTTTAAAAAGGTTAGACATTATATATATATATAATTCTCGGCGTGTAAAATTGGAATTTCTTTCTTGTTATTACATAAAAGTTTTCATTGAACTGCGAAGTATTTGGCCAAGCTTTCGTGGCCAAGTCGATAACCTACTTGACGCATTTGTAAATGTTTTTATTGCCATGGTCATAAATACTGTTGAAAGTTTATTTGCGTAAAGAAGAGACACGATTTAAAGTTAAACTTTCGTTTGTGTCGCTTGACTTACTTTAGCTTATGTACGAAGCATAATTTTGTCCTTAATAAACTGCACGTTCATAAAAATCACTTACAGTTGCGCTGTTGATAGGGGCAGGGGGCAGGTGGTGTGTTGGTCGGTTGGGCAGGAACCGGGCTATGTGTTAGCCGCACTTACCATAATTTCAAGCGCCACAGGCAGTCAAGCCGAGGACTGAAGCAAGCGTGTGTAAACTTATTTAATAAAACATGGAGGACACACACGCAACCAGCAAGATGTACTCACATATAGAATGCGTATGTTTAACCAAATGTACATGAAGAAAATGTATGCAAAATATATACAAATCTCTGTTGGATTAAGCATTTAAGCGGAGATTGATGGTGCGACGTGAACGCACACCTTGAACTTTCCGCTGCTGTGGTTGATCCAGTTCCCTTCTGCACTTCACTTCACTCATTTCATCGCATCTCATCTCATCTTGCCATTTGCAGTTCACGTGCCAACTTGTTCAGCCATTTTTTGTTGTTGGTTTGTAGCGGTTTTAAGCCTCTGCGGTTTGGGTTGGTTTTCTGTTGCTGGCTGCACTCTTAACATGTTGCAATGTGCTGCACGGCTGTTCTGTGTGTTGCATGGCAGCACAACGTTGCAATTTGTTGTGTGCCGCGTGTCTGTCTGCGGTTAAACGCTTCACAGTTACAATCGCAAACAAATGCATTTATCTTAGCTAGCAATTATACGAGTATAAAAGTATAACACTATTTATTTGTTTTATAAATATGTTTCCTTCCGGTTCACAAAACTTCTGTGTGTAAACAGAAACAAATTGGATTGAATTTAAACAGCTTTAATAAACAGTTATTGCACTTAGTGCATTAACAATTCATAGCACACACAGATGCACAAACAACATTAAAGATTTTCAGTCTCAATTTATTTTAAAGTTGAAAGTTTCAACATGCAGTGCTGCTTGCCACTTGAATCTTGTTAGTGGCTGCCACTGACATTCAGCCATGCTGCATGCCTCGTTGTCCACAACACTGGCCACGATAAACTTGTATCCGTTTGCTGCGGATACTGAAACTGACTCCAATCCCATTTCTTTTCGCTTCCATTGCGTATTGTCACTCGATGCCTTTTTTGTGGCCAAGAGATACGAGTTTGAGTGGCCAGAACTTGGCTCAAGTGTTCAAATTGTAAAATCTTTTCGGATTTGTTCAGAATTTATCTTAATGTCTGATGATATCATAAGTATCCTTCCTTTTAAAAGTTCAATCTAAAGTTTCACACAATAATTCAACTTCATTTGAGAATGTTTTGCAGCTTCTAGCTTGTTTGAGGTTTGATGTGTTTCATTTTTTGTGTGGCAAGCACATAAGCGCTGACAGCTTTGTTGCTGATGAGTGCCACAAGCATGTTGCAAATGGAACACATACATTGCATGTGTGTTATACCCTATAATGCAAACCGAATTGGGTGTGCTTTGCGAAACTGTAGCCCAAAACATATATGCATTATTATAAGATTTGATCATTGGTGTCATTGAACCTTTTACGCCTTTGACGATTGGGCTTTCGTAGGGTATCGCCATGTCTTGAGAACTCAACCACATCCGGCTATAAATTTGTTTGCATTGTTGCTTTTTTTTGCCCAACATAGTGCCTTTTTTTTTTGTAGTCTTCCTTTTGCCGTGTCATGTAAATGTGTGTCATAATTTAAGGGTTGCCGCCGAAAAAAACCAACATTACGTATACGCAGCGTACATATGACGTACACGTAATTTATGCGGCATGCCTCGAGCCGTTAAATCTACCAAAGTTTATGCATAGTTTTGACACTAAACGTTATTCTTAACTTCCCGTTCGTTTTTCTATTTTTCTTGTCTTTCTTTCGCAGGGCCAAGGTGCTCGAGTGCTCGGCAAAGGAGGACACCAGCGTGACCGAACTGTTCAAGACCCTGCTCTCCCTCTCCCGGTTCCTGCCCGCCAGCAGCGGCAATGGCGGCCCAGGTGGCGCCAGCGGCGAGGCAGCACCCAGCGGCTTCAAGCGTCGTTCCTCGGCCTACGTCAGCGCATCGTCCAGTCGCAGTAAGTAAAAACGCAAACTTCGTTGGAATTTACGAATTGTTCGGCACTGAAACAACAAGGAACATAAAAAAGTGTTGGGCTTGTACTGAATGTGAAACTCGGCCTTAAGCTGAAATGTAAAACAAGCAAGAATGACTCGGGTGGATAAAGTTTTACCAGGCGAGGCCCTTTGCTCGAGGTTCTTTCCCTTAGATCTACGATTTTTAAGGAATTCCTTGTTTGGAATTTACGATCTCTACGTTTCTTAACTTTGTTTAAAGCACTTTTACAGTAGGTATATTTATACAATACTACAAAACAAATATCTCAAAATTTGTGCGTTTTATTGTCATCAATAATCGATTTTTATCGAAGCTTAATTAAATCTTCCTCAATATATTTTTATCGAAGCTGAAGCAAAGCTTCCTCAATATATTTTTACGCAACTCCTTTATTGTACAGGATACAGAATATAAAGAGCAACTGTTGCAACTTTTGTCGGACCGGTAACTGACAACGGAAATAATTTCGACAACCGTCTGGCCCCGAATATGCTTTTGTTGCAGTTGCAAATATAAATTTGCCATTTGATTGCAGAAAATAAACGAAGCAGCTGCACCTGGCGTCCACACATCCACCGAGAAACAAAAAGAGATAGGGAGAGAGAGCGAGAGCGAGAGAGTGAAGTGAGATAGAAAGAGATAGAGTATCTTATGCAAAAGTAATTGTAACTTATAGCAACAAAAGTGAAGAGCATTAAGCAGCGACAACAGCTGCAGCTGCATAAAAGATGTTGCAAACAATTACAGAATTATGTAAAAGGGATTTAAGAACGCAGGTGTAACTAACAAGAGCGTAATTAATGTGAAATATACGATGCGCAATACAACAATACAATAAAAACGTTTTTAATCCAAATGCTCATTATTTGTAATACTATATCGGCAAAAAGCGATTTAAATGCAATTACATATACAATGGTTATATAAAGTAATACTTTTTCAGATTCTTAATCCATGTGATTAATTCTCAATATATGAGAGATATTATGCGCTTAGAAAGACATATCGTGAGAATTGTGAAATCAGCTACTAATTAGCGAAATTTCAATTTCTCAGAACGTGTGTACATAACATTGACAAATTGCCGACAATTTGGCTAATTGAGTGTAATTAACATTGCCCGGCTGGTTGTTGGTCTACGTCTTTGACTTTGGGCCCCCTTTTTGTTGTTTTTGACCCAAATTAATTGTTAAAATTTTTGCCAGCCAAAACATAAAAGAAAGAAAGAAAGAACAACAAAAAGTTGGTTAGGCTCGGTTGTAATGGAATTGAGAATGGCAGAAAGACAAACCCTTTTCATTATTTATACTATGCATAGAATATCGTGAGACAAAGCAATTGGAAGCCAGGACAAAATGTGACGCAAGTCAAATTATTAATAGCCAAAAAAGGCAAAAGGCAACACACAATTCGAAGTTCAATTGAAATTTGAGCCCGTTGAAACATTACCTCATTTGTTTGAGTTTACTATTTCGGCGCAAGTTGAGATTTGTTTTTAAGAAAAAACGTTTTGCTCTTTTCAAGCACAGATAATTCTATTGAATGTTTGTTCGTAAGTTTTCATCCTTTTCGGCACGTGCATTAATAATAATTATGTAGGAGCCTTGACCTGATAATTAGCCGTAAACGTATTTACTTTCCATTGGCCGGGTACTATTACATTATCTCATTAAAAAAGTTCGTTTCCGGCACTTTGAGCTAAGAAAGTTTTTAATTTTTCGTAGCCTGTTACCAATACAAATAAACAGTTAATTAATGTTGCCAAGGCTGCTGTTGTTCTCCTGTGTCTGCTGCTTACTTGCCTTTCAGCACAAAATATTTATATATATATATATGTAGTATATAATGAGTATAATTTCCCTTCTTAAAGCAGCTCGTTGGCCAACTTCCGCTTCCCCTCGCCCACTTGTTACGCCAATAATTTAATTGTTTCGCTGGCGGCATTTGATATACTGTAAGTTATCATTAGACAGAGAGAGAGAAAGAAGGAGAGAACGCGCGACCCGACCCGCAAAAAGCCATTTAAATGAAGTGCAAAGTTGGCCGCCAGCAACGGCACACTGTGAAAATAAAATGCAATTTAAAGCTTTAATGGAGCTTCTTCCTCTTTTTTTTTTGCTTGCCACACAACAATCAGCCACAAACGCTGAAGTGTGCCCCCAAAAGTGCTGCTGTACAATGTGTATTTGCTTTACACACATAGACAAATTTGTAAATTACTTTTGGCCAAAAACTCGAGACGAGCATTGTCCACAAACAACTGTCGCTGACAGCTCTATGCATGTATGTATGTATACGTGTGTGTGTGTGTGTGTGTGTTGGCCTAAATGGCGAAGGTCGATAGTCGAATAGAAGCAAATAATCCTTGTGACAGCAAATTCGACAAAGGAAACGTCAACATCGATGGCATTAAGTATGTGTCAATGCCTCCGTGCCGCAATCGCCGTCTAGCTGCCTCTTTGATGGCCCAAACGCCACCACAGTCTGGGCCACATACTACATTGAACGTTCAAGTCCTTGACTTGCCACTAAGCATTGGTCTGGGCAGTTAATCACGCGAATTGAGGACAAGTAATTGCCTTTCAAAATATTTGTGCACTGAGCCAAACCAATAAATAAATGCCACATCAACTTAACAAAGGTAGAAACGAAAACCTTGCACAAATTCCAAACATAATTTGATTGTTTTTAAGCTTTTTCTGACAAATCGCTAAATCAGTTTATTTTCTTTAAAGTTCTTTGCAGTTTAACGCAAACATTGAAAAAAATTTCATTTCCAAAGAATTTCATTTCAAAAAACTTGGTCGTAGAAACGCGTTAAAAAAAATGACTTTAGATATATATTTTCATGAACTTGGGATTTAAAATTACTGGAAATCAAAATTACTTTAATTTTGTTGTCCTTTTAAAATTTTATAGCACGTTCTTTAAAATTCATTAGAGTACAAATCCTGCATTGAATTTTCGAATTTAAATTACTGGAAATAAGAAGAAATATTTCTTTCATATAGGAAATTAGCATATGATAAATAATTTTGCATACAGAGTAGGACGACATGATGTAATACAGTCGAACCTCGCTAACAAGAACTTCTAAAAATCGAATATCGAATTTTTTAAACAATTCATTTCTAGTTCACAGCAATTTGGTTCAATCAAAACACCATAAAATTATATTATTATAACGATTTGTTTCTATGCTGCCTTAAGATTCGCTTTAGGGACGTTCGCCTGTTTAGTTAAACCAAGTTGTAGCTGTCAATACATTTTCTGAGTGTATGCAAACAACAAATTGGCCACATTTTCTGTAAAGGTGTGTTTGTTAATGCCAGTGTATGTGTGCGCCACAATTCAATAGCCCAAAAAGACGTGTGTCTGCATATGCTTGTGTGTGTACTTAGGTGATGGCGCATAAAAAATGTCTGGGCTGGTGTAAGCTGAGCCAAAGGAGCACTTGCCGAAGGATTCGCAGCCGTCACTATCTCTGAGTCAGTCCTCTGGTTGCCCCAGACTCCTGTCTCTGGCAGCAGCCGCAAGACACACGCAGCCGACGCATCGTTATGTGGCTTAGGATGGTGATGTGGTTTCGGAGCAGAGTGTTATTTGCTGGCAGTCAACTGAAACCGTAACTCAATTGAAACTTTCACAACTGAGCGTCGCCATTCCACATGCCACATGCCGCAAAGTTGCCTTGCTTCTGTGTCTGTGTTTGTGTATTTATTTATTTGTATATGTCTCGACTAGGCCAACAACACAAAAAAAAATACTTACCACCAGTGAGCTGCTCATGTTTTTCTTTTTTGCTATTTTGCATGGCATCCAATCCCAAAATCCTTTTGTGTAACCATCAAAAAGGAGCCAAACACAAAGGAACATCCACGCACACGAATATTCTACACACTTGTGTGCGAATTCAAGTGCTGAAACGACAGCTGTGCTTTATCTGGTTTGAGCCCAAAAATGAAGGCAATTAAATGTCAGGTAACCAAAGTTTGTTCCACTCAGCAAAATGTTGCTGAACAAAAGGATTTAGTTAAGGAACCAAAGCAACAAGAAATATATAAACGAAATGTCGTCGAAATCATTCTACTTATAATTTTACTAATATCAATTATGGGTTATAAATGTTTGCTGTTTTTTTCTTATTATTATCAAAACATCTAACGCTTGCTTTTTATGGCCATGTAAATTAATACACTCAAATATGTAACACATTTCGTATACATAATGCCATCTGCAGCTGTTGTTGGGAAGCTTATTTAAATTTCTGTTCAACACACATGGCTCAAATACGGCCACATATTACTTGTTTTGTATTCCTTCTATGTGTTTGCGAGTGGTATATTTTAATGCTGCTTTGCCAAAAATTTCGTATGCTCTATGCCTGCCAAAAGCTCTGCGTATGATTCTTCATGCACAGGCCACATATAATAAGCCCACACACACACACTCACACATACATATACGCATTCGTGTTACACACAGCGTGCGGCCAGGCGACAAACAAAACTCGATTTTGCCAGTTTCCGCGCTTTTTTGTGTCAATGACAGTAAACATCAACAACAACAACAACCAGAATGGCGTCGTCAGCCATTTTGTTTGCATTTGACACTACGCAAACAAACATACAACAACAACAACACAATCACTATAAGCAACACGAATAACATATATATATAATATTACTAACTTAAAATTGTTTGCCCCTTTTGGTAAGTATGAAACTAACTATGAATTAGATTAGATTATGTGTATCTTTCTGTCGATTCCCATGAGTTGCTTAAGCCGGACAAGTGAAGAGGCTAAAAGCGTATCGCCTCGATAGATTTTATGATATGGGCATAAATTCTTGATGGGTATAAGTCCATATTTGCTGCCATCCTTTCGGCACACATTTTGCATATTGGCAGCAATTGTTTATGCTCGGCTTGACGAATAGCACTTTTCTGCTTTAACGCGTCGACAATGCGCATATTGAATAAATCATCGTTATGCTGAATTTCACCTTTTGTTCAGGTTGAAAGCGCTTTACATCCATCAAAATCAGTTGAACAATACGCACACACAAAACGCACTTTAAAGAGCTTTTCAGACTATGAATACAACACAATACACAAACCATACATTTACTGGCGTAAGTTGCTCATAAAAATAAAGTAATTATAGGTGAATTAGGTTTTAACTGGCATTTTAAGACTGATTCTACACTTTATAGTAGCAAATTCTTGAGAGCATTGTTTCATGTCTTCGTTTAGCTTCGAAATACATAAACTCTGGCATCTTCAGAATAATCTCTTCAAACGTAATAGTGGAATTTTTATAGTTGTTTTTGCAATCAGCATAAAATCTGTTTGGTAAATAACAAAATAGTAGTCGTGCTCTTAAAATAATCTCTAAGGTGAATGCAGATTTACAGATGAATATTTTTTGCATGTTGCTCGCTTGGGTCCTGGGGCGCCATTGAATACGGTTCTGAGAATAATGCCCTGCTCTGAAAATAATCTCTAAAGTGAATGCAATCTGCAAAGTCTAAGCACCTTTGCAGATCAATCTTTTTGCATATTGCATGTAGTTTTCCAGGTAGATGTATCTACCGTTATGCATTCACCAATGCGTCCAATCGGAATTTGAATACAGTTCTGAGAATAATGTCCTGCTGTGGTTTTAGCACAACTTTGAAACGCAAGCTGCTAGCTCATAGGTTAATTGTGCTATACTTCCCCCTTCCCATAGCCAAACACATTTCGATTTGGCTCTTTTGCTGTTGCATATGCTACCTTGGGTGTGCGTTGTTGCTTGGCAACGGGAAGCTGGCAACGGGCAACTGGCAATCAAGCCAAGTAATTGGGTAACATGAATTGTAGACGAACAGTTTCACGTAGCAAAACGATTTCCACGAAAATTATATTTTCGTATTTTCGTTTGCATTTTGCACTTCTCGCTTCGTTGGTGAACATGTCAAGCGATGTTGAATGCGTTTTGTTTGGAATTGCGCAAACGTTTTAATTAGTTCGTTAACTTGTGCGTAATTTCGCCTGCGCAACAATAAATTAATTATCGTTGTTTGCATTTCCGCTCGCTCTTTGTAGACAAAAATCGCATGAGCAGTCCCTCAGTGAGCGGCGATAAGAAGTCAAATCTTGTGGATGCCGTCGATGTGGCAAGCACCAGTGCTGAGGCCAAGCTAAAACCGCGTTCGAGGTGAGTTCCAACTATACAGCACACAAAATTGCTAAAGAGTTTAGAAAATTGCAAGGAACTTATAATTTTGTTTAAAGCTGAAAAAAGTTAAAGCAATCCTTTAAAAGCTTAAAGGATTTTCCGGTGATCATATAGAAAATATTTAAAAATTTTGTTTAACATAGAAATCTACGCTAATTTTATTAATAAATTCTTTATCATAATTAACAAAAAAAAATTATTAAAAAAAAAATGATATTTAGATTTAATATTTATTATTAAAACTATTTATTTATTAAAATGTTTTCCATTAAAAAAGTATTTGTTCTACTGAAATGATTTCTTTAAAAATAAAGTACAGCAAACTTTAAAAAATTATTTTTTTTCCACTTTAAGTTTGGAATTGTTTCTATTGTCACATCAATAAATGAAATAAATAAATATTTAAAATATCAGAAGCAAAGTCAAGTAATCCTTTGTCAATTTTCTAAACTCTATGCCACTCATATTTTTTTTTCTAAGTTTATTTGACATCATTTTGTCATTTGTCTAGATCGCTCATACGCCGTGCATCACGCAAGACCAAGCAGCAAATAAACAACGCATCGGATGACTGTAACTTGCAGTAGATTGCCAGCAAGCTTATCTTTGAACGCGCATAAACATAATATAATATTATTATTAAATGTCAGCTAATTGAATAGTCATGAGTACCGAGTACTCATATAACTAGCTGGTTGTTTTGGCTAAATCGCCATTTGAATGAGCTAATAACTCAGATTATATTTGATAGGCTATTAAGTATACGTATGTTACGTATACGCCGCTCAATTGCAACTACAATATAGTAATTAAGGATTGGAAGTGTTATTTTTGTTAATTGTATTGTTCATAATTATTCTGGTTTAATGTTTTGACGGGACCAGTTTTATTTGTTATCATTTTTTCAGAACAATCAGAATCTGCCTGGAGGCTAACAATTAGTCAATCAATATGTATGTATACTGTACAAGCAAGGGTATACAGACTTTGTTAGGCCGCAGGCACATATAAATGAAGATTATTATTGTCATGCCATTTTCTTTTCCAATTTTTTTTTGGGTTTTGTCATTAAATTACGTTTCCATTAGATAGCAATTTGAGGAATTTTAAAAAATAAATGCGACAGTCTTGAAGCAGTTTGAAGAGTCGAAATCATAGAGTTCCTTTTGATGACAAAATAATAGCTAAGTTAAACATGTTTTTCATTCAAGTTTTCGTATTTATTTGGCGATACTAGCATTAAGATATAGACATAAATAAGTTTAGTAGATGTGAAAAATGTTTAGCGTTTAGCATTATTTAAATACAGTGTATTCAAAATGTTTGAATGTATACATTTACTTAGCTACATAAAAAAAAAACTTTCTCTCTCACTCTTTGTGTGTGTGTGTGTGTAGTTACTTTAGCGTAAATCTCGATTGCAACAAGCTCGTTATGCGGCAAGTTTTTGTTGCCAGCAGCAAGTGGCACAAAGCCAATGGCTCACAAGCGTTGACCTTGCTTCAAGCCAGCAAGCAAAGCAATGTTTCAGCAATTTATAAAATTTTACTGTTCCTTCACTTCACTTCACTATTTTTTATTTGTTTACTTTACTTTACTTTACGCAAGCCAACACAATTCACTATGCAAATTAAGGTCCTAATTAATGTTCATTATATACTCGCACATAGTTTGTGACCTTTTGGAATTGCTGACAAGTGTGACAAAAAACACACACACAAATTATATTATAATGTTTACATAATATGATATTCAAGGGGATAATACAGGGTGCATGCTAATTGCCAAAAATTGACGAGCCAATCAAATTATAATTGAACAAAACGATGACATTTATGCATTAATTATTAACTGTTAAACATATATACTAGTAGCTCAAAGAGGCTTTCAAACTTTTCTCCGTCATAATCAATAAATGTTTTTTAAAAGAGTTAGCGCAAAGCTTTGAAGTTAAATATATTTGAGTTGTTTTCCGTAACGATTCGATGTGCTTAGCAAGTAAGTAATTAATACATATATATATATATATATATATTTTTTTTTTTGGTTAGTAAATCAAATGCAAATTGTTTGGTAAATGCTATTAACAAAAAATCAGTGAAAAAAGGATTCGCGCTGATGGCGCTTTGTAAATGAAACCAACAAATGGAAATGCAGATGCAAAGTGAATTGTGATTAAAAAATATAATATGTACTTAAATTGTAATGATTAACTCAATGCACATATTGAAATGAATAGCTTGTAATTGGTTATTGGTTAAAGTTGTTAGCCAGGAGTTTGTTATATCCTTTGGTTGGGACGTCCAGTAAAATATTTTTAGGCTAAGGCATGTTTAAGCATATATAAGAACGATATTAAAAAAAAAAAACAAAAAAAAACATGTTCATACATGTGATGATTTCTTTTTATATGTAGGTATAGTATTTACTTACTTACATACGTTTATACATTGTTATTGAATGTAGTTAAATTTCTAACAAATCTGAACATCAAATATCTACTACATATATCTGGGTAATCTTAAGTATATCAGCAACAAAATGGGAACACAAATTTGACAGTTATACTACTATTACTTACTATATAGATACTACTACATATATACTCCGTAATTGTTGTTGCCCAAAAGATTACTTAACCATAGATTTTGTTAACAAACAAACAAACTTTTGATGCATATATTTGTGTACGTTATTCGATTGTTCATTATATAAACAACTAAAAAAACCTAATAAACAAAAAACCAACAAGAAAACCACAAAAATTCAATACCGAGTTACAGTTACTCTATCCACAAAAAAAAAAAACCATATGAAAAAAAAATGTACTTCATTTAAAATCAAATAAAGAAAAACTTTCTAAGTGTGTCCATTACATTACTGAAATCCAAAGTCTTTTAAATTATATATAAACGGAACCTCCACGTGTTCAGCACTGTTGCCGTCGCCAGCAACTCACCACAAGCTGAGCGTGCCATCCTTTAACATAACATAACTCTGGTTTCCTCTCTTGGATTACTTTCTCATTGCTGTAATCATACGAGTATAAGAGAAGAAAACAGAATTGCCAACATCTGTAAACTCGTACATTATCATTTGCACCAAATATATATATTATATTACTTAGACCTTCATTACATCGACCGCCCACGATACATACGGTACATAGAGGTCAAGTATATATTAAATTTCAAAGCGTTAACACTCAATGCACAATTTGGCTTTTGCACACTAATTATAATTGAATTCCAACTACATTACTGATATCATTAACACAAAACCACAAATGCAACCGAAACACCCACATACCCATTATTAACATCTGATTGAACAACCTTTACCTTTACAATACACATATATATATATATTTTTATCTGTTGTCAATTACCGCTGGCAAAATTTGTTAAGAACTGCGAAAGAGTGAAAGGGATAGTCTATATAAACAATCACCAGCAGTAAATCAATTATAAAATATGACTACTGCATTTTGCACCTATTCCAATCCACCCCAAAAACTGGGTGGCTAGCTGAAAGTTGCAGCATTCATTTAAATGTAACTAATGGAATTTCATACAAATTATAATTTCCAGTAAATTCCACAACGCACATTGCAACTGTAAATTGTAAATTGTAAAATATGTAATGGATTAAAATCATTGGACTGTGAATGCTAAATTGCAGCAATTTATTTATAGGACATATTTGTAAATTAGCATTTGCTAAATCCTATTTCATTGCACTCTACATGCATATGTGCATACATATATGGTGGTGTGCACAATGTGCGTGGGCGATAAAATAATAAACAGCTTTGCCAGCGGCCTAATCAGCTCAAATTATGCACATTTCGAAATGAAATTTTCTCTGGCATTGATTTTTCATTAGGTGGACTCAAAATGCTTAATGCTCCAAATTGGTTGCAAATTGCCACAGTGCGTGAGTGCGTACTCACCGAAGATTGACTTAAAAATACTTTTATTTGTGCAGAAATGAATGCTTTAATGTTTAAATTTTAAACTTTCAAATAATAACCGCCAAAGTGAACATACGAGCCCTCTAGCGGCATTTTATGAAACTGCATGAGGCGCAAACGTCAACTGTTCACAGCTGACTTACCGGCATGTGGTATTTTTTGGTGCTTTTCAATGAGTGCACAAAAATATTTGAGAATGGCTTTAAAGTACATTGGTAACAAAAACAAAACATGAAGTTCACTGGCATATATGTAAAGCTAAATCTATTTTGCAGACATTGGAGCCAATCTTACGGATCCCATGTTTCGTGGCTGCTATGGCGGCACAACGAAACATCCGGCAGACTTGGATATTGTTTTGGAACGTGCGTGGCAGCATGGATTGCAAAAGCTAATAATAACCTCAGGTTGTGTGAGCGATGTGGATGAGGCACTGCAGCTGGTTGCAAGAGATGGCAAGTAGAAACACTTGCCAAAGACATGATATACTTGTTTATACTCAACTTCCATTTACAGAGCGGCTCTACACCACAGTGGGAGTGCATCCAACGCGTTGTAGTGAATTTGTATCCGATCCGGAGAAGTACTATAATGATTTGCGCTCGAGAATCAAAGCGAATACACAGAAAGTCGTTGCTGTGGGTGAATGTGGCCTGGACTATGATCGTCTACACTTTTGTGAGAAAGCAACACAATTGCAGTACTTTGAGAAGCAGCTCAGTTTAGCGGAAGAGTTTAAATTGCCGCTCTTCCTGCACATGCGAAATGCACACACGGATTTCATGGACATCTTGGAGCGCAATCGTGAGAAACTACTGGCATGTGGTGGCGGTGTGGTGCATAGTTTCACTGGCACGCTAGAGGAAGCCAAGAGCATACTTTCGTTCGGGGGATTATACATTGGTCTGAATGGTTGCTCGCTGAAAACAGAGGAGAATGTTGAAGTGGTGCGACAGCTGCCCAATGATCGGATCATGCTGGAAACCGATTGTCCTTGGTGTGGTATACGAGCATCGCATGCGAGTCACAAGCATGTGACCACAAAGTTTCCAACGGTCAAAAAGAAAGAGAAATGGACCGCTGAGACATTAATCGATGGTCGCAACGAACCATGTCAGATTGGGTAAGTTTGAGCAACTTAAACAAAGTCAATACAAAACTCAACTAATTATTGCAATTTTAGTCAAGTTTTGGAAGCAATTGCTGGTATTAAACAGGAGCCAAAGGAGAAACTAGCTGAGATTTACCATCAAAACACATTGGATCTATTCTTTAGCAAATCGAAATAAAACTAATTGTAAAGTGATTTACACATTTTATGCTTTTACATTTATTGTATGTAGTTATTATCGTTTTTCATGTCCTAAATGCAAATGAATTTA
The DNA here is from genome assembly GCA_035044485.1 of Scaptomyza reducta. Lineage (NCBI taxonomy): Eukaryota > Metazoa > Arthropoda > Insecta > Diptera > Drosophilidae > Scaptomyza > Scaptomyza reducta. The sequence goes on along the minus strand of JAWNNV010000148.1, from coordinate 1,056,844 downwards.
AAAAACGCATTACATTACTTGATTTTGTATATGAATAATAGCATTTTTTGTTTTTCATTAGACACAGAAACACATTAAGATTAACATTTAGATTTGTAAATAATTGTTTATGTTTGTTAATTAACTTTTTTGTTTGAGTATGTTTTATATGTCAGTATATAGAGATGATCGCCAAAAAATATATATCTATATATATATATATATGTATGCCCCAAATATGTATGTTCTACTCGTATGTATATATGCTTGTATGGTTTTTTTTAGTTTTAAAGACTAGTGGAGTTTTTGTTGTAGCTTAGTTATTGCCCTTTTTATAAATTTTTTGTTACGATACGACGCTTTGCAATAGACCATTAGATGTCATTTAAATATAGTTAGGTTTCCGATTACAATTGAAGCCGTAAAAAGCGTATATATACAAAATATTTTGTAAATATTTAAAAAGTTTGTTAACTAGACAGAACTTTTACGAGTATACATATCAAATATCAGAAATACCTTTTCGGTGTTTGTGTATAGTATATAAATGCTATCAACAAGTTGCTTGGTATGTATAATATATATAGTAAAAGCATATATATTTTAGATCTGCAAGTATGCATTTAAAATCAAATCAAAAATCTCCATAAAACGGGCTTTAAAACTGTCTTCAGTAGTTATATGTATTTGTTTTCTGTTGTGTTTGTATTTTGCAACTGATATGAAGGAAAATGATATTTTGTATACTAGATTTGTATTGGAATTGAGAAACAGATATCTTGATCTATCTCGGTCTAGTCTACTCAGATTGCATTTGAAATGACAATTTGTTTTGTAGCACAATAAAAGATTCAGTCGAATGGAAATATTTATTAGCTTAATGATCGTTTGATATGAACCCGTTCATATATAGCACACTACTCGCTCTCTGACAAGAGATAATGTTAATGTTCCATTACAGTTGGACTTTAAAAAGTTTATGTTGTATATTAAGTCTACTATATAGCATCCTATAGCTAGCTATGTTAATATTTAAATGTATAGTTGTAAAAGTGTTTAATTTTGCTTAAGTTTTCAGACCCTTTAAATTGACTCGCATTTGCTGTTTGGAATACACAAAAAATAAAATATAAGAGAATAGAATTAAACAAACACAAAAAGAATTTTTAAAAAATACGACAATTTCAATTTATTAGTGTTGATTTGTTATTTAAATTATAGATATTTACATAAGCAAGGAGAAGTTATAAATAATAATGTTAAAATAAAGCGTTGCAACTAAGATAAATTCGAGTTTAAAATAATAAATAATCCATGAAAGTTCTTTAATTCAACATTACTTCAATTGTCTTCCATTTTGTTTGTTGTAGTTGTTGTTTACTTTTACTTTACTTTTCACTTAACGAAATTATATAACTTAAATACAATATATTATATATATATATATGGATAGATAGATATTGTATACATATATATTTATAGGAAAGAAAATAGAAATGCCAATTAGTTTAACTTTCGCAACTATAGAGATTGTTCTTTAAGAGCCCAAACTGTGGCTTAATATGTTATTGTTTATATGTATATGTTATGTATAGAAATTAGTTATATATATATATATATATATATTTGTATAGGCATATTATTATTTTTATCAGTTATCATATGCGTAAGTGAGTTTCTTAGTTTCAAACCAAACTCTGCGACCTGCAATCGAGCAGGTGACGCCGCCTCATAGTTATTATTTGTTTGTAGGGATTAAAAATAAATAATATTCGCTTTCGTTAAATAATTGTATTCAATGTATTTTTGGGGCACTGCGATCGTTAATCTTCTGATTCCTTTTAAGGTTGGCGCCACGCTTTATTTGATCCATTAGCGACTCATGACAAATACGAGGATCCGGCTGGAAAACGTAAACGAAACAAAGAATTAGCAAACAATAACACTCTTGGAGGATTGATCAACATAAAGCTTTGACATACTGATAGATAGAATTGTATGTAGTTAATGCACAGCTCAACATTTTTGGGGGATTAGATAAACAGAATACAAAGTAAAAGAACGCAAAGAATCTACAAAATACCTTAACACAGGTCATCACAAGTACTGTTGTTGTTGTTGTTGTTGGTGGTGGTAGTTGTGTTGGTGGTTGTGGTGAAGTTGGGATAGGTGGGTGGTCTACGATATTGTGCACTGGGTCTCGATAGATTTTGAGGATTTTGATACATCTAAATGCACATTACACACAAACGCACACGCACACACACACACATAGATAGATATAGATTGTGGAGTGGAAAATGAGGGAGAGTTTGTGATCAAAGCTTTGTACTTACCAGGGCCTTGCTATTAATTAAATTTCGCACTGCAAATGCACGTCCAGACATGCCCTGTTTGGCCAACTTAGCATTGAGATTCTCGAGAAATTCAGCCTTGGTCTTGGCACGTATGCTGCCAGTCTTTTCGATATTGGTGCTCGTGGCATAGTCTAAGCAGCATATGCAGATGAATTGATGGATGGGTGGTTTTTCGTGTGGTGCACAAGCAGCACATTTATGTAAAAGAGATAAACAGAGAGAGAAGCGAAAAAAAATTGTTTTGACAAATGTTTCAAATGTGAGTTAAATGCGTATAGAAAAATGCACAAAAACTTCAAAAAATAATAACCAAATGCAAAATATATATAAATGTCCTTAGATAAAGTGCAATGATATGCATTTCAAGTTGATGTGAAAGTCAGAAAGTCATGTTAAAGAAATGTGATGAGAGTTAATGAAATACAATATTCCATTACATTATTAGTCCTTTAGTAGTTTAGTGTCCTTACGCTGGTTTGAACGTATTAATTGTCAACACTTGCTGGGCGCTATATATATATATATATATTTGATAAATTAAAATCAAAATCAACTTCAAACAAAACGATAACAACAATAAGCAACATGCAAGTTTTTGCCGTAACTAGAAATGAAAACAAAAATTTCATCCGACGCAACGAATCAAGATTTGAATTATCCAATGTTAAAAGAATAAGAGAATTCAGCAAACTGAACAACAAAATAAAATAAAAAACAGCGCAGCAATCAAATCAAATCAAACGCGCGCTCACTTGAATGATGCGCCTGGCCGCCATGTGGCACATGGCTCACATGGGCGTGGCCATGACCATGGGCATTGTTGTGGCTGGCATAGTAAACGCCGCCGCCATTGCTGTTGCCGCCGCCAGCAACATCGCGATAATAATGCTGCTGCTGCTGCTGTTGTTGTTGATGTTGATGTTGCTGTTGGTGATGATGCTGACTGTTGCCGCGCGCTGTTGTGCCATAAATGCTGGCCAAGGATGCCGATGAGGGTGAGCCGCAGGTGGGTGAGGCAGCAGGAGTCGTGTGCACAGACGATGGCGAATGAAACTTGACGGCCGTTGTCTGTATGAATGGATTCGTGGAAACGAATATCTTTTGTTGCACACTGGAATGACGCGATGGTATGGGTGGCTGACGTTGTTGTTGTTGTTGTTGCTGCTGTTGCAACTGTTGTTGATGTTGCTGATGTTGTGGCAGCGGCATTGGTGCACGCTGATTAGAATGTCCATTGCCGATGCCTGTTGGCTGTTGATATTGTTGCTGTTGCTGTTGCTGATGTTGCTGCTGCTGGTGTTGCTGTAAACGTTGCTGTTGTATTATGTTTTTGGGCAACGTGGCACTGTTCGAAGCTGCAGCATAGCTGCCAATCAAATTATTGCTCATGTTGCTGTTGCTGCTATTGTTGCTGTGCGCAGCATTGGCGCGTGCCATTTTCTTGGGCATTGTTGCTGAATAAATGGGCGGCGGCGGGGGATTTTCAAGCGGTGGTGGACATGTATAATGCTGTTGCTGCTGTTGCTGTTGCTGCTGCTGCTGCTGTAGTTGGTGTTGTCGCATGTTAGCCGCATTTTGCGCAGCTGCTGTAGTTTTTGTAAACGAATTTGTATAGTTGTTGCCAAAATCTTTGCTATTCACGGCTGTGCCACCTTGTGGCGCTTGTGGTGGCTGATAATGCGATGATACATTGTTGGCTGTTGATGATGTTGCTGTTGTTGATGCGTTTGAAAATGAACTGACTTTAGAGAGCAACGATGATGTGGATGAAGAAAGTGGAAAGTGTGGCAAAGCATTGAATGAGGTGGAAGATGTTGAGGTTGTTAATACAGATGATGAGTTAGTTGTTGCTGATGATGATGCTGTTATTGCTGATGATGTTGGGCCGAAACTAGCGTATATTCTATGTTGCTGCTGTGTTAGCTTATGTTCAAATTTACCGTCGTAGTGTTGCTGCTGTTGCTGTTGTTGCTGCTGATGTTGTTGTTGTTGTTGTGTCATGGACAAACCGTTGCCGCCACGCATATAAATGGATTCGTTACCCGTATTCCCATAAATGCCTTCAGCAACATGTTGTTGTTGCTGCTGCTGCTGTTGCTGCTGCTGCTGCTGCTGCTTGCTGTTGAGTCGTGCATTGAGCTGTGCAATTAGATTCGGATTCGCTTTGGGCTGTGTCGGTGGCAGTGGGTGACCGGCAGCGTGACCATTCGGACTGGGACTGCTGGTGCGAAAGCTGGACATGTTGCTCACCAATTTGGGTTGCGCATAAATGCCGCCTCCAGCACTAGGCGATGATGTGCGGAACGATGACTGTGAGTTTTGTGGTGTATGTGCATATAGAAAGAAAACAAAAGGCAATAAATTATAAAGTGGTCTTCAATAATCGTGGGCAAAAGCTAACTGATTAAATATATTTGTATTATATGTATATGACATATGTCTAGATATGCATGGTATAATAGGCGATATAAAACGGTTGCTCTGAACTAAAAGTGAGAATTGTTTTTGTCTGTAAAGAAAAACCTTCTTCGTTTAAGAGCAACCAATTTAGCATATGATTATCTTTAGTTATGCATAATATATTTAGCTATAGATTAGATTATTTAGATTAAACTAAGCAGCGATATTAGAAATTTTAGTGGGCAGAAGAAAAGGCAAAATGTAATGCATTCTGTTGTTGTTGTTGCTGTTGTCGTTGGGTTAGTTGCTCATCCAAAACATGTGGTTGCACTTACGGCATCTACCTGTGGTGGCCCTTGATAAGGCGGGGGCGTTGGTGGTTGCTGATAATGATTATGATGTTGCTGCTGCTGCTGTTGATGATGAGGTTGATGTTGAAGCAAATGTTGCTGCTGTTGCGTAAAGCATTGCTGGTGCTGTTGTTGCAGTTGATGTTGCTGCTGGGAGTGGATAGCAAGTGGTGTTGGTTCTGTTGCATGAGCATACGCATGCAGCTCCATATAGGAGTTATAGTAAGCTTCATAATCAACTTCATCGCTAGATAATTGCTTGTGCATCATAGTCTAAGTTTTGTTTTTTATTGGCAAGCATTGTTGTTGTGTTTTGTGTGTGTGATAAGGTAAAGCAAATTTCAAAAGAAATGAAAACGAAAAAGTGAAATGAAATCATAGATAAACAGAAGAGTAAAGCCCAAGCCAGAAAGATGTGCACACACCTGCTGTAAAGATTGCTGTTGTTGTTGCTGCTGTAGCTGCTGCTGCTGCTGTTGTTGTTGCTGCAATTGCAACTGTTGCTGATGCATGCGTCGCAGCGCAACGGGCGAGGCAGGCTGATGCCGCATGGCAGCCAAAGCGCGCACCGTCTCCGACACCTTAAGAGCCGAGTTGGGCATAGAACTGGGTGTTGTTGATGCTGATGTGGAGGAATTGGAGGAGTAAGCATTTGCCTCCAACATAAATGCTGGCGGTGGTGGCAAATGATCGCTCGAGTATAAGTTGTTGCTGTTGAGTGGCAGTGGTTGCTGCTGCTGCTGCTGTTGTTGTTGCTGTTGGTGTTGCAGCTGCATTGAGGCACATATTAAAATAATAGGTGAGAAACGAAAATCATAAAGATAAGCAAAGGAAATTAAAAAGGATAAAAGAAAAGTGTTGTTTTATGTGGCACAAAAGAGTCATAGTGTCTTGTTGCTGCAGAATCGATCACTTGCTGCCTGAAGCTTGACTTATGCTTAACTTAACTAACTTAACTGAGCTATAAAACAGACAGATTCGCTGCTTACCCCCACATTTGGGCTGGGCGTCACCGACGAACTGCGTCGCACTGGCGGCGGTGGCTTTGCCTGGTTAATGGATGAACGACGTGCGATGCGTGTGGAGCCTCCTCCCAGAACTCCAGCTGCTCCTCCTGTGAAATGTGGCAGAATAGATATTAAAATATGTTTCGATTTCTCAAAAGTGTGTCGAGTTAATAACAAATATATATACAAATTGTGATAACAGAGAATAGTACACCAGATACCAGAGATAGTTAAAACACACGTTACTACAATCTATATGCATCTCTTAGATACATATTTCTGTTAGCTAAAAACATTGACGTTAAAACACTTTTTCAGCTCACGAATGAAATCAAAAGTTGAAATTTTCTATGCCAAATGGAAATGCCCTAAACCACAAGTCGAATGAATATACACAGAATGTTAACGATTACAAAGCTGCTTCGATTGTTTCGATAGTTTCGATATATATATATTAGTATAAAGCAGGGTGTTGCAATTAGTCGCAGTTGCGTGCAGGTTGTTCTTTCGAGTGTATTTAGAGTATAAGTATTTGCGAGTGTGTGATTATGAGTTGAAGAGGAGTTAGCCGCCAAAAAAGCAAGGTTTACAAAAACGAATATTAGAAAACGAACACAAACAAGTTTATGTATAAAACTTTTGATAAACGAAAGCCAAAACCGAAGTAGAAGTAGAAGTAGAAGTGTTGCTGAAGGAAAATATAAATCAATTTGATTTAATTGTTAATATTCAACTAAAACAGAAAAATGATAATACGAAAACAAAACGAACCCGACAACGATGCCGGCCTGGGCGTTATGCACGGTTTGGCATGGGGATTGGCATTGGCATTGGCAGTAATATTGGAGCACATATATGAATTGGGTGGAGTTGGTGTTGGAGTTGGTTTCGCGGGCACAGGAGGCAGCGGAGGAGGCAGCGATGCGGGCGCAAGCATTGTTGTTGCTGATGTTGATGATGATAATGCCAATGACAACTTGGCCCCAGGTGATGATAATGAGAATAATGAGTTTGATGATAATGCAGAAGATGTTGCTGATGTTGTTGATGTGGGCGTTTTGTATGGCGCATGATTGGATGTTGTTGTTGTTTCAGTTGGATATTGATTTGGCGTTCTATGATTTGTATTGGATGCAGATGCAATAACGGCAGTTTTGATATTAGTAACATTACAGTTTGCTGTTGTTGTTGTTGTTGGTGTTGTTGCTGCGGTTGTTGTTGAGGTTGTTGTTTGGGGTGAGTGTGGTGGTTGCTGCTGCTGCTGCTGCTCTTGTTGCTGTTGCTGCTGCTGCAATTGCTGTTGCACTTTTAGTTTCTGCTTGCGTATTTTGGCATCTAGATCAGCCTTAAAGTCAAACTTTCTAGGTATCACTGGCTTGATGTTGCTGCTGCTGTTGCCCGTTTCAAGCTGCGGGCCATTAAATATACTCAGACTAATCGGTTTGGGCGGCAACTTGCGCTTAACTGTGTTGCTGCTGCTGCTGCTGCTACTATCACTTGCTAACAACTGTTGCTGCTGCTGCTGCTGGTCTAGACTAACCCTAAGCTTATCCGTACCTCTGTGCGGACTGGCCCGTCCCAGCAATTGTAGCTGCTGCTCGCTGCTGGCACGAAACGAGGAGAGACGCTGCTTGGCGGGCGCCACAGTTGCTGTTACCGGCTTAAAGCAACTCGTTGATCTCGAGCCACCAATATTACTACCTTCATCTGGGGATTCGGGTGAGCCGATCAGATTGTCGGGCAACTGTTGTAGTTCACGCATCTCGTGCAGCTGCAACTGCTGCTGTGGATCCTTGTGCCGCAATAACACAATCTCTGAATTCTGCTTGACGAACTCAATGTCCGGCGTATTGGGTATCTGATGGTCGTAGATGACAACAACAGCACTGCCGCTATCGCTGCATGTATCCACATACGCATGCCGCGGCTGACACAGACTGTCTGAGGCAGCCAACGAGATGTTATCCGCTGCACATGTCGCATACAGGGAGGAGGAACCAACTCCTGCTCCATTGGAATCATCTCTATTGGCAAAGTGCGCAAATGTGGGATTCTCATAGCCACCGGCCAAGATGCCGCCAGTTAGCGAACTCGTCTCGCTAACATAGCAACGACTCAGCTCGGAATCGCTTGCGCCCAACTGCTGATGACGCCTGGCAGCAGCCAATCCGCCACTTTCGTCACCGCCCAGCTCCTCAGAGGTGGTATCGGATATATCGGTGCCACAGCCGCTGGAATTGGTTTGATTGCTTATTGCACAGCATTCAATGTTAAGGCTGTTGTTCACGGGCATCAGGAGATCATTGCAATTGCTGTTGTTGTTCTCGTTGCTGTTGCTGTTGCTGCTGCTCGTGCTGCTGCTGGCGCCGCTATTATTATTGTTATTGCTGTTGTGATGTTGCTGTTGCTGCTGTTGCTGCTGTTTGCTTCCCTTGCCCTCATCGATCTCACGTTGAAAGGTGTCTAATTCGCCAATTAAATTATTAAGTGCTTGAATCGAGTCTTCGAAAGATTTGTCTAATTATTGAGTTTCAAAATTTTCGTTGTTTTGGTGATTTTTGTAGTGCATTTTTTTTTTTTAAAACAAGTGGTCGAAAGAAATTGTGGTTGTGCGTTTGTGTGTTTGTAAATGTTTTGTTTTGTGTGCAACAAAACAAAAAGATTTCAAAAGGTTGGGAAAGAAAAAAGAACGAAAAACAGAAAAAGAAATTTGGGTTTAATATAGTTAAAAAAAATAACAAGAAAAATAGAGCAGGTTTAAACGAGGAGGTATTAAACAAAATTCTGAGGGGAAAAAATTTTGGTTTTGGAAAAAAATTGGAAGTTTTTTCGGTTGGTTTCAAAAACTGTGCTCATTTTTTGCTGGCTGTTAGGGAGCGTTTGTTGACTGCTTGAATGATGAAAGCTGTCAGAGATATTTGTGTTCTTGATTTTGACTTACCCATTTCCTGTTGTTCCACAGCACGCAGCTCTTCCGAGCGTCGCGTGGTGGCAGCAACTGTTGCTGCGGATGTTGGTGCTGGAACTGCAACGACGGCGGCAGCAGCAACTGCCGCTGCTTGCTTCTCAAACATTGATGCCTTCTGCAGCACAGAGGCACGAGAACGTTCATCCGAGTCAGCTGACTCTTCAACTGCATTTGTTCCTGATCCTGCGCCTGGTTCGGTTATCTTCAACACTTCACTGGCGGATGCTGGTGGCGTGGGTGAGCTGACTTGATAGACAAAGCCAAGGCCGCTGGCAATGCTGCCGCCGCTGGGTGTACCTGCGGCAGTGGACGTGGGTGAGTTGGTTAACAGTGGTGAATAGTGATTCTGTGGCGTTGAGCAGCCACTTGATGGCGTTGTGGTGCTAGTGTTGGTATTGCCACCAGCAGCCACAAGCGAGGCAGCAACAGCTGAGTCTATGGATGGATGCGAGTGCAACGAGGAGGAGGCTGTATTCGAGGACACTGACGAGGATATGGAATGGGATCGAGTGCCATGACCACTGCCCGAATGATGATTGAGATGTGCTTGCTGCTGTTGTTGCTGTTGCTGATGATGCTGCAACAGTTGCTGTTGCAACGAGCTTGTCGACGAGTCATTTGAATGTTGCGAACATATTGAATCAATGCTGCTCTGCTGTTGCAACAAAGGTGTAGATGACTTCGACTGCTGATGTTGCTGTTGTGATTGCTGTTGTGATTGCTGTTGGTGCTGTTGCTGCTGGTTGGTTAGTTTCATAGCCGCCAATTCAGACATGTTAACATAGGTGGGCGGTGTGTGTTGCTGCTGCTGCTGCTGTTGTTGTTGTTGTTGTTGTGATTGCTGCTGCTGTGCATGATGTGCGGCGGACAGCTCTGTGACATTTAGATGAGCGTGATGTTTGAACAAGGCATGCGGCATGGAGTGATTGGGAAGAGACAGCAGCACAAATATAACAAGTACATGGATTGATTAGTAAACGTCACAGAATGGTAGATTAGGAATTTTGAAAACAAAAGGCGTGCACACAAGGACACAACAAATAAAATTAAATACCACATACTGATTCGTTAAACTCTTTACCTTTTGTGATATGAGCCGGTATCGGTGAGGGGCACTGACGCTGCAAGAGATTTTGGCCACTGTTCTGGCGATGATTGCTTTGCGCCGACAGCGGTCGCTCCAGGGATGAACAGCGCTATGCAAATGATGATTGAAAAAGAGATCAGCAAAAGTTTATATGAAGAGTAAAAGTGTGAATAGTTATCTTCGGATCGCCAAAGATTAAGTAAGTAAGGTGTTCCCTTGCAGATGTATCAAACAGTCTTCAATTATTAAATGGAAATTATTATTAACTTTAGGATATGATCTTGAATCAATATATGTATTAAAAGTACAATGATTTTGAACAAGAAATAAGATTTTTAACTTTATTATAAATTTATTCCATCTATGTATATTTTGTTCGAAACAAAAACTTAGTTGAGATCGGAATACTAATAAGTTTTCTGCCAAATGGTAACCAAATGTTTCAAAAACAACTCTCTGCAAGGGAACATAAAAACTAAGACTATTGGAGATGAGGGCAATGTCGACGCTGGCTACGAGTGCTGATGAGCGATTTCTAGCTGTTTAAGTGGTGGGCAGGGATGAGCGCATGCAAATATGATTGCGCAATGGAGAAGACTACGCTGCCACTTACCACATGTGCCGGCTTCTGTATTAGTTGTGGTTGTTGCCACAGCAAACATAAACGAGAAACAACTTAAGCACTAGAATTCAATAGTGGAACGACTTCCAAGCAATACTTACAACTGGCAGAGGTGGACGACTCAGCGAAGCAGCCGGTGATTTCTGTGTAGCCGGCGTATTGTGGCCGGAGTTGGAGGTGGAGCCATTGCCATTGGCAGGAACAGTTGCTGGATTGAGGCTGCCACTGCTGCTGGACTCGGGTATGGTCTCGGGATTCTGGAACGTGTACACGGTGAGTGGTGGACGCTGATGTCCCTTCTCGTAGGTTGTGGAAATCGTGTGCGGACGATCGGCAGTCGGCGGCAGTGTGTCCACCACGTCCTGGGAATGTGGCGGCCAAGTGGAAACAGCATGAGTCTGATTTGTTGCATTCGAGGCCTTTGAAGAGAAAAACTTATTAGAAATCGACGTGCGTTAAGCATAGAGTTCAAAGTTACGGCACAAAAACATATACTAAAAACTAAATAAAATTAAATAAAGAATAATGATAACCTGTGTTGTTAGCGCTGGCGATGAGCAAAAGCCACTATCACTGGATTCACCAGGTTTCAAGCGAATTGCGGGCGTTACAAACTAAAAAAACAAAAACACATAAAGACAAAAAAAAAAGAAGAGAGAACGTTGTTGAGATGAAAACCCATTAAAAACAAAGTTATATATGGCAAAGCAAGCAACAGGCAAAAAAAAAAACAAAACAAACATAACATAAATGTTTAAATACAATATTTGACTGTAGTTAAAGCTTTCTAAAAAACTGCTCTAAACATTTGGACACATATGCGTTTTGATATATAAAAAACAATTTTTAAACATTTTCTTTTTGCTTTTTGATGCAAGTTGAGACTGAATCAGTTGGGTAAAGTTTAATTGTGCTTGTGATTTAAACCTTTTTAATTAAAGCAACACAATTGCTGACAATTATTTACAATGGACTTATTAGAAAGTGTTAATACAGTAGACCGTTCGCAAATGAGAAGCTGTTAGTCAATAGAATTACTTTTCTAAACTTATTTTACGATTTTCTTACAAAAGTCTTTGGTAGTTCTTAGAAATCTTTACTTTGTCATATCCTATTAGACACATATAGGAAAAAATATTCTCATTTCTGCACATTTGCTATTTTTTACTAATAGTGAGCTTCTTGTTTGCGAGGGCCTTGTGTATTCATGTGTTTATCTGAAGTTTAATTTTACAAAACAGACACAATATGATTTCAATAAATGATAGATTGTTGAAAAATACATTTCTTAACCATATAATCATGAAGTGGTTTCACATAAACAATTATTCAATAAACAATTTCTTTTATAAACAAACAATTGTTTTTACTTTAGCCCAAGCTATACACATAGTGTGTCCAATTGTTTAGATCTCATTTTGTTCACAGTCAATGTCTGTTAAATGCGCTATATTTGACCGCACGCACCTGCGACAGGGAGCGCGGATAGTGATGTTGACCCGGCGAGTTGCTCGAACCGCTGCTATTCATGCTGCTAATGGAGCAGACGGAGCTCTTGCGTGAGCCCAGAGAATTGGAGCAGCCGCCACCCTGTGAGCCAGAGCCACCGCCTGGCGATTCGGGATAAAGATTAATGCTGGCCTTGGCATCATGAATGAGTTCCTCTGAGGCAGGCGGCAATACGCTCGGCTCCTTGGTGACCAAAGCGATGGACTCCATGGCTTCCTAATAACAAAAATATAAACGTTTAGAAGTGAACTCATTAACTTATGTCATTTCCCGCTCACCTGCAGATGTCCCAACTCGGACATGACTTCGCACTCCTCGTGCACCACCGGCTGCAGCATGTGGACAAAGCTGCAGAAGCGCAAACGCTCCTCAACCATAACGGCACGCAGTGACTTCTTCTCGACCTCCTCGAGCTCAGCGCGACGCAGTGTCACATCCTGCATGTGCGAATCCATCAGGGATTGAAGACTATTATCTGTTTGACCCTTGCGCGCCTTCTTCTGCAGACGCAGTGTGTCGCTGGAGCGTTTCTTGAGCTCACTGCGACAGCGTTTATACTCTTTGGCATGATCCTTGTCGATGGTGGCGACGGTGCGTTTCCAATCCTCAATCTTGTCCTGCAGCGGCTGCACCAAACAATCCATAATGGCGCTCGTGAATGTCTTGAGGCGTGTCTCCACCGCCTTGTGACGCAGGCAGACGCGCGTCAAAGCGGTGCCAATCTCCTTGGATGCACCTGCAAAGGGGACACACAACATGATTAATTACGGAAATGCAACGTTGTCTTGGCTTCGGTGCATGGTTAGGCACGCCATGCTGTCTGTTCAATTTGAGGCCGCCTCACATTGCATGCCACACGGAATTCGGTTTTCGGCTTTAGGCATGGGAAGTCGGTCAACAACCGGTCCCGTGTGTGCCCATTATGCCAGCTACTTCTACGCTACGCTTTGGGGCAGCTGCCTATCAGGCAACTCTGACAGCAGCAGCTACTAATAATCTTTGCACGCTACTTCAATTGCTAACTAAACTCCTCCTTCTGCTCAAGCTCAACCCAAATCTAATTATTGCAGTGAATGTTGGGCCATTATCCTATTGATTTCTGCTTTGCCCATAAAATGATACTTAAGACTTAAGACCGAATCCCACATAAGGCACTTTATGGATGCCCCCAAATCCAAGTTAATTGAATAAAAGGGAATCACAAAAAGAAATGGAAAGCAACCACCACCCACTGCAATAGGAAAACAGCATGTGCAAATGATTAGAGTTTCACCCTCGTCGTGTGTGCCGCCCAAAGGACAATTGACACTTGTCCTGGCCAACGAGCTGCTTGACCGAGCACACACACACACACATACAACCCAAATAGGCGCCCAAGTAACCACTAACACTAATGAAACCATTTAGTAAGTGCAAAGTACTGCACAGACAGATTTCACTATACTACAGAAGGGTGGCTCAAAAATGTGTCTACTTGTATGCCCTGTCAGGACTCTTTGTTGGTGGCGGGCAGCTTTTGGTGTGCAGGGAAAGTGTAAAATGCCAGACTTGGCAGTCGATCAATAAATGCAAATGAGAGAGAAAACTCACAAACAGACACACAGGCAGGCAGACAGGGCAAATGAACACAGGATAGATACAAACATGCAGGCCCCTGAGATAATGTATAAATAATGAAGCGCAAATGGGGAATTGCAATACAATTATGTTATAATTCAATTTGGCTGTCTATGGAAAATCAGTTGAATGCCATCGAAAATCGAATTATGTAATGAAATATTTATTATTTCTTAAAGTTGAAGGCAAAAACCGAAAGTAAACTTAAGAACTTTGTAGTTATAAATTTGCATAAGAAGGAATATTTTATATTGTTAGTTTCCTGACAGCAGCTGCAGCTGAAGCAGAGCACAAATATTGAAGTTTAACACACCAATTTCCATTTTGATTGATATGCATATGTTAAGTAAACATTGAAGAGTTCCTTAGAATGTTTTATGTTGGCAATGCCGTGTCACATAAATCTGCATAAGCAAAAATTGTGCAAAAACATAAAATACTTGATGTTGGCAATTCTAAACCAAACAGTTCTGCATGAATTTGAAGCTGGCAACACCTTCTTGAATATGCTTGCTTGTGGCGCATTCCTCGCATGTCTGTTTAAATTTCAAACTGTAACGAACATAATGTCAACATTAACTACTTGAATGCAGTAGTATACAAGTAAGTATATGCGTGTATATGTTGTCTACGTTCTCGTTCCACTGTGGTCTTTGATCTCTAATGCTGAATGTGGTCGCCTCGTTTACTGCCCACAGACAACAGAGACAGAGACAGATAAAGATGGACGGGCATAAAGAAATAAATAAAGAAATAAAAGCAAATCCAAGTAGCTTCCCGTTCCCGATCGCTGTTTCTTGTCCGCCCAGGTGAGCAACATTGCATAATCGGAGCTAAGCGTGAATTCCGCCGACCGTCGCCAATAAATAAATATAAATAGCAAAAAGCTAAATTGCGTGAGCGCACCCCAGAACCGAACCAGGGAGAGAACAGAATACGGCAGGCGTGAAAAATCAGATCGATGACCGACGTTGACGCCAAAGCGATGTCCGACTCTTTCTCTCTCTCTCTCTCTCGCAAATACGCATTAATAATAGATGGATGTACTACAAACTACTAATGTACCTCATGGGTGGTGGATAATAACGAGAGAGAGGGGGCGAGAGTTTTGTTTTATGAGTTTTGAACTTACCTCTGGAATTGGTGGCCGCATCGGCGATCTTTTGGAAGGCATCCAAATAGGCGGCAATTGCCTGAATGGCAGCGCTATAAACATAAAAGAAGAGCAAATACATTTAATATTAGTAAACAGAGGCATAAAGCAAAAACGATGCCAAATGATTATAGTGCTAAATCTAATAAAGAAACGAAAAACAAAGTTTTATTGGCCGTGGGCGACATTTCAATTGAAAATGGCAGACACAGTCGGACACGCCAGTCCAAAGAGCAATTGAGGCGACTGCACCCAAAAACGAACTGATGAAGCTGAAGATGAAGAGATGCTGGGTTATGTTAGGTCTCAGACTTCGTTCCGCAGCGAGAAGAGGCGCCATTAACTGGGATGCGTATGTGTGTCAAGCGCATTTGACAAACACTTGGCGCAGAATTTCTTCTCTACTGCCAAAAAGCACAAAAAAGAAAAAGAAAGACAGAAAATACTTCTCTAGACCCCATGATTAATGCACTACTTATGTATACATAAATACATATACTGAATACACATCTAGTATTGCATATTTCTCAGACAGACACTGCCGCTGGCGTTACAAATTGGGGCCAAGTCTGAGCATAAAAAAAACACAAAACTACTATAAACAAAATCGCACACCGACGCGTCGTTGGTTGAGATGGTCAGAAAGACAGAGAGAAAACAACAAAACAATCTGAGACTGTGAAGGAAATTGCTGGCATTAAAAAACAAGAACACGAACAAAACAATTGAAGGCACTTTCAAATTATTCGGACTCGTGTTTATCACATTTTATTTGTGTCTATTCGATTGCAAAAGATTCGCAATTGCTGAGAATGTTGAAATATGTTTAAACAATGCGTGTCTCATTTCTTTCTCACTTCTCTCTGGATTTGAATTTCTACACTTACCGTAGGCATGTGTGCAGTTTACTCGCCTTGGCCACAAAATCCTCCCACAGCGGCGATGTGTTCTGCAAATAAGAGAGAATAATAAGAAATTGTTATAAGCATTTGTAGCTAAATTATTAGAAATATTTAACTTTGTATTTTCGTACCAAATTCTTATAAATTCAATAGAAAAATAAAACATTGGCAAAAACTCGAATTCCAGAGACAAACCTCTCTTTATCACTTTATCTTATAATAAATATAAATACATATATATATATATACATATTCCCTAAAGTCTTCCTTTGGCTATTTAATAGCTACAAGGCACACAACTCAATAAAATCTCAGGCAATATGTTTTCAAATAGGCAATAAACAGCTGATCAAAGGCAAATGTCTCTTTTATTGGGGACACATCCCAAACATTGAGTGAAAATGAATGGCAACACACACCACAAACCTGACAAATGTGCGTACGTGTTGGAAAAGGTTCGCAAAAAACAACAGAATCCCCAAAAAAAAAAAAAAAAAGGGCAAAATAAAAAAGGGAATGTATTTGATGTAATAATATACCTTAAAGACTTAAGAAGGGATATGTCTGCTAACAATGCTAAAACCTAAAGAGAACTACAGCAATAAGGAACATTATTTTTCTATCAAAACCAAAAAAAAAAAAAAACATTTTTAATTACTTGAAGACAAGGCTTTCAGTTGCATGGCTTGTTGGGCTTGTTCATTATCCTTGTCCAAAAATGCCTTGCATTCTTTCTTGAACAATGCTTTCCAATTAGCTGAACATTTTCAAACAGCCAATTTTGGCTTGCCAAAACTTGAAGCAGGCAAAGGTAAAACATGAAAAGTTATTGGCATGAAACATAGTAAGAAGCACTTCAGTTCTCAAATTGGATTATGTCATGTATTTATACTCATTGGGCTGCGACTTTTGTTGTCTGTGCATTTGATTAAAGCCGCTGAAAAGCTTTTAAACAACAATTTAACTCAATGAGCAAGGAAATCAACTCAATTGACTAATATTATTCAGTCGCAAAGTATTTCATTTAAAATGTAATTGAATAAAAATCGCAAATAAAGTTATGAATTTAATATCATGCATATTTCACGAAATATAATACATATTAATAATTGGAGTTCAAATTTATATGTTTAAAAAAAAGAATGGCATTCACAAACTTTTCAAAATACAATTTACCCATAATATGTATGTAATATATATATATGGAATATATAATAATAGATTTTTGTGTTGAAACCTTTAAATAAGATATTGTCATTATTAATTATAGTTTCCACAGCAAACTTGTTTACCTCATTGATTAGGTGACAACATTTAGCACCTTCTACTCCCAACTCTCCTCTCCGTTCAACCTGGACGGACTATAAACTGTCGAGAAGGGCTGCTGTGCCGCTGCTGCCTGCGGCGTAGTTAATGAAGTTTTCGTTTTATACATTATTCTAGCTGCAATCAACGGGCAAGCAAACAGAATGAAACTGATTGAACGTTTGGGCCAACGACCAGCAATTGGCCAGCCCAGCACTTTATTAGCTGATCAGCCAGTTGACAGCCGGGTTGACGGCGTTTTTTGCGATTCTCAGCCAATATCAAAATCCTACTAGCTTTGCGAAAAATAGTATATATATAGTCAAAACCACATGGCACACAGCAGGCGGTTGTTGTTTTCTTTTGTTGTCGTTTTTGTTTTGTTTTTTTTTGACTAGTTTCATTGCCAAGCCATAAAAGACAAAACGGCTGCAAATTGTGCACACACCATAAAAAGTAGTTAAAGATTTTTGCTAAGAGAATGAACGTAAGTAAAGAAGCGCCAAATGGTCAATAAAAATAAAGTGAAAACGGGTTTCAAAAACAGATACTTCCACAAATACAGAAATAAAAAAACATTTTACGCACAACGGACAACTAAAAAGTAGTTATGACCATTTTATTGCTTCGGTTGTGTTTTTTGTTTGTTTTGTTGATTGTTGGTCAGTTTCAATTACAGCACAAATTGACATTGAAATCGTAATAACTGATGAAACACAGACCATCCAGTCAGTCAGTCAGTCAGTCAGTCAGTCAGTTAGTCAGTGAGTGCTTCAATACAATGCCCAGTCAAGTGTTGAAAATCGCCACCAGAACCAATTTTCTGTGTGTTTCGGTTCGTCTCTCGCTCTGTCGCTTTTTGGCATTGGTCCAGAGAGAGAGAGAGAGCCCCACCCCCTCTCAAACCCCCTTTAAGGAAAAAGGGAGCATATAATGCAATTCGAATGCGCTTTCGATTTCGATTTAGCGATTTTTTTTTTGCATTCGAGCACAAAAGCAAAAATAAGCACAATCAAAAAAAATGCTCGCTGGTAAATGCCAATCGACAAAAAATCCATTTAACAATAGCTAAAGCCAAAATGCAAATAACCGAGGCAGAAAGGGACGAAGAGGAGGAGGCAGGTAGAGGTGGAGGGATTGAGCGTTGCATAAAAAAAAAGGTGACGCAGTTGAGCGCCGAGTGCATTGAGCCGCATGAAAAGAGGTGCAACAACAACAACAACAACGAGAAGAAGAAGAAAAAAATGAACGGAAATCGATTTCGGTTATTTTTGCCAAAGTATTTACCTCTCGCTCACTCTCACTCTTTTGGCATACGTTGGAGGTAAAAAAAAACACAAATGGGTATTAAAAAAATAAAATACTGCAACCACAAAATGATAAAATCAACACAAAGACGACTAGAAAATACGCTGTACTGTATTCAAAAGTATTCGAGCAAGGAATTGAAATGGATTAGGATAAGAAATAAAGAAAAGAAAATTACTTTGGAAGTATTTTTGCATTTATCATGAGTTACATACAGCAAAAAGCTAGAGTTGAAAGCTGTCGCTAACGAATATACCCATTTCGATGATCTTCTACTGAGCATTTAAGCTTTTTGTGTGTGGTTTGTGTGTGCCTTTGCCATTTTGCCGCAACTTCTACTACGTAATGGGGCACCCAAAGTGGCATCTCTTGCAACAATAATACAGCCCAGACTTACGATGGCGCAAAAGGTTTATAATTCGTAGCACACAACGACACACACACACAACGACCACAATGACAACGAATTATATTGAGAAGTTGAATACGGTAGGACCGTTGTCATCGTTGTTGTTGTTGCCAGTCAGTCAATGGCCCCGACAGGCTGTCTGATGCGCCATATTTGGCATGCCGCATGTCTCGTATGTGGCCGATTGATCAGTTGACCGACCTACCGCAACCAATTGTATGTTAATCGTAATCGCCAAAACGTTTCGAGATGGAGAGTGACAGTACGATATGTACTTGAGAGGATTATCAAACTATGTAAGAAGGATTGTCTGGAGCGATTATTTGCTCACATTTTTATTAAATATTCAATCTCAAATCAATTTCAAATTCTTTAAATCACATGAAGCGTGGGCAAATATGGCGAAAATATATTTTGTACATTTATAGATTAAATATGCGCATGAAATTCAGAAGTATTCGTGGCATAAGTTGCTAAGCCTCAAGGCAAAATACTAAACTATATATATATATATATATTCATATAACTGCAGGCAAAATTTCCGTATGATTGACAAAGCGTGGCACAAATCGCATAGCCCACACATGCAACATTTTGGCAATATATATATATATGTATATATAGGTATCGAGAAACAACAACAACTTGATAAGCGTCTTACTTTGGCTGAGATGTTGTTTTTAAGAGTGCGTGGGCATTATATGTTGTTGGGTTGTTATGTGTGTGTGTGTGGACGCGAAGTTTGGACTCTTGTCTCGTCGGCATTTTATGAATGAAAATGTTGCCTCTAAAAAGAGAGAGAGAGAGAGGGGGAGATTGTAGCACATGCAAGGCTGCCATTACAAGAGCATTATGACCAAGTTAATAGTGTTGGCGTTAACGCTCCAACTAACTCTACTACGCCTTAAACTTGCGTGTCAACTTTGGCTTTTCTCGATTATGAATGAAGCACACATTTTTGTTGTTGTGTCCCCCAAGGGTGATTACAGCCTAGAACTAACTACACAGAACTTGAGATTGTAAGTTTTCAACTTTGTACGCGAAACCAAAACCATTTTGGAAATTGTGAATGTGTGACGAGTGCCACAAGGCAGCACTTTCCAGTTTTGCCTACAGCTTACAGCTGCTGTTGTTGTTGCTGTGAAATTTGCAACGTATCTCGTATCTGGGGTGTACTCGCATGTATCTATTTAACTGCAACTGTGCGAGACACCTCGAAAGACCCACAATTTATGCCACAAAACAACAGCAGCAGCAGCAGCACCAGCAGCAGCAGCGGCAAGAGGCGTTGCAATCGAAGTCACAGTCGAGCCAGAGGCAAACAGGCAGCCAGCTAGCAAACTGGAAAAGTTCTCACACACACACACACAAACAGAGAGAGATACATTATAAACTCTTGATCTTTCCAATAGCCTACAAAAACATCCTACACGAGTTTGCCCAGCTCTTTTTTTCAGCTGGTTCACAGCTCTAACCCATTCATGCAACAAAATTTGCAACGTTGTTGTTGTTTTTGTTGCTGTTTGATAATTTGTGAGTGCCTGTGAATCTTTCTTTCGTGGTTAGAGCGGGTTAGCTGCACAAGATCAGAGAGCTGGCAAACTGGGTAGCTGGCCAAACGGGTTCAATTTTTGTTGTTGTTGTTGTTGTTATTGTTGCCACTGCTGCAACGTCGTCCTACATTGCACTTTTTGGGTTACAAACTTGGTTTTTTTGGCACAATATGCAAAGCGAACGCGCTTCGTTGGTTTATGACTAACGGCCATCACAAGGAGTTCTACAGATTGATTTTCTACTATATATATGTTTGTACTATATGCATATGCATGTTTGTTTGAAGTTGCAAGTTGGCTAGACCTGAGGCAACAACTTCTGCGGCTGCCTGCTGTTTGGACAAAAATCGTGCGCAGCTAATTTGCACCTTTTTTTCGGTACAAATTTGTTTCTTTTAGAAAGTTTTTCAAAGCGATTATTTATTGTATATATACATATATATGTATATATATATTGTTATTTTATTCATAGTGTTTATATCAAGGAATTTGAAATGAAAGTGTTGCAAGATGAACGCCATTGATTGAAGGTGATCATGATGCTGCCACAGCATCAGCTCCCCATTGATGATGAATAATAACTTATTTTTGGGGTCAAAATGAAAGTATTGTTTTTAGGGTTGAAGGCACCATCAATTATTAGTTGAGTTAGCAACAAATAATACGCTTACTGAGCTTCAATATTCAGACACAACAAGTAAGAAGGTCAAGAAATCGTAACTAGAAGATACCCTGAACCCTATATTTATATAAGTATATATCGTATACTTGACTTAACTCCAATGTTCCATATCTCCGGTGTTTCTCAAGCGGTTTCAATAAAAAATTTCACAGATTGTCATTATTTCGTTATATGTTTCAAACGCCGTCTCCAAGTTTTCCAAATTCAAGATTATGTTGTAATCGATCACATGTGTATATCGGAAAGGGGAAAAGTTATCGAAAATTTGAAACAAACTGGTACAGCCTAGGGACTAGGCGAGCCTTTGTGACAAATGTGAAGTCTATAGCTCTCATATATCGTCTCGACTGTTGATGCTCATCAAGCATATATATACTTTATGGGTATTGATTTTTTTTTATCGATTTTCAATATGTTCAGGGTATAAAAGCAATTGGCCGGGACTAGTAGACGCAACGATTTGTGCCATTCATCAAGTAATTTAATAACTGACAGCCGCACATTATTTGCATATATGCCAATTGGCATTTGGCAGTTTGTTCATTATACTCAAATGGTTTAATGTATAATGTATGTAAAACCGATTACAGAAATACAAGGCACGAATTGCATTGCCACATTGGATGGCAGGCTGGCTGAATAGCTGACTGACTGACTGCCTGGCGGGCGGAATACAAGTAGCAGGCACTGTAAAACCATGTAACCCAAAACGGCACACTGTGGCTTGCAACATGCGGCACGAAACAACAGCAACAACAACAACAGCAAGGCATGCCATATGCACAAACGAGACGCTTAAAGAACTCTTTTCTTACAAAAACACATACATCCATACATACATACATGCAACAAAGGCCACTCTCAAATGACAGTTGAATGCCTGTTGACATAAGCGCGTGCCGCAGCCGCAGTATCAAATGTAAGAGATTTCAAAAAGGCCATTTGAATACCCTGTATTAAAAGAATAACGATAAAAAGGTGGTACGACGATAGAGAGATGTAAGGGAAAAAAGGTGATAAGGAGAGAGAAGAGAAAGCTGAAACGAGAAATAATGAGGAAGAGAGCTGAGTATGAGAGAATAAAACAGAGAAATCCAGAGAGAAAGAGAGAAATTGAGAGAGTAATAGAGATAGAGAAATAGAGGAGGAGCTTAGACAGAGAAAAGAAACGAAGGTGAAACTTAGAAAGAAAGAAAGAGAGACGTATTCGAGGAAGAGAGAGAGAGAGAAGCTGATAGAGTGGAGAGATACGAAACTGCGAAAGAGAGAAATATAATAGAGAGAAGTCAGTGTGAAAAAGATGAAAAGGAGGAAATGAGTGAAGGAGAAAGGAGAGAAATAAGATATGTGAGTAAAATGTGCGAAGAGAATGAGGAAGACCAGTAAGTAGATGGCAATGTACCATATCTCCGCTGTTTCTCAACCGATTTGAAGACAAAATTTCACAGATAGTCATATAGATTCAAGACTTTAATGTTATTGTTTCGATGTGTATATCGGCAAGTAGAAGAGTTATCGAAAATAAGAAACAAAGTTGTACTGCATAGGGGGCTTATTCGAGCTTCTTTTCCATATCACCCAATATCTCAATGCAAATGCTATTTGGCCGTTTCATATTCTTCTGATCATCGAAAGCCTCCAGCATAGCAATAACTTTATAGCGTCCATGCAATGTGGCTCCACGTATGTTGCTGAACACCATATTCAAATCGAAGGGCTCATGAATCAATTTTGTCTGCAAATGCAATAGAATAAAACACATGTCTTGACATATCAATTGTGTTGACCTTAAACTTACGCCCTTATGGGTTAAGCAATGTTCGTTTACTTCATCGGCATTCGTTACAAATCTGGTCCAATACAAGTACCAATACTGATCCTTATCATACATCATATTACAAAAGTCCCGTGTGCCAACTGAAAATACAGTCGGTTGCCAAACTCCTCGATCAAATTGCATAATGCGAGCAGCAGCCTAAATGAATCGATAAATTTAGGCTGTTCTGTGGTGGATATTATGAAAGGTTTTACCGATATGCGATCATTTGGCTGAATGTCCCAAACAGTTGTCGCATTGCCAGTCACATGAATTATATCACCATCTAGGGAAAACGTCATTTCGTCCAAATTAAACAATGCATCGATACCTGAAGAGCCTGGTGGTGGCTCCTTGCAAGAGGAGAATATATCCGGATCGTCAATCATCAGCTCATAATCGGCCGCCAGGACGAATGCACTAAGGCAACACCAAAATAGTAGCACCAATGTTGTCCACATTTCGAAACAGAACTTGTTAGACGAATGGTTTAACCAGCTCATCCGGTTCCCATTTATATGGAGTATGCGATTTATGATTACAAAAAAATTCGTGTTATGCGATCTTCAATTAATGGCATAATGTAACGGAGCTCTAATCAAACATGTTGTTTACTTTTGCAACTTGTTGCGAATTAACATAATTCAAGATACGATCAACAGAAACTTCTCCACAACAAACTACATTCAACTGTTGATGATGAGTGCATTTATTGATGTAATAATGTTACTCATACTCATGTCTGATATCATACTATATAATCGTTAAACTTTCGCCAGACATTGAGAATTGTGATTTGGCCAAAAGTGCAGCCAAACCCTGCGCTCCAGTCCCAGACACTTTAAATTCATAAATTGTACTACATTTTATTGGGCGTGGGGTTTACAATGATGAGAACAACAACAGCAACAACAATGTTGCCACACCCACACACACACGCGCGCGCGAGAGTTATCTTTGTATATATCTTAAACATTTTTGGTGTAGTGCAATTTCATATTCATTATAATTAATTGCAGCTTGTTGTTGCCGTTGTTCTCGCGCTGTCTCGATGGACCGATGGCAACTACAACACACACAGTTTCCATTGCAATTCAATCACGCCACACACACAATTTCATATGCACATCATGTCAAAGCGCCAAGCTAAACGACAACAGTCGCTATTTTTCACAACCAGCAGCAGCAGCAGCAACAGCAACATTCACACACACTCAGCAACAATTGCCCGCATTTTGGTTTTAAAAAATAATGCAAAGTAATTAATATAAAGACAACGAGACGACGTCGACATGGCTGTTGACTCTTCTCTCCGTTCAACCTTTCAACCCATTGTTTGTGTGGCATGCCTCAGATTACAAATCGGCGGGGTATCTTTGTCTGGTTTAAAACAGAAAAAGAAAAAAAAGCTCGCAGTTAACATATTTTTACTTTTGCCAAGTGTTAAACGAACAAAAGATCTCTGTTGATATGTGGTATAATGACAATCACTTATCATAAAAAGAGATCAAAATGGTGCTGTTGTTCGAAACCTAATTTCAGCCGACAAATGTTAAGATAAAGCTGCAGAAAACTTGAGAAAAACTAAACGAATAGTTCAATAAAGTAAGATGCTATAAGAGCTAAGTTAACATTGAAAGAAATTTACATAAACAGTGAAAACCTCGAAAAAATCGCTCAATTTCGAGTTATGTTAGCAGCAACTAGACTAGTAAATGCTGTAAGTTTATTTAACATATATTTTTTCTGCTTTAAGTGCCCCACTTAACGCACACACACACACACACACATTATACATTGGAAGCACGATACAGGAAACGGCATCAGAAACGCCCATGGTCCATAGCCTTGTGCCAGTTTCCAGTTGCCAACGCTTTGAGCCTCAATGATGGCTCACATCCTGCGGTCATATCCTGCGTGTGTGTATGCACTCTATATCGAGAGTGCGACAACAAAAGCCAAGCAAAACAATACAATACAAGAGAGATAGAGAGAGAGAAAAAACTTAAAACAAATAGATATAAATGCAATGCTGTTGTGCCATTTCATATCCAGTCAGTTGTTATGGCCTTGAATGCGGCTCTTAGCCATTTTCAAGCAGTCTGAGAAAATCGAGATGTTGTCATGTACTACCAATGATTGAGTATTGCGTCATCGCGCTGTCTTTTATAATTGTTTTCGCTACTGACTGCCTGTCTGAGTTTCAGGTTCAGAAGCGCTATAAATATACAACAACAACAGAAAACTTATTAGCCCCACAAACGTATAGTATAATTTGGTCTATTTATGTACAATTGTCTGTCCCTTATATAAATATCTACAATACATTGCTGCTGCTGTTGTGTTTTTGATGACAGCCATTTAAATCAGTGAGAAAAATGATTTTTAAAAAATATTTAATTTTCGCCCAACGTGGGGCTCGAACCCACGACCCTGAGATTAAGAGTCTCATGCTCTACCGACTGAGCTAGCCGGGCACTTGAATATTTCTTATCAAATATTCTATCAAAGCTGTTCAAACACATAGTATTTAATATTTTTACATATAGTAATCATTTGGTTTGGTTTTTAGGCGTTTCTTAGTTCAAACATAAATTCCATAACAGCTAACAACTTAACCTTGTGCTGCAACTAATGTGGCCCAATTTGAATGCAACTGCTAACTGGTTTTACCAAAAATTAGTTAATTAATAAACTAATGAATTGAGTGTGAAGTTTATTTGGGCATCTGCATCAAAATGATGTAATAAATAAATGAATTTGTATGTTTAACACATGTATTGTTCATATGTAAATATTTGTATGCTTTAAAGATTTAAACAAGTAAGAAGGCTCTCGTCGATAAATCCCAACTAGACGATACCCTGAACCCTATACTTTACGCTTCGTATAGTGCATATACTTTCTTAACTTCAATGCTCCATATCTCCATTGAGAAACTCAACTGATTTCAATAAAACAGATTAGCATTATTTTGTTTATTGTTTTAAACGCCATCTCAAGGTTTTCCAAATTCAAGATTTTGTTGTTATCGATCACATGTGTATATCGGAAACGGGGAAAGTTATCTAAAATCTGAAATTGTACTGCCTAGAGACTAGGCGAGCTTATTTTCCAAATCTGGAGTCTCTAGCTCTTATAGTCTCTGAGATAGACGCGTTCATGCATACGGACGGACGGACATGGCTATATCCACACGGCTATTGATGCTGATCAAGAATATATATACTTTATGGGGTCGTAGATGCTTCCTTTTGCCTGTTACATACTTTTGCACATACCATTTTTACCCATTTTCAATGGGTTCAGGGTATAGAAAACTGAAAGCGAAACAATTTAAACTTTGTATTATACCATAAAAATATTACTTCGTATATCATTGCTTTATGTAGCTTAATATAAAATGCATGTTTTCGGTTATTAAACTAACAAGAGAATGCCATTAAAATATATTAATAAATTCGCAGGCGCGGGCAATTAAACGAACTCATCATTTGCAGGATTCTTTTCCATTTAAAAGCCAACGTTGCGCATGCAAGGACCTTTAGTATACAATGGTTATTCCCTGCATAGAGAGGCACAAAGTCAACATACGCCAGGAAGTTGAGGCGGCTAATAAGCGCAATGAAAACTTGGATTGGTGGGACGAGTTTTGTAAGGATTCGGCTGTGCATGGCATGCCGTATTTGGCGCGCAAGGATCTGCATTGGATAGAGCGAATCTTCTGGCTAGCAGTGATCTTTGCAGCTGCTTATTACGCGTGCAGCAGTTGTTACGCTCAGTGGGAACGATATCGCGACAATCCCATTGTCTATGAGTATGAATATTTATTCGCACTGCGCTCATTTTCATTTCTTGGCATAACCGTTTGTACCAAGTTTACCAAAGTGGATAACGCAGAAAAACTTATTACTGAGTAAGATAACAGACACATGAACCACGAGGAGTGCAGGATAACTGAGTAACTTTCCTGTTTAACAGCACTTGGGGCGTTGTTGCTGCTGTGGACTTAAAAAAATACGAATACTATCAGGAGTTTCTAACGGTTCTCAATCACTTGGAGTACGGCAATTTGGATACTTTGATTCCTTATGAAAACGATACGAGTTTTGAGGAAGTGAACTTTGTTGCGTTGCTGCTCAATCTGCAAGAGGACATTATGCCGGATCCCGAGGAGCAGCCAGCTCAACTTGTGCCAACGCTCAGTGAAGTTGGACTGTGTCAGACAACAACTCAACTTTCGAACTTTGGCAATCCTTATGGCATAGAGTACATATACGTATTTTTGAACTATAAGAAGCATTGATTTCATTTATATTCATCAACAGCAAAGAAATAAAAGGACCACCAGTGCAAATCTGCAGTTCTTTCGCCAATTGTCATATATCTTTTAAACCTACTATATCCGATACGCAAGTTCATTTAGTAAGTATCTATGAAATGTCTTATAAATGCAACTTAACCATTTACTTTCTAGTTTATACATGATGTTAATGAGGTAATGCTGCCCGGTGATCGAAGAACGGTAGTCATTAATGCAGGCACTAAGACCTCATATGTCTTAAAACTTCTGCTTAGTCCCATTTCGGCAGAGGATGAGGTGCGAAACGTGCCCATTGCATATCGAAAATGTCGCTACACAGAAGAGAACTATCTGGAATACTATAGCGTAAGTAAATGAACTAAAAGTATTAAAAAGTATTTCATTCCAAGTCAACTTTTAGCCTTATCATCCCAGTATGTGTCGCTTGGAGTGTCGTATTAATGTTGCTTTGGAACTGTGCAACTGCAAACCATTCTTTTATGCAGCAGCGCCAAATGCACGCATCTGCAACATCAAGGATATGATATGCTTGGCAAGAAGCAAGTGGCTAGAGAAACCCTGCGACTGTTTGCCCCTCTGTCGAGAGAACAGCTATATCGTAACCGAGGAGATAAAACAAACTCTCGTGAGTTAAAAAATCAGTTTAAAAAGCAATTCCTTCACCTTCCTTTTTGCATATTTAAAGGGCGACGAACACTATGCTGGCAACAGTTATGATCGTTCATTTATTATACAACTGGAATTTCCCAAAATGGGCATGAAACGAAGAGTTGTCTTCAGCACGGATCAGCTGTTAATGTCAGTGGGCGGCGCGATTGGACTCTTTTTGGGTGCTAGCTTTATGACGATCTATGGTCTGATCTATTTGGCTGTATACTTTCTAGTTGTCAAGTGCAAAGGTCGAAGGAAAGTTCGACTCAATAAAAATATGTCAATGAAAAGAGTCTAGAAAAAAACTTTAGAAAATAAAAAAACACAATTTTTGTTGTACTTGATATATATAATAAAATCTGCGTTTTTTGAGGTTAAAGTCTTGCACATTTTGTGTGTTTAATTTGTAGAAAATCATGCGCATTTAAAGTGGAAAACATGTTTTTCTTCATTTATGACGTCGACATTAATGTGGCCTAATGTGCATACGAGTGCTTTGAGTGCTACAAAAACAATCATAATAATAAAAACCTTAAGACACACTCGACAGCAATTGTTGTGCCCAAAAGAGGCGGCGAGGGAAAGGCTGTGGGGAAATAGGAAACCATAAAAGTGCCAGCGGTGCCAAAGAAAGCTTCGCTTAAAGGCGAATTTCACTTTTGCACAGAGATATAAACGAAACGTTAACTCGACTAAAAGATGCTATGCAAAGAAGTTAAGTATTGAGTTGTATATGTATAAAACCTAGTTAACTAATAATCATACCACATCGATCGTAAGTAAACACTAAGATTAATATAGCTTAGTTAATCATAACTTACATTCCCTATTATTGTGATTAAGTTAAACATTTGGATACATTATTTGGTCCAAAACCTGCATTTGTCTGTTTCGAACTTTAAGAAAAGTCGTGCATACAGCTTTAAATCATTTAACGGCTAGAGGGTATAATTATTATTGTAGATGAAATTGCGCTTTTAACGCTGTTTTGTGTTACACATTCAACGAGTGTCATCCAAATGCGACAACTTGACAAACTGAACAACTGACGGACTGAATGAAAGACAGCCTGACAGATTCACGGATTTCCACTCACTGCAAGTCTAAGGGAATCAGCCGTGCGAGACACTTGGAAAGAAGTGAACGAACTTTATAAGCTTAAAACATGCCTAAAAATTGAAAAGCAACAATTACTCTAGATAAACTTTGGACTCGTACTGTGACTTTGCAGTCTAATTGAAATTAGCCGCATTTAATTGCAGCTACTTGCGAATGCCGTTATCAGATGCTTACAGAGTAAGTAAGGAATTCGTATTCGTATTCGTGCATTTTCCAGACTGGCAAGTAGTTCGCCTTGACTGTATGGCAAAGGCATAGTGAGGGGGCATAAATTTGTTCTGGTCTGCTGGCATTTAAGATCTTTTGCTAAATATATACAACTTAAACTATAGCCAGACACACAAAGAAACGCAACGAAGCAATTAAAAAGAAGAATAACTAATTTTCGTACTAGCAAGAAATTGAAAATAAAGTTATGTAGCGAAAAATAAAACTATACTTTGCAACAGCAACACCTACTCTTACTGACATTTGCATTGGCATTTTGAACCAGACTAGACCATGAATGAGAGTTGCAATAACAATAACAACAATGATTAGTCAAGTAACCAAGCGCAGCAGCCACACACATACACACACACACACACACACAAGTGTACATGCTTCAAGGCATGTTTATGCTCTAATTCGCACTCAGGCCAAGAAACAGCAACAGCAAACTAACAACAACAACAACAATCAGCTAACACAACACTAAAAACCAGCTAACAACGAACTTTTGCACAATTGCGTGGCCACATTTATACCGAAAAAAAAAACAAAAAACAAAAAGAAAAAAAATCATAAATACAAAATGCAACCAACCGCCGCCCGCATCCAGAAGAAAAGCCTGACAGCTGTCTGCGCCTTTTGGCTCGTGTATCTTTGTATCTGTGCATGTTTTTGTATCTGCATCTGTATCTGTACCTGATGGCCCAAGCACCCAAGGTGCTGCTGCTGCGATGATGATGGCATTATAAATAGCAACTGCGGCGCACTTTTATCTTTTGCCACTGGAGGAGTTTTTGGCCTTTTGTTTCAGATATACATAAATATACCTAGTAGCTGTAGGAGAGCACACAGCTGACAAGGCGTCGAAAATGCCACAGCAGGCCAAAAAAATGTTCGTTCGTTCGTTCGTTCGTTCGTTCAACACCTGTCGACACAGTCGCAAGTCGGAAATGGTTGTTTTGCCAGGAAAAGCTATTGAAAACTGTTTCGTAGCTTTCCAGCTAAAGCACAGCCCAAAATAGAAATGAAAAGCAGACATCATGTGTATGTATGTAGTGTATATGGGGTATTAACTTGGGCCGAGCAATAAATTAGTCGTGATCTGTGCCTTAAATACTTTGTTATCGGATTAGGCTGACAACAGAGCTTAAAACTTACATAAAGTATTGATTCTGGGGCGCCAAAGAGGCATTATACATACATGATTCTGCGCCCCAACAAAAAACTTTTGCCATAGCAAACGACAAACTTTTAATTGGCCAAAAAGGTTACGTGCTGTATATTGGTCTATGATATATAATTATTTACTTGAAGGACGTTAATTGATATTGCCATTAAGTTAAGGCTATCTCTATGCTTGCTTGAATATAACATATATGAGAAATAGTAGCCATTGCGCATGGCGTCATGATTGGCAATAAATTATTGATAGAATACACTGCAATGACATACATAAGTACCATACATATGTATGAGCATTCGATGTATGTATGAACTAGGGAAATACCCTGCAGGGACTACCGAGAACTTCTCTAATCGTTTCTTTTGTGTTAATCTACATTTCCTATAGGATTAAATGCCTGAATATTATGAAAGAAATATTTAAAATAGATAAAAGAACAACTTTTCACAACCTACAACAATCTTTCGTGATAAGAATTCATTCATATCTTGTATGCTCCTCAAAACTATTATTTTGAGGGTATTAAAATCAATTAATGATATGTTTTTCATTGAATTGAATCGTGCGTTTTCGCGTAGATTAATTGAAGCATTTTTGGCATTTTTTTTTTCTCAAAACGAGAGGGAAGCGATAAATAGAAAGAACAAAAAACAAAATCAATTAACCGCGTTCTGAAATGAAATACATTATTTATGTATGTGTGAAGCCTTGTAGGTATGTATCGTTTATCGCCAGCAGTTTTTGCCAAATTGTTTATCTGAAACATTGTTTATTTCGCACACACACACACCCAAACACACACTTTAACATTGCTCTGACCTTGGCTTTAATTATTTCTGCTTTGTGGGTTTGTTTACACAAAGCGTTTCAATATATATTTCTTGAAACCCAGCATGAGAGTTCTTGACACACACACATACACACACACAGACAATGCACCGTCGTCATCATTGTTGCTGAAGCGAATATTTCGAAAATGACCTGAGATTTATGTTTCGGCTGTTATACGATAGATCGGATAGACAAGACAACTGTAACAATTGCAGTTAGCATGATTTTTTTGGTTCCGGACACGTGTCCGATACACTTCAAGCGAAACAAAATCAGAACAAAACTTTCGATATGTCGTTTTAACTGGAAAAACGGCTAAATGGGGTGAAAGTCAGCTTGAGTCGTGAGGAAACTCCAATCACATTTCCCCCTTTTAGCATTGAGTTAAGAACTTCCGCAATGCAGAGTACATAAATACTACGATTAATACTATTATTGATAATGAGTGCAAAAACTTACCTTCATATCGTTGATTATCTGCTGGAACAGACTGCCAAGCGCAGAGCTGTCGCGTTCGAGACTGAGATCCATGTTTTCGATTCGGTTGTATCTGTCTCTCGGAAAATCTACGGATGGGAGTTTTACTTCTAACTAAATGTGTTTTTGTGTTTCAATTCGATCGAATTCGTTTTCGTTTGCTTCTGAGAACGCGTGACTTTTCACTCTATATATATATATGATTTTGACTTTCGTTTAGGGTTATTTGATTGGTTCTGCTTTTCACTTCTCCTCCTTCAAAGCAATAAAGACTTCTTTAAGCTTGATATTTTTGCGTTTTATCGACATTTTTATTCGTTTCACGTTCGCTTTACTTCTTCTATGTTAAGATATTCGGCAGCACCTGCAATGAAAAGTAAAGCAAAATGAGTTTAAAATATGTGTGACAAGTATTTTAGTAAAAGAGCAAAATCTTAACAATAATTTATCACTGATTCGGTATTGATTCTTTGATAACAAACTTCATTCAAACCTCTTTCAACTAAAAAGAAACATTGTAAACATTAAAGAACTTTTATTCTATAAAAGTAATATTGTCTGAATATTGCATTCCGATATCCAAGTGTGAACTACAAACAAAAAGTCAGAAGGGACTAATAAAACACTCTATAAAGCTTTATCATAGTTTTCCAGAATCATTAAAACGCCTTCTGTTCTATTATATTTCCTTAAGCTCCACAAAGTAAACCCCATTATCACTTTCATGGCGATGATTCATTCATGAGTTGCCGACTTGTAGAACAACATCTTTAAAAACACATATATATGTATATATATGAGTTGCAGATGTTGTTTACATTATATCAACTCTAGTTCCATATGCAGCAACATAAATTTTACACACAAAAAATTTGTGCTCGTAAATAATATTAAAAAAAAAAATCTAACCACACAAATGTATATGTTTTGAAAACAATATTATTATGCTTAATTATGCTTATTAATAAGCTTTTTCGATTGCCTTGTAAGGGCAGGGGCGTAACGAGCGGGGAAATCTTGTAATGCATAGGCGCAACATTAACAAAAAAAAGAATCTGGCAAACACACACACACACATATGTTTGAAACATGTTTATTTATAAGTCGACGTTTTATGCGGGAGACGGGGCAAATCGAATCGAATCGAAACGAAACGAATGAAAGCAATGTAATGTGACCTCAATAATGATATCTTCATGTTGTGATTTATATGCTTGTATGTATGTATGTATGTTGTGTGTTCGACAAGTGCTTTTGCTTGCACTCTAATCATTGCAGGCTAATTGCCCTAATGCAATTGTTAATTGTTAATTGATATGTCAGTGCACAAGTGTGTGTATGTGCGTGTGTGTGTTTCAAAGCCAAACTCAGTAGGACAGGAAGCTAGCAACAGTATTATGGTTAAAGAGTTACGAGTTACGAGCTTACTAATAAATAATGACATTAGCAACTAGTAGTTGACCCATTTACGTGCTTGGTAGGGTATTGAAAGTCTACTCAAATTCAAACCCAAACCGAAACGAAAGCCAGGCCTTGTAGATACTCTAGCCCTATGTAGATACTTTTGATATCTGACAAAAGCTTACAAGGCCATAGAAGAAGAAGACGAGTACAACCCCTTCAGACATTCGAGGCAAAGTTGAAGTGTCTTGTTTGCTGATTACAGCAACTGTCGGCGAGTTCTGGCCTGGCGGCACATTCACAAAAACACGATACTCAAAGATATATATATATATATATTGTAGATGATGCACAGATACACGCACTCACAGAAGATACAACAAGTGCTCAAGCGCTGTTTTTTGAAGAGTACAAAAACAACAATAACAACACACACACACACACAGACAATGCACAATGCACAAATGATAAATGCTAACAACAAAAGCGCGACACCAACAACAAGACAAGATGAAAAAGAAGCAGAGTGCCAGCCAAGCAACAACAAAAGCTGATTGCCTGCCAAACACTGTGTGTGTGTGTGTGTACGTGCCTCTCTCTCTCTGTATGTGTGCGAATGTTTGTGTGTGTGTGTGTTTGGAAAAGCGCAGTGAAATGCAGCGAGAACAAGTTGAAGAAAAAGCGACTGCAACAGCAACAACAACAACAACAACAGCTAGCTAGCTCGTCGCTTTGGCCAGTGTAAATGACCTCTCAAGATAAAGTTGTTGCCACCAAACAGGCAGCCGCAATGGCGGCAAAGTTCTCTTCTTCTTCTTCTTCTTTTTGTTATTGTTGTTCGAGTAGTAGACTTGCAATTTCCGAGTATGTGCGGAAATACGTTTCTTTCAACAGCAACAACAACATAGAATATAATTGTTTAGCAATTAGAATTGTCATTGACACTTCTAGTTGCAAATTGGATAATTTTTAGAACACTTTTTATAACTCTGCAGAGCTTTAGTGTGGATACAATTTCAATGGGGTATTTACAAGGAATTTATTTTATTTTCATACAAGGAATCCTTTTTAAAAGTTTTTGGAACAGATTTTCCAGTATTTACTTAAGAAACTATGATACAATATTGAAAAACTTTGAAGGCCTTATAAATATTGGTTATTAAACACGGAAGATATCGCTAATTGAAATTTTACCAAGCAAGCAAATCGAAATACTGGAACAGATGATCAAATACTGTGTTGAAAATAAGGTTTTAGGGCACCAATAACATCTTTACTTTTATATTTTCAATTTGTTCTTTATTCACATTTGTGTGTATCTGATATCACAGCATAAAAGAGTTACTAGTTACTAGCTGATGAAGTTTTAGCTATTAGTTCCAGAAAGTATTTTAAATACATATATAAAACTATTTTAAATACATATATGATGAACCTATTTTAAATACATAAATGAACCTATTTAAAAAACAACCTAAATGAAAAAGATACAAAATGTTTCGTACGCTTTCTACATGCATATGCAAATAATCTCTGAATAAAAATGAAGAAAAGTTTCACAAAATGCGGTCGAACTATTAGTTTTCATCCAATATCAATTTCCTCTTGAGCTCCATTCTCCATTCTAGCGGAAGCTCGTCAGAAATAACGATAGAAAAACGCTCAACCGCAAGCTAAGAAACTTAAAAAGTACAAAACAAATAAAAAAAAAAACAGAAATGCGTCCGCTTAGTACAGTAAAGAATAGAGTAATAGAAGGGTTATGAAGAAGATTGCACAGCATGGATAAATGAGCACAAAGGGCAGCTTGCCAAAGGGCAAAGTGAAGGCAAGCAACAAAGATGAGCAGCAACAGGAATATATAATAATAACAACAGCAGCGAGGTAATTGCAAATCAGACCGGTCTTGCTCAGCGACTGAGTGAATGAGTGAATGAGAAAGGTCAGGCTGGGAAAAACGTGATGTGATCTACTGCAACCAAGACGTCGAAAAAGACAGGCAGAAAGACCGACTGACAGGCAGTCAGTCAGTGAGTACCAGATGATTCTTGGCCAGGCCAGTAGCTCAGGCAAATACCCAAATCGTGCATTAAACTCCAGACAGGAAAACGACAATTTCGCAAGCGGTAAGCGAAATAAAAAAATAAAACCGATTACAATTACAAAGCGGTAAAGGAGAAGCAAACCAAGTCGGCAGGGATTCAATATCGAAAAAAAAAGGAACCCGCATCATCATTATTCCGCACCAATGTTACAAGTTGAATGTTGTGCGTTTTAATTTCTATCTACGCATAATTTTCCGCCCTATTTACGTCTGATTTGCGGCTGCGGCTGTTGCTCTCTGCTTTGAGAGTGTGTGTACGTGTGTGGTTTTCCACCATGGCGCCCTGTGCGAGATTTTGCATTTGTTTCGAGGCGGAAGCTGGATGCGAAGCCAAGCCAAGCCAAGCCAAGGGCTTGTGTACACGTTTAACGTTCGGTTGCATGCCACACGACGTTCAATTCTATGCGTCTCAGCCGGCTGGAGGGGGTCTTTGTGAGTTCGGTTTCTATTACAGGAAGTGACTTGACAGAGTTCGTCTGTCGGCTGCTGGCTTTCCCCTCAAACCCACAACAACTACTCAAGAGCAACGTTTGGTGAACTCCTAATTGCAGGCAAAAGATGTGAACACACGCACCCGAGAACTTTTTTCATGGCCTGTAATTATGCGTAAATGCGAGCGAGTTGATATTTTATCGTGACATCGTGTCAGTGCAACACTTGTGCAGACTTTCAGAAACAAGGGGCAGTCATCTCGAATGCTAGAAGCTGAACGTAATAAGTGTTCTAAAGACTAGTGAGAATCTAGGTCTAAACCCTAAGTATGTTCTAGAAGAAAGAAAAAACCAAAACATTCTTAACATTATGTGATTTCCTTGATGTTGCATACCACAAACTTTACATCTTTCTATTTCATAAATTCGCAATTTGCATAGATAATCCCTTAAAATATGAGTCTCAGACAAAGTAAAAAGATAAAGTTATTATTTTACTGATTCATTTTGAATATCAACAGATATCTTGACTTTTGGAAAAGCTTTACAAGTTTTGAAAGTTTATTATTATTTTTTAATACAATTAACATTCTTCCGACAAATGCAACATTATTCTAACACGAAACATATTTTCAAGGTTATTTTAACAGTTTACGCCTCTGTAACACGCGTTTTAACATAAACAGCATCACTTTAAAAATGTTCGACAGTTACGCAAGAATCGTATGCAATTCTTGAGCTCACTAAATGGTAATGAGTTATTAGAAAGAAAAGAACTAGAAATACTCGTATACATCAGCTAGCTGCATTGTATTACCGTCAACAAGAAAGAACTTTTGACATTCTTAACTCGTGTTATGCTTACACACACACACATGAAAGCCCATTAGGGCTACATGTATGTAGATATACCCCAAGAATATTATGATTATTATCCCGAAGACAAAGTCCTCTTGCGTTGAGGCATTCAGTTAAATAAACATGTTTACGGCCCATCCCCCCCTTATTTCGACATTTGTACTTCTTCCAGTGATTTAGCTGCAGCTGATTTATGGGCTTAGCTAAGGTTGATGTGAATATGGTTGTTGATGTGGATATAGCTGTGGATATGGATGTGGATGTTTGGATGTGTTTTGTGGCAGCCACAAGGTAAACGATATATGTATGCGGATGGGCAAATTGAACGCTGCGCATCATGACTTTACACTTTCACCAAGCAACAACAACAACAACACTCGAACAGCTGTGGTCAACAATGAGGCATGGATCCGTGGGTTGTGCAGGGCCAAACAGACGAACAATGGGGGGGGAGTGTAGGTTGTCAACCGTTTATTGTTTGGAAAGCGTTGCTGACACATCGAGTGTGTGTATTTTCATTTTAGAAAATGCATTTCGTTAAAAAAGCGAAAAGAACTCATCAGGCCAAGATAAATGTTGATAAAGATGATGATAATCTAAAGAGTGTTTTTTTTTGTATATCAAATCAACAAGCTGCGTTAAGTATCTATGTATGCATGTAGTTATGTATCTGTATGCTGCATTCCGAACGCATTTGAGAGCAGTGTCAGTCGGCATCTGTGTTTCCTCAGCTTTAATGCTCCGCTTCGCTTCTCCCTTTCACTCTATCATTCTCCCTCTCTCTCTCGCTCTATCTGTCCGTTCGACGTCATTAACCCAAATTTCTTTAAATAACATTTAGCAATTGGATAAACGAAATGGCACACACACACAAACTCGCATATTAATGCCAGTGTTGGGCAATTTATGTGAGGAAAATTAAAAGTTTTTCGCAGCTCATTAAATTAAAAACCAAAAACAAAAAAAACGACGCAATTAAACAGAATACAAATAATTAGTTTCTGTTTATTGCTGGCCATGTGCATTGATAAGCGTCTGGAAGTGATTTTGTTATCTAATCAAGATGTCAAGCGGCACGAGTTCCACTTTTTTTTCAGTGTTGCAATCGATTATCGATCCATAGCAATGGGCAAATGCATAACGGCAACAGCAACAACAACCGAAATGCCCAAAAGTAGAACACACATATTTTGCAATAGACGCCCACCGTATGAATACACACACACATATGTAAACATCCAACTTCAATGTGTGTGTGTGTGAGTGAGTTGTTGTTGTTGACCCGTCTCTGGAAATAAACTTTTCGGCACATAAGCGTTAAACAGTTTAATCGTGCATAAAAATTATATGATTACACATGGAAAAACATGGCTAAAAAACATGTATGTAAACACATGAATGTGTGCCTGTGTGTGTATTAGTACAAAACATATGTTGTTGGTTAGAGCTAGTTATACCCTTAACCCATTGAAAATGGGTAAAAAGGGTATAATGGTTTTGTGCAAAAGTATGTAACAGGCAAAAGGAAGCATCTCCGACCCCATAAAGTATATATATTCTTGATCAGCATCAACAGCCGAGTCAATATAGCCAGGTCCGTCTGTCCGTCCGTCCGTCTGTCCGTCCGTATGTATGAACGCGTCGATCTCAGAGACTATAAGAGCTAGAGACTCCAGATTTGGTACTTAAGCTCGCCTAATCCCTAGGCAGTACAAGTTTGTTTTAGATTTTCGATAACTCTTCCCGTTTCCGATATACACATGTAATCGATAACAACAAAATCTTCAATTTACTTCTTACTTGTTTATTTATAAACTGTTGTAGCTGTAAGTGCTTAAGCAATAAACTTACAGTACTTAAAAACTAATAACAAATTTAATAAACGATTTTATTTGGTAATGAGATTAATTGATTTAGCACTTAAGAAGGTATATACGAAAACTTAAATAATAATTTGTTTTTATTTATTAACTTCAAAGGCAATAAAAAGGAAACAAAATTATTAAAATTAAGTTTTTCAAGCGCAATAAATATAAATATCTAAGTTTTGTCTCAAAGATCTTTCTTATTAAAAAATATTATTTATATAATCTATAATCTAAAAATATTTTTATTGCTCTATATGCTCTAAATATGCATAATCTGTTTAATAATGTGGATTATCTATAAATATTTCAATTTTTTCTACAAAAGTTATTTTATTCGTATGAAAAAATATTTATAATCTTAATAGTATTATTGTAGGGTACCTATTCTTTTCTATTCTTGACTACTTCAACACTAAAACTCAACATTCAAAAGCTTTTATTTTGCTTTTATTTAGGTCGTTAGTAATTACAAATTCGAGTACTTTTGTCGGTAACCAGGTCTCTACTGGCTAAATAGGTTTTAAAAGTAATACTAAGCTGATCATTAGTCATTTGTAATTGAAATCAGTCAACATGTTTTTTTCTCTTTTTTTGGCAACACATATTCAACTAAACTCTTTTTTTACACTGCTTTTAATCACTCGCTAATGATAAACAAAAAATCACCGTTATGCCGGCACATGTATGTTTGAATACTATCCGATTTTGTTAGATGTTCATTGCATATTCAGCTTTTGCCGGCTCGCTCTGCCGCTTTTCTAAGCCACAAACAAAACCAACATTCTGTCCATTCGGCCCAAAAGATTTCTTTTCTTCTACGAGCACATACATACATTCAAATAGTATATGGTTGTGTGTGTACAAAGTGCAAGCAAATACAACATTGTAAGTCTCGACATATGTCAATTTTCAGTGTTCTTTGTTTGCCTTTTGTCTACGTTCGTTAGCTGAAAAGCACTCCGAATGGCTTGTATGCAGATTGTGGCCTAGAAGTAAAGAAAAGTTTTGAGACTTGTGCTCATGTGCTTAGCTAATTCGCTGGAACATCATCGTATAATTCATCCATTTACGCGGTTTAATTACTTGAATGCTTACAAAAGTGTACTGAAGTTCAAGCGAGTGCGATAAAGAATAGCTTACAATTAGCTTCGCTTTAATCTTTTGACTTTGAGATTTTCAAAAATGGAAGCTTAGCTTTGAGAGCTGCTCATTACATTAGAGAAAAACTATCGGCGTGGGCAGATACAGTAAGTATATAAGGCTCTCTAAAGATATATAGCTAAAAGCTTTAACGCCTCTCCTTTAAATATTCATGAATTCATTCATACATTCAGATTATGTGAACACCCAAGCAACCAAAATGAAATCGAAATCGACAAAATGTTTTTTTGCTGTGTGTGGGTGCCAGACAACAGCAGCAACAACAGCAACAACAACGCAGCAAACAAACAAAATGCAAAACAAATGCATTCATTCATGCAGTTTTACTTTTTTTTCATGTTGCCTCAAAGAGGCCAGTTTATAACTTTCAAGAGTTTGTTGGGCTGCCTCTTGAAAAAATTGTTCCCAGCAACAAACTATAACAACAACAACAAAAACGACAACAACAACGATGCGTTGGCGTATGCAAACACCAAAAACAGGCTAGGCCAGACACTATATAATAATTAAAAATTACATGGCTCAAAGAGCTAAGTAAACAACACCAAAAGTTGCACACACACACACACACATACACACAAGTTGTTGTAGTTGTTTTCTTACGTTAAACATTTGCTTGGCCGGTCAGAAGAAGAAGAAGAACAGCGCGAGAGTTATATGTTTATGTTTCAGTTTATTCTATACTCTTTTTTATACATCTTTAAACTTGTCGAACAGTATTTTTGTTTTTTTTTTTCACAAATGTTATTAACCTCTTAATTTATTGCAGTGCACTTTGCATTGATTCTCATAGAGTATTTTGCATTCGGCAAAGACTAACTTTCTTGGTTTTGAATTTTGTGCAGTTTTGTTTGCTTGTTGATACAGCCGAAGGCACTGGCCAAACCAACAAAAATAACAACATAAAAAACACAACTCAAGTAAAAGCCAAGCAAAAAATCCAAGCGAAAAGGAACCAACCAAGTTGATATTTTGTTGGCCGCCAGCTGTTGGTATTTTACTACACTTGTCTCTCTCTCTCTCTCTCTCTCTGGCACCCTCTCGCTCTGTCTTCAACTCCTCTTCTCACTCACATTCTCTTTTTGCTGCTGTCGAACGCAGTTGCACAGGTGCAGCAGCAGTTGAATGGTTTTTGGGATTAGGTTACAAACATTTGCTTGATGCGGCCAAAGAGGCATCTCAGATAAACACAATGAAAATGTGCCAAGTGCAGATAAACTACATAGTACATATATAGTCATATATTTTTGTAAGTATATACCTTAGAAATTCCATTCATATCAGATGCACGTTAGAATTTTGTACTCCATAAGAAAAAAAGAAGAAGAAAGAATAGAATTCTAACGGCAAATATGAAACTTTTTTGCCAGTACAAAGCAGTTGCAAGAAGTTTTATTTCGTTAAATAAACAAACTGTTTTACAATTGCAAATCTGTAATAACAATTTGTTATGGTATAATTTTAGTTTGCCATGTATACATGATATACTACTTAGAAATATTCAGTGTCGAGGTCTTATCAGTTCTACCCCGTAGCAAAGTCGTTTGAAAGGTATGCAAAGACACGAGCTCAGTTACACATACACACAAACGCCCACGAAGGCGTCATGAAATTTCAAGCAAATGTGCGATAAGGAAAAGCAAAAACAACAAGCGAAAAAGAAAGAGAGAGAGAGAGAGAAAACTGAATTTCTAATTAAACAACATTTACAGTTACAGTTACACACATTAACGACTGTTGGCAACGTGCTGCTCCGGTTCCTGCGCTGATTACAACACACACGCACCGATTTCCACTGCAAAATGGAGACATATAACTGAAACCAGCTTTACTATTAAAACACAACAGCAACAAACAAACAACCCCATTTCATATATATTTTTTTTTGTAATAGATGTTACCCCCAAAAAAAGTGTTTATGAAAAGAAAAGGAAGCCTAGAAAAAACAATTGGTTATGGATACGAATAAAGTAGCTGAACAAAAGTCAATGAACCCTCTCCGGATGCTGTTGCTTCTGGGGAAGCCGCCAACGCATTATGATTATACCCCCATTGTTGTTGATGTTTGCTACCCAGCGATAAAAAAAAGGCATAATGAAACAAAAACAGCTAAAGTTAATACGGAACCCACGCATAATGCGAAAATATGTTTGGGATCTAAAAATGTGCACATTAGCAGAGGTGAAAAAAATAAAACATGAAGCAAAACAAGCAGCAAAATGTGAAGAATAATATGCAGGGCAAATAAAGAATTAGAGATGGGAGAGTATGCCACCAAATAGCAAAAATAAAAATAAAAAAAAACTTCGATACTGTTTCTTGCATTTTGTACAGAAATAATTGGAAGTTATTCATAGAGTTAACGTTTTTTTATTCCTCAAACACGCACGCTATAATCGTGTCACGAGCAGCGTTCACATCTAGCGGCGAGTGCCTGCACTTGCGCAAATAGCGCGACAAACTTCAAAAAGGGAGCACAAATTGCTGTTGTTGTTTTTGGTCTTTGTTGGTGCTGGTAGCTGCTGTTGCTCTTGTTTTTGTATTGGCTGGGAATGAAAGGAGTTTTCAGGACTGGAATTGACACTGGAATACCTTGGAATGCTATCTGTTTGGACTGGAAACAGTTTTTGCACGATTGTATGTTGTTGCTGTACAATGCTCAACCTAATTAAATTTGCCTAATAATATTCATAATTAGCACACTTGAAAAGAGAAAGAGACAGAGAAAGGGTAGGGAAGAGAGCGGCAAGAACAAAAACATTAAAAGTGCAAGAAGAAGCACACTTAAAGAATACTCACGTACAATAAATGCATTCAATTCGGCTTTGTGAATTATATTTGCCCAAATGCACTCAGCATCCCAGCAGCAGCAGCGTTTCCTCCCCTTTCAA
This sequence comes from Scaptomyza reducta, assembly GCA_035044485.1. Taxonomy (NCBI): domain Eukaryota; kingdom Metazoa; phylum Arthropoda; class Insecta; order Diptera; family Drosophilidae; genus Scaptomyza; species Scaptomyza reducta. Next base: position 1,014,311 of record JAWNNV010000148.1, on the reverse strand, counting down.
CTGGTACCGGTGTACATATACGTATATGTGAGTCTGATTGTGTGCTTGTCACGGTCGCCCGCTGTTGTTGTTGTTGTTGTTGTTTTGTTCTTGTTTTTGTTGGGCTGCAGCGAATTCCAGGCGGCAAAAGCGCACAAAAGAGAAGAGAGCTCTCGTGTTGCCTCTCCACTTCACTCCACTCCTGTCTCTGACCAATGTCTCGGGGCTTTGGCTTTGTTCAAACAAACTACCCTGACGGCAAAGTTGGCGGCGTTGTCGTTGATCCTTGCACAGTTGTTGTTATTATTCTTGTTGTACACACACACGCACACACAATCACAGAAAAACATACACATACACAGCCAGACAGAGGTGTGCGTGTGTATTGCATAAAATTATTCACTTTAAATTTAAATATATATGTACACACTTTTAGCTATTACAGCTATGCTTGCTTAACTTCTTTCCTATTTGAATTTTGCACTGTTTCTTTTCGCCTTTTCAAACAAACAACAGTTAATGTCGTCGCTCTTGACACCGCCGTTTAACAGTTATTTAGTGTGTACTTTGCTTTCAATTTAGCCTGCAGCCGCTTTTGATTTTAATGCTGCTCCTTTCAAATCTGTTTTGCATATTCGGTTTTAAATTTAATTATAAACACACCTCGAGTAGACATTAAAAAAAATCAGACGAACTGGAAAATTGCATTTACTGCAAACAAACGCCCTGCACTCAAACAAAGACAATGTCGTGCGAATTAACCCAATTTTCTTACACAAATGCCGTTTGACACTGGCCCGCGAGTTTTAAAATATCGAGCATTATGTTATCAAATAGTATTTAATTATTTAACAAATACACTTAAAATAGCGCGCACCGATTGCCGCACGTCTATCTCGCTCGGCGTTGTTTTTGCTTCTGTTAGTCGATCTAAGTCCAGTGTTTAACAGCGACAATGTATTTCGATATCGTTACAAAATCGATCACTGTTTATATCGATAGCCAATAGCACGCAGCCAACTTCACGTGTCTCCGAGTGCATAAAGTTCAAACATCGTAACGAAAATAAGATTCAAATATTATTTTGATAACTATTATATTTATTTGTTCAATCGTTTGTTGCTGATCAAGGTCATAACGACAAGCTTATAAGCTACAAATTTAAGGTATCATCGTCAGCAATATCACAAAAGCCTAGTGCTTACCAAATAAATGAAATATGTGCATATAAAATACATAAAATAAAAACAAATTAAACGTTATGTACACAGACACACAATATAAAGCAAAGCACTCTATCTTAGCCAACCATTTAACTAATCCACCCGCTCAACACTTAGTTGAATGTCACTTTTTGGCATTAACAACAATTTGCCATTGTCATACTGCACGGGAATCGGAGTCTCTGCACAAGGAGCATACTGATGATGCTGCAGTAGTGTCACCAGACCAATAAGCAGTTGCTGTTGTGCCAACTGCTTCGCAATGCATCCACGAAGTCCATCGCCAAAGGGCAAAAACGACATTGCCGGACGTGCGGCAACAGCATTCGCTTCAAATCGATCCGGATCGAAGCGCTGTGGATCCTTATAGATTGCCGGATCTCGATGGATAGCTGCAGTGGGTATAATCAAATTGTTACCACACGCAATAACAAACACTGACTTTTTCAGCTCGAACTCCTTAGTGGCTCGACGCAGCAGGAAAGGATACGGCGTGTGCAAACGTAGCGTTTCTGTAAGCGAAAACAAAAGTTTTTGAAATATTTAAAAAAATGTGGAATGAAATATTTCATATACTTACCGTTTAAGACTTGCTGCGTGTAGGTAAGTTCCTTAAGCCCATCGACTGTTAGTTGTCCATCATGTTGGAGCAGCGTCCTCTTAATCTCAGCACGAACGCGATGCTGCAGCTCCGGCTGAAGTGCCAGCTCATAGAGGCAAAAGCCCAGTGTTCCGTTTAGCGGCGTCAATCCGGCCAGTATGAAACCAAAGGCTTGTGACGCAATTTGCTCATCAGTCAATGATGGCTCTGTGCGGCAGTACAGCTGCATAAAGTTCTGCAGCGGCTGGCGATCCCTGCGACGTTGCTGCTCCAACTGCGTCAACGTCAGATTTAAGAAGTAATTGGTGGCTTGTTGAGCGTAGCTTTTTTGTTGCAGCAGGCGGGCAAGTAGTGGAAACTCTAGCGATAAATATGCTCGCCAAAGACTCCAGTTGCCCCAGTAGCTTCTGGTCATGTCGTGAAATTGTGAATGATCCTGTCCATTTAAGCCATAAGCCAGTGAGGCAATCATCTCCACATTATAGGTATCCACTAGTTGACTAACATTTATATTCTTTAGCTTCTCGTCGCCGATGTGACGCTTAAATATCTTTACCACATCCAGCAACCTTGGCAGCAACCTCTCCATGTTGCTGGTCGTAAATACTGATCCAGACTGCGAGTGCAGTGTGCGCCAGCTGTGTCCATCCAGCTGCAGAAGATTGCCGGACAATGGCTCACCACCCACATTGTGATACAAGCCACGGCTCGTGAAGGAGCCTTCATCCGTTAGAAGCACATTGCGCACCAGTTCCAAATCCAGCACCAGCACAAATGGTTTGAGTAGCGCATAGCATCCAATAAATGGAGCGCGTCCTTTAAAGCTCTCATAGATGGACTGTAGCGGAGCACTCACATGCTGTCGCTTGCCACCTGCCAGCACGCTTTTGACGTTGCCCCACAGAAACTTGGGCTTCGCGTGCAGAATGCCGCGACGCTTCCAGTAGCCCAGCCGGAACTTGATTAATGCATAAATTAGTGTCAAAGCACTCAATGCAGTCCACAGAGCACGCTGCATTAGATCCATTCGAATCAGTAGGAGCAGCAGTGGGTCAGTGGTGCAATGTTTAGACTTGTTGCCTGTCTTTTATAAGTTTACTTTTTGGCAGTGGTATTTCGGAATCGTTTTATCGTTCTCTTTTTGTTTTCGTTCGATTGGAAATTCTTCAGTGCCGCTGAATGCTTATCAGCGCCATCGTCATGCAATAACTATTGATATTGTGGTGTGTTTTAGTATTGGTGGCTTATCAATTGATTCGATCCCTGGCCATAGTGTGAGCTAAAAGAGAAATAGATAAAATATAACTTTAAGCTCTCAGTACAATCATTGTTTGGCGGGTTTTAGCCAATATACAATTTGAATTATCATAAGTTTAGCAACACTGATTTGCTGAAGAACCGTTGTTGCAAAAGAGTTTTATTAAGCACTTGATGATTTTTAGAAGTTTCTTATTTTTGTAGTATAAAGCAGAGATTATAGGCGCTCTCTTCAAATTCGCTGGTGTGCATCCAACGTACGTAGCCCTTCTGAATAAGCTGCTCCTTGGAGCTGGGCACGCCAGAAAAATGCGGATCCTGTAACAGAAAACAAGTAATGTAAAAAACAATATTGGTTTTAATGAACTCTTTACTTACGACAATTAGCAGCGAGACGCCAGCTGTGTGACTAAGATGTATGCCGGCAATGCCCTTTGAGGCCATGTCAGTCATTCCACCCATGGCAATAAAACCGCAGTATTGCTCAAAATAAGTACGTATTTGCTCTATGACTTTTTCACTATTTAATTGCTGAACATGAACGATTTTGCAGGGTAAATCATTAAAGATTAAGTCAATGACATAGAACTCCTCCAGTGTGCCAATCCAATCGCGTGACCCAATAAACTTGGGTGATTTATCGCCAATGTTTACCAGCAAGCGCTGAATTTCATCGATCGAGGGCACATTTTGTGTTAATGCGTTGCGCTTATTTATAATCCATGATATGGCTGATTGCAATGTACGATATCCGCAGCCCCAGCCCTCGTCCAAGGTGCCATCACAGCCATAATGAAAATAGTTGAAGCTCCCGCGCGTTAAAAGCGTCTCACCTGGACAATCAACTGGTGCTGACAGAGACATGTGAACGTCTTTGAATAACGCGTACTTGTAGGTTTTGGCAACAAATTTGTTTTGATTTTCACTCGACTTGTGTTCACAGGTTGTTGTCGTCATTCTTGGTTTTTTTGTTTACACGCTCTAATTGTTACACAAATCAATGGTTTACCCGCCTTGCTAACCCATAAATATTTATTTATAGTTACGTATTTACCTTTTGCTACGTTGCAACAATTAAAATTAGAAATTTAGAAATCATCTGCTTGTACATTAGTTTACTGCCCCGATAACGATAACGTGCACATACACAACGATAGTTGCAAAATGCATTGCGCGCAAATATCGATAGATTAAGTATTCGTATACTTGGGCGCAAATTGAAAACGCATTGTTTTTGTTCACATATATATTTCAAAATTCAAAACCTTACTGCAAATCTTAATCACTATGCATTTATTTATATTTAGTACAAATATGAGTCTAGCTATATTGATGTAAAAATAATCGCCACAAATAAATGTTTATAAATTTTTCAATATAAACAAATGGCCCAAGTGCAAGGGGGGGGGGGGAAACGCTTTGCGACCTTTAATCGCGTGTCGCTTAGAAAAAATCCATTTTGCCATAATTAACATCCAGAACATCGTCATCATAGCTGACCAACTCCTTAAGGCCCGCCGTCAAAGCAGCTTTCGAAGTCGAGGGTAGATCAGCGCTATCAACAAGATTAATGTTGATCTCGTGGGTCTTATACTCGGGACTGCCCTGCTCGTGGCCGACAGGCGAAGGTGGCGGATTGGACACTGTCAGAAGATGTCAGATTAGTGGTGAAATTGGCACGATCTTAGTGAAAGGATACTCACAATTGCCAGGCTGAATCTGAGCAATTGATTCATCGCCTTGCATATAATGTTCCTTGCGCGTATTTAATGAAGGCAATTCGGTGCTCTTTTCGCTCAAACATTTCTTTAGCTCCTCAACTTTACGGTCACGTATCAGCGTTTCAATCTGCTTACGTGATTTGTTCTCATTCTGGCGATCCTCGTTAAATATCAACTTTTGATGCGCTGGCGTTACACTATCATGATGCTTCAACAGAAATAGAAATACACCACCCGGTGTACGACGACGTCTGCCATTCTAAAAAAAAGATGCAGAGAACATCGATAAGGAACTACTTCTTGACCGACATGTTAAATAACTCACTTTGATCATCATGCCACCATCCGCTTCGATGCGTTGCGTTTCCTTGTAAAGCTCCAAAGGCACATTAATACCAAGCACGCTAACAACTCTTACTGCACAAATGTAGTAAACCAATATGATTAACCTATATATTTAACTGAATTGAATACTTACGCAAAAGCTCATCTTTCTCCTCGTACAGTTTGTTGGCAATCTCTTTGGCCACATCGCTTGGAGCGCGTCCGGACGCGTCGTTTAGATCGAGTATGTGCCGCGGCTCCGAGTTATCGGAGGAGCCACTGGTGGACGAATGACCACGACGTGAACGCGAACGTTGTCCAAGGCGTTGCTTTACTGGTATCCTTTCCTCCCGCATGCAAGCCATGCCAGAGGGTATGGACGGACGTCCCCGTTTATGAGCCGGATGCGATCTGGTCTCGTCTTCATCTGATGAATTGGACAGGCGACGCTTTAATGAATTCTCACCATTGATTCGATATTTAAGCTGGAAATCATAGTTCTCCACATTACGATCGCTACTGCTGCGAGTCACATCGCATCCACGCATATTCTCGCTTAGGGCATCCTCCTGCAGGGCGGCCGTCCATACGTTATACTTCTTGAAGCGCGTTCGATTCGGTTCGGCATCTGTGGGCGGCGGTACACGAACCATAACGGTGCGGCGAATGCGCTTTCTGCGCTTCTTCTGAGCACTCGCAGAAGTATTGTCGGTGCGGAGTTTCTTGATGCAACCCTCCTCGGAGGATTCGCCGGATGTGGATTCACTGTTTGACTGTGACTCATCGTCGAGGGCGCTCTGGATCTGGTGGCATGTGGCCAGCGGGCTGGCAACGCTCTCTAATGCGACCATTGCAGCAGGTGTGGTTGTGGCAGGCGGCGCCGGTGCCGGTCGCTGCAGTGGCGTATAAATATCTTCGTCGTTGCTCGCTGACAGCTGCGTCGCGTGTTGGTTAATTGACTATTATTGTATTACGTATTTCATGTCATTACTTACCTCTCCATCCTCTAAATCGATGTCGTCGTTGGACTGCAGTTCCATCATCTTGCAGGAAAAAATTAATTCTACTGTGGCGCAAGGCTGTGTTGGAAAACGTTTGCAAAGTAAACTTGTTTCCACTGTTCCTACGCTCTTGGAGTTATCGGTTTTTTTTTTTCAAAAACCAACCTTACTGCAACATACTTTCCGAATGATAAAAATGATATATTTGCCTTTTAACAATAGAATATCACATTTGTTATAAAATCAGCTGATTTTGCAGTGGAAACGTAACAATCTTAATTATGACACGGTGGCATCACTGTTGTGTTATGCAGCAAGAAGAAGAAGACACGTGCATTCTTTTGTACAATTTTAAACGTGCCTTAAAGACGTAAATTCTACGTCTAGAATGGTGCGACCCAATAATCAACTGCCGGAAAATCTTCCGCAGTTGCAAAATCTGATCAAACGTGATCCCGAGTCCTACAGCGATGAGTTTCACACCCAATACGAGCATTTTCTCAGTTTGCTCGAAATCTTTTCGCTGAATCCGAGTGAGGAAAACAAATCGTTGGACGAGATTGTTATGTTTATTGCACAAGTAGCGCAATGTTATCCGCACGTCTGCATGCAGTTCCCCAAGCACCTAACCGATCTCCTTAGGAGCAGTGCAACCGTTTTGGATCCTGCAATGCGCAATTGTTTCGTCAAGGCATTAGTTCTGCTGCGTAATAAGAATCTTGTGCCTGCTCTGGACATACTGGAGCTGTTTTTCCAGTTGTTGCGCTGTCAAGATAAGAATCTGCGTACATTCTTACAGACGCACATTGTTACCGACATTAAAAACATGAATGCCAAGCATAAGGATATGAAACTCAATTCGGTAAGTCCATATTGCTTCACTTGCTCCAACATAAACAAGTTTTAATTATTTACGGATATTCGCTTTTTAGAGTCTGCAGAACTTTATGTACGGCATGCTAAAGGATGCCAATCCAAAGGCGGCCAAAATGTCAGTGGACATCATGATTGAGCTGTACAAGAAGAACATCTGGAACGATCCCAAGACAGTGAATGTCATCGCTAGCGTTGGCTGCTTCTCACCCATCACAAAGGTATGTGTTGTAACATGCGGAAATTATTATTTCCAATAATTGTGCTTTTCAAATTTCAGGTGCTTGTCACATCGTTAAAATTCTTTTTGGGCCACGATGATGAGGATGAAGCCGATTCGGATTCGGGCAGCGAAAACGAGATTGATCTTAAGGGTGCTCTCATGCAGAATCGCGTCAACAAGAAGACCAAGAAGCGTCAGAAGCAGCTGCAGCAAATCAAGAAACAGGCTGTCAAAGCACAGAAGAAAAAGAAGAATGCGCCCGTATTTAATTTCTCCGGCATACATTTAATCCACAATCCGCAAGGCATGGCCGAGGGACTATTTAAGCAGCTGCAGGGCACCAATGATCGATTCGAGGTGAAACTAATGCATTTGGATGTCATCTCGCGTCTGATTGGTATTCACGAGCTCTTCCTTTTTGGCTACTATCCGTATGTCACGCGCTTCCTGCAACCGCATCAGCGTCAGGTGACGCGCGTCCTTCAGTTTGCGGCACAGGCATCCCACGAACTGGTGCCCGGTGACATTGTTGAGCCCATATTGAAGACAATTGCCAATAATTTTATCACGGAACGCAACTCGAGCGATGTGATGGCAATTGGTTTGAATGCAACTCGTGAGATTTGCATGCGTTGTCCCTTGGCCATGGGTGAGGATCTACTGCGGGATCTGGCCATGTATAAGACGTACAAGGAGAAATCAGTCATGATGGCTGCACGCTCCTTAATCACATTGTATCGCGAACAGCTGCCGGCGCTGCTTCACAAGAAGGATCGGGGTCGTCAGACGGAGGCGCAGGCGGAGCGCAAAGTGCGTGCGTATGGTGAACGCGATATACGGGACAATGTGCAAGGTGCCGAAGCACTGCTCAAGGATTCCAAGACCATTGATCTGGGTAGCGATGACGACGACACCGATTCCAATGATGGCGAATGGGTGACAGTTACGCACAGCGATGGTGAAGGACCTGGACAGGATGAGGAAGGCAGTGATAACGATGAGGAAGATGAAGATGAGGATGACGAAGATGATGATGACGATGACGATGAGGAAGTCGAAGATGATGGATCTGATGTAGAGGATGAGGGCGTAGCAAGTGACGGTGAGGCAGATGTTGAGAACAAAAAGGCATCCAAAGCAAACAAAAAGGAGAAGGCAGATATTAAGATGCTAAATGAAAAGGAAGCTGCACAAGAATTAGCACTAACGCGTATCTTCACCGACGAGGACTTCAAGCGCATCAATGCAGCCAATTTGAAGAAGACGGTGACAAATGCAAGAAAGCGACCCCTGGAGCAGGAGCGCTCCGAGTTCGTCAAGCTGAACAGCATTGAGATGATATATAAGAAACGCAAACACGACAAGGAGTCACGTTTGGCGACGGTAATGGAGGGCCGCAAAGATCGCGAGCGCTTCGGCTGGAAGGATGGGCGGGTCAACGAAAACTCCTCCAAGACTAACAAGGAGAAGAGCAAGACGAAAAACTTTGGCATGATGAGGCACAAGGCGCGCTCCAAGGTGAAGAAGAGTTTCCGCGACAAGCAAATGGCAATGCGCAAACACTTACTACATCAAAAGAAGATGAAGTAACAGGGGATCGATTCCAAGGATCGCATTGCAGCTTCAATACATTTTATTCAATTTGTTATTTAGGACATGTTGGGTTTAATTGCTAACTTTTAAGAATAAATATTCGCTCGGACTACCCTCCTATCTGCGTCTCTTTTCGAACTTTTTGACGCGTTTAGGTCCCTTGACGAAGCACCAGTCCACTTGGATGGTCTGGCCCATTATATCGGCACCATGTAGCGCCTCCTTGGCGGCGAGCGCCTGCTTGTGCGTTTCGTATTCCACGAGTGCATAACCCTTGGAAAAGCCCGTACGCCGATCCAAGTTAAGATGAATGTTTTTAATCTCGCCGTAGTCGCAGAACTTCTCCTGAATCTCATCCTCTTGCGCCTCCTCATGAATGGAGGTTACAAACAATATCCAGCCCTCGACCGAACGCTGCGGCCCTGGTTCCAGCTCATCGTCGTCTTCGTTGCGCACTCTCTCATAGCTGTGGATTGCGTCGCGCGTATTACTGTGGCTACCAAAACCGCGTCCCTTGCGATGCTTTGCTTTCTCCTTCAAGCGCACGATGCCCTCTGTGTGGGAGGATGTTACAATTAGCAATTATCGATAGGCCGGCTTGGCAAGAAAGAGAAACCAGTTTGCACTTACGGTCTCCGTCCTCGTCGACTTCAAACTCCTCGGCATTGTCGATATCCAGAACATCTGCCATTTTAACTATTGTTATTTTCTCTTATAACTTTCGGCGATATGACGTTATATTTTTAATATTTCTTGTATGTTTTATACAGTTTTCTCCTCGTGTTGTTCTTGTTTTTTTCGGCGTTCTATTGAAAAGATGGTGAACTCAGCTTTTGTTCAGTGAACTGGTTCAGTTTAATTGATATTAAAAATACTGATTTTAAATAACCTAATATACTTATTATCGATAGCCGGTTATTGTGAATGGTCGAATATAGTTTCGATGTTTTGTTGCAATTATTCAATGTAATATGTAAAGCGAGCCGGCAAGTAATTGCAATAAAAGTGCGTTTGTTGGTTATTCCATATACAAATTAGTGACAGATGGCTGCCAATGCAATGTCACTGCTTCAAACTTATATAATTAGGTACATATACAGGGAGATTACCGAGCAATAAAAGTAAATAAGTCAAGCGCGAAAATGCTTGGTAAGGAGTAAAAGAGTAAACGGTACATACTACAGCTGCAGGTAGCACATACATACGCGTATTTACCTGAAATACTTATAGCGGCAATAAACTGATTTTACTAGTGAAATTATTTGCTCAACAGCTGTCTGTCTGGACAAACACATATAGGTATGCAAGTACATATATGCATGTACATTACTGTGTGTATGCGAGTGTGTACGTGCTAAACCTCTCTGGGTCTTAAGCTCTTTTATGACATTCTCCCTCTCACAAATGGTTGACGATAATAAAAACACACATAGAATGAAAACAAATATAATTTTGCCTACGCTTAAATGGCAAATGTTACTGCATATGTTAGTTATTCCATTGTTGACCATGTCTGCGAGCGGTACTAAAATTGACGAAGGCACTTGCCAAGGGATTGCGCTAGATGCAGCAGCAGCTAAAGATCAGGCGCGTTACGATCACTATCGCATCTACAATGTCCAGTTCGATAATGAGGAGCAAATCAAACTGTTTCAAAAGTTGGAAGAGCAAAGTGACAGTCTCACATTTATTGGCCACGCACGCGAAATTGGTCAAAAGCTGTCCATACTGGTCGCTGCACATCGTGTAGCCGACTTTGCGGATTTACTCGACACCTATAAGCTGCAACATCGGGTTTTGGTAATGTATTATGGTGCTCGCCCTATCTCGCTGCATGACTAATTTTCGTTTTTTCTTGTAGACCTACAATTTCCAGGAGAAGATTGATCGTAATATGCGTGAAGTATTGCCCGAAGATGTGGATGCCAATCAATATGATTGGCAGCATTTCTTCCATTTAAAAACCATTTATGGATGGATGGAACGTCTAGCTGTCAAGCATCCGGATCGTCTGACGTTACTGGACATGGGCAGCAGCACGCAGGGAAACCCAATTAAGGGTATTAAGCTGGGCAATAATCCAGCAAATAAAGCCATCTTTATTGAGAGTGGAATTCATGCACGCGAATGGATTGCACCTGCGACTGCCACTTATATAATCAATGAACTGCTTAACTCCAAGGATGAGCATGTACAGAATTTGGCCAAGAGCTACAATTGGATTGTCTTTCCATGTGTTAATCCCGATGGATATAAGTACACGTTTGAGCACGATCGCATGTGGCGCAAGAATCGTCAATTGTTTGGCACTTGCCGTGGTGTGGACTTGAATCGCAATTATCCGGATCATTGGAACTCCACGGGATCAAGCAGTGATCCCACACGCTATGATTATGCCGGTCCCACTGCTGCAAGTGAACTGGAAACTCAGCGTTTAATTGCGTTTATCCGAAATAATGTTGAGAAGGAACAGATCAAGACATATATCGCCCTGCACTCCTACTCACAGATGCTCATGTTTCCGTATGGCTATACCAAGGAGCATGTATCCAACTATAATGATTTGCAGGAGTTTGGCAAGAAGGCAGCAGCTGCAATCAAAGCGGAAAGTGGACGCGATTATGTTAGTGGAAATCTCTATGAGACAATCTATCCCTCAAGCGGTGGCAGCATGGATTGGGCTCATGCCGAGGCTGGAATACCAATTGCCTATACATTTGAGTTGCGCGGCCCGCCCGACAGTCAGGACTTGTTCATACTACCAGCTGTGGAGATCCAGCCGACGGCAAGTGAGGCATTTACGGCGATTCGAACGATTGTGGAATCTGCTGCCGAGAAGGGTTACTACAAATGAATTTCGCTCCTTGATTATATACTACAAAAAAATGTTTTGTTTTTACAAGCGATATTATCTAAAATAAACACAAGTGTTTTACTGCTCTGTAGCTGAAAGATAAGATTCACATGTGGTGCATTTTAATATAAAAATATATATGTATAAAAGCATATATATGTGGTTTTTGTGGTTGCCTTAGAATTTATCAGCATATAACAATATCATAAACAAAAAAATTAGCTAGAGAACCCATGACCTTGACCAACTTAAATAAGTTGCGGCTGTAAAGAATTTCAAAATTGCCGGGCAAGAAACATTACTCCAAATCGTAGCAAACTCATGATAAACAAAATAATAGTTTCTTATCATTGCTATCGAATATTACTCACCTCAATTCTATTGTAAAATCGAAGTTGTGTTTTTAGTATTTTTCAATTAGATTTAGTGTATTTTTACGTTGACCGCAAGCGGTCACACTGTACACATCCCTATAGGTCTCGGCAGAAACATATAGATTTTTTTTATTAAACACTCACTCAATTAAACAATAAAAAAGACGCCGAAGTAGTTACGTTTTTTATTGCTGTAACGTAGAATAAGACGCATCTATTTGTTTTGCAACGTGTACAAGATAGGGTAAGCAAAAGCAAGCCAAAAGTGAAAGTCCCAGAAAAAGTACAAAAAGAGAGATAGAGCGACAGAGAGTGAGAAAGAGCGAACGGTGAAAAAGAGTCTGGGTGAGAGAAAAACGATTTTTTCAGAGAACAACGCGGATTTTCGTTTTGCTTAGGACAGGGGGAAACGTGTACATGTGTGCGTGTGTGTGAGTTGTGAACTGGTGAGTAAATTTTAGCCTGCCTGCCTGTGTTTGCAATTGGTATTTTTGTATATGTTGTATTTGTATTTTTTCAATTAAAGCCGAAAATAATTTGAAAGCAGAAGCAAAACCCAAAAACAGCAAACGCAACGCGGCGCCAAACAGAGATAACAAACGAACAAAAAAAACAACAACAACAACAAGAGACACCAAACAACAATAATAACGAGTGAGAGAGAGAGTAGTCAGCGCGCTGCCGAAGACCGTCAAAATTCTGAGCCACAGCCAGCACAGACCACCTTACAGCACCACCACCTGCACCCTATTAGCTGCCACCACGCTCCACAAACAGCAGCCAGCAATAATGTTCGTCAATTCGATGACGTTCCGCGGTAATCCGGCAAACTACCATCAACAGCAGCCGGCACTGAATCACCATACGCTGGCAGCCGCCGCAGCCCATCATCAGCAGCAGCTGCATCATCATGCCGCCGCCACTGGGCATCTGAGCCATGGCGTCGGTGGCGGCCATGCAGCCAGCAATCATTTGGCCGCTGCCGCCGTACTGGGACGTCATGGCCATAATTCGCTGAATGCCGCTGGGCACACTTCAAGCTCATCGCATTCAAGTGCTGGTGGTGCGCTGGCCAGTGGCAGCAGCGGCGGCAGCAGCAATAGCTCGCCGGACTGCGGCAAGATATACATCAAGAACTTGGAGCGTTCAATTGATAATAAGGCCGTGTATGAGACGTTCTCGGTGTTTGGCAACATACTCAACTGTAATGTGGCCAAGGATGAGGATGGCAATTCGCGCGGCTATGGTTTTGTGCACTTTGATTCGGAGGAGGCCGCTCGGGCCGCCATTGAAAAGGTCAATGGCATGCTGTGCAATAATCAGAAGGTACACGTGGTCAAGTTTATACCGCGACGAGATCGGGAGCAGGAGAAGGCAACCCATTTCAAGAATCTGTACGTAAAGAATCTTAGCGAGGAGTTCACCGAACAGCATTTGCGTGAAATGTTTGAACCCTATGGCCGCATCACCAGTCACAAGGTGCGTATTTAAAATTTATTATGCTATTTTTCTACTCTATTTTCTTGGCTAGTTACGAATCTATTTCGTGGGGGGCGGGAGGTGCGTAGCTGAGAGCTGGTTTTGCTGCTGCAGCAAACCTAAACCATGTGGCACACTTTGGCTCAACTCTTAAAAGCCAAAACGCTCTCTCTTTGGTTCAGCTCCGGCTCCCTGCTGCGCATGCCCGCCACCAAAAACCAGTCCACATAGTTGAAGCCCCCAAAAAGAACTGGTGCACAATTGCAGCATTTTGTGTGAAACATCTTGTTTATCAATGATTTCTTTTAGCTAATGCTGGATGAGGAGGGACGTTCGCGACGTTTTGGATTTGTGGCTTTCGAGAATCCACAATCGGCGCTGGCCGCCGTCATCGGGCTACATGGCAAGCAGCTGAGCGACAACAAGTTCTTGTACGTGGCACGGGCGCTCAGCAAGAACGAACGGCAGCAGGAGATTAATCGCAAGTTGGAGGAGCGTAAACGTCAGAAGGCCGGACAAATATTCTACTATTAAATTTGCGGCAAAATATTTGGTGGCAATGAAGAAAGCAGTAATCTTACGCCCGTAGCGTGCGATGCGGAAGTAAAAAAGAAAATTTGTTTATTTAGAAAACACCCCCAACAACACATTAAACACACAACATAATTGTGCAACAGCAAGAGTTTAAACAAATTAAATGCAATACATAGCCAAGCACAGAAGAGACAGAAAAACACACACACACACACATTTAGGTATAGGCAATACACAAACACACACTAGAGATCTGCAAACGTAGAATCTTCAAAAGAAAAAAATGGAAAAAAACACACACCTAAAAAGATTTCGAAAGAATACACTATAAAAACAAAACAAAAAGATTGTAATATGAAATCTATAAGAAAATTCACTAGTTTTTCTTTAAACTTCTTTTTCGATTAGATGTTTCGTCTCTTGTTGAGCTTTTTAGCATCTAGCAGGAACAGAGTACGTACGCATACTTCTAAAAATACATTATAATACTTACTATATATGATAACAACACGCAATTAGCAAGTGGAATCTAGGCGAGCGTCGAAAAAAAAACAAAAAAAAAACAAATATATATAGCTACCATGCCAGGTCATGGGCAAATAATGAATATTTACACACACTATATTAAAAAAAAAAAAGAAAAAAAAAACAAAACAAAATAAATAAAAAAGAAAAAAAAACAAATACACAATTGATGTAAAATTCTATAAACAATTAAAACCCACTTTACGCATATAAAGGAAACAAAAAATTAATAATATTACGCGCTGTAGTTTAAAAGCGTTTATAATAATACTCACACACACATACACCCCGCACCCACACCCACACCCCTTCCAAAAACAAACTCTCTAATTAAAAAAAAAGAAAATATAAGAAACAAATTTGAGAAACCTTAAACTAAACTAAACACAAAATGGAAAGCACGAGGGAAACTCTTGTGTGTGCAATTGCAGTTTACATGAACGAGTATTACATTTTTAATCATAATAATTACAAAAAAACATATTTTGTAATTTGTTGTAAATTGTTTCAAGTAGCTAACTTCAACATTTAACATCAGGCAGGTGGCAAAAAAAAATAAAAATAAAACAAACAAACAAACAATTCTTTAGAAAGCAAAACAAAAATTAAATAAATACATTAATGTGTAACACAGTGCAATGTTTAAAAACTTTTTAGAAAAACATATACACCCAAACTTATGTAATTCATCAAAAACAAAAATGAAAATGAAACTAAGGCAAAACAAATAGAGAAAAGCAAAGCGTGTAAACAAGCTCGGCACATTTATAATTAATCCGATAAAAAAAGAAAAATACTACATAAATAATTTAAGATTATTGAGCTTAATTTTTAAAACATGTTTCAAAAAAAAGAACGCAAAAATTTCAAAGAAAAGAAAGCAACTCCAATAATAACTTAATAGTCGAACAAAGTTGTATAGTTAAAAACAGGAAAAACAGCAAAAAAACAAAACAAAATGGGAAAAAATTGAAATATATAGTTATTAAATGAAAAGCAAAAACCTTTATAATTGCATAATTAAACTTACACACACACACGAACATTAACAATAATTTATTATTTAAAATATATATATAATTTACATTTTGCGTTTCGAGTTTAAGCGCTGCTTACAAAATTGTCAGCTAAATAAAGCTACAAAAATGAAAGAAAATTATAATTTACAGGAAAAAATTATAGTATTAGAATGTACACACATACACACACGCAATATGAATTTAGAAAAAAGTAAACAAATATGCAAAAAAACAAAAATATTTAAGCAAAATGTACAAAAACAAAAAACAAAAAACATGAAACTTTTCGTTTGCAAAGCAAATGCGACATATGTGTATTTTTATCATTAATTGTAATAAAACCGAAAAAACTTAATTGCTTTTGCAGAATTTAACTTAAATGAAAAACAAAAACAAAAAGAATAAAACCAAACAAAACAAAATCCGACAAAATATGATTAGTATGAGAAAAAAAAAGAAGAACGTAAAACATTGAAATATAACCTTTTATAGTACTAAATTTTTAGCCAGTACGAATTAAACAAAATGCAAAAAAAAAAATTATATACATGATGCAATGCATATTTACAAGGCAAAAACTCGAACAAAAAAAAAACAAAAGAAGAAAACCTTAAATAAATGAACAGAACTCAAAATTTATAATAAAAAAATACTCGATTTTGCACATTTTGCTAAATGAGACATTAATTACATAAATACTTATGTACGTTTTTTTTTTTTAATATATATTTTTTTTTATGTAATGGTTCTCACGACGAGCCCGAACAAAAATGAAAATAAATCAACACACACACAAAACCCTCTACACACAGATGTGTATATGTATACATATATTTATATATATGTATATGTGCAATTCCATTAAAAACAAAACTCCTAATTATAAACATATTAAAACCAAACAAAAAGAAAAGGAAAATACCTACTTATTAAAAACCAAGACGATATATAAAATTAAATGATGAAAAAAAAAAACAAAAAAAGAACGAAAACGAAATGCAGTAAAATATGAGAAATTTGAATAAAAATGCTTTTGCAAAAAGTGTTTAAAATAAACGCACATGTTGTATATTTAATAATCTAATAATAATTTCGAAAACAACATTAACTAGGACCAACACAAATTATTAATCATCATCGATTATCTCTATATCGCTATTAGATTTCAGCTCTTCGATCTCATCCTCCAAATCTTCAATTTGCTCCTCATATTTACGCTTGAGCGAAGCAATCTGTGAATGGGAAAATCAACTATTGAATACACTATTCGGCTAGCTTAAGCTAAGGAATACACTTACTTTTGCCTCAAACTCTCGATTCAGCATTTTAATCTTTTTTTCATGACGCTCCTCGCTGATCTTTAGATTTGATTGTATACTCTCTTGGAATGTATCCGTAAGCTCTTTGCGTAATCTTTCCTCTTGTAGCTGCATTTTCAGCACATGCTCGTACCTTAACTGATCGTTCTCCGACCGCAGACTGCAAATAATTGAACGGCGAATTAACATACGTATATTAAATAAGCAATTTGAGTTGACTCACCCGATATTCTGTTCCTCGAGCTCCGCAATATACTGTTTATCTCGTGACGAGATCTGTGTGCAGTCCACAAATGCCGAGTAGCGTGTATTGTGCTGCTTTACAGGCGGTTCCTTAAACAATATATTCTTCGCAATGGAGGCAAAATTAAGCACATTCAGATTTTCTTCATAGTATTTGTCCAGCGGCGTAACTGTCACAATCATGGCCAAACGCTCCTTACCCAGCAGCGCTGTTTGCAGCAACATGGTGAGCTTTGAGTCTCGATAGGGTATAACATCGAGACTGCTTTTCTTTTTTGTTGAACTAGCCGCATCCAGGCAACGACCCAGCACCATCAGTGAGGTATTAATGCTTTGCGCCTCTTTTAACCGTGAGCCAGTCGTGCCAGTTTTATCCACTCGCTCTGACCCGGCGAGATCGCAAAATTTGTACGAGTTCTGTGTGGATTCGCCGGAGCGATTATATTTTAAAACGTCCACTGTGAAGATGCAGTGCGATCGACTCGAGTTCGCGTTGACAGCAGTTGATGCATACGTAAGTCTTTGCTGTCCCAATCTCAGCAGCATTAAAGCCTCCTCACTGCTCCTAACAAATATGCTAGTCAAGCCCTTGATAAACACTTGACCCTTGTTGCAGACGATCTTAAGGTTTTTTCGCGGTGGCACACACATATTTGCTTGCCGTGGTGCCACGGTCAAAAGGTCATAGACGAGCTCATTGTAGATCTCAACAAAAGAGACCCATATCATGACAGATGTTTCTTCTGTGGGCCTCTTTACGAACTCGTGATCACCACGAATGACTTGTTGCAGGCGCTGGTGTTGTACGGTGATATCTGGACATAATCTCAGCAATTGGCGACGCATTTGCATCTCCTGATGCATCACATCGTCCTCCAGAAATAAAACGCGCGCATTGATCAGCTTCAGCATGGGTTTTGTGTACACCAGATTTGAATACAGTGTGAAGATGTGTTCTAGGGCGCGTGGAATAACGCCAGCTCTTACATTGTCACCTGCAATAGCAAAGATCATTTAAGCTATTTCAATATATTAGAGTTTGCTGTTTACATACCAAGCAGCGTGTAAGTTTTGCCAGAGCCTGAAGTGCCGTATGCCATGATCGTAACGCATTCCTCTTCTGCAATCCGCGGACCCACACACTTATCGTATACATCCCGCTGACCCACCTGGTTATCAAAAATGCTCGTAAAGCTGTAATGTTTTTCCATGCGGCATACGTTGTTACTGCTGTTCTCATTCGCGACGGCACTTGTGACCAGGACATTGCCACAATCCGAAATCACATATAATTTAGACGGTGAATCCACAGGTCGAAGACGTAGAAATACCTGTGGCCCCGTCTCCAGTCCACTGTTATCTATCGAACTTCCATCCTCTTCTGTAAATTTTGTATACTCTGATTCCGTGTCTGAGCAGTCGGTAGAGCTGTCGCTGGTTTCGGGAATCGCTTCATCAAACAATCGCTGTTGTTTTTCGGGACGCGGTCGAAAACGACGATCTATGCTGGGATCTCGCGACATTAGAAACGAGCGCATCTCGCGCTTATTGCCTATCTCTCTGGCCATGATAAAGTAAACCAATTTGGTAAGTTAAAATGTATTGATGTAATTTGCGGGCGGCTTTTTGGCGGTTAACTTAAAGACGCTTGTTTTGGTTTGCGTTGCCACGTTTTTAAACTGGCATTGCCAACTATTTCAAAGATAGATGTGGCAGCCTGGCGATAGAAACGATTTTATTAAAAGCTATCGAAGTAAGTAAATGTGGCAACAAATGTTTGCACCTATGTGGCAACTTTTGTAGCACGCGCGATCAAAACAATAAACATAAATAAAAGGCGCGAGCTGTTGTTTCCATACGATTATAAATATGAGTAAGAAGTCAACACGCTCTACGAAACCCAAAGCAGACCCGGATGCAGCGCCCCAACAGGTAGCGTGTGCAGCAAAGAAAGTTTTCTACATATCACAAAAGCTGCTCGATGCCAAAGACGACGCTCGACTGAGTTTGGAGTATTTTTACCATCCCGGCAAAGCGAGAATGGCGTTGTTTATAACGCTGCAGGAACATGAAATAATGGAGGTTCTGGAGTATGCAGAACCGCGTCGTAGCTGGCTATTAAACAATGAGGTGTGCTCTAATGGCCGCATATATATGACGACGCCAGTTGATATCACACTGCTGGCTTTGCATCATCTGCGTAAACATTGCTCTCAGCGTGCCATGTCTTTGGACAGCATTAGCGTGGATGAGGCTGATGCAAGCACCAATCGTTTACTTACCAAATTCGTCCGCGCTACCAGCCTTAAATGTGTGGCAGATGTAAAGTCCTCCGGCGAGTTGACGTTCTACAAGTACAACCCTGATAGAGCGCTAGCCTGGCTCGCTCTAAAGACGCGACAAGTCGTGTCTGCTTTAAAGACCAAACAAGTACACTGCGGATTGGGTGCAAAGTCCCAAAACTACGTGCGCAGTGAGAAGCTGTTTGAGGAGAATGATGTCAATGACATGGATTATATGCGTATGGCCTGCGACTATGTCGGTCGCTATTTGGATGCGGACTTACATGCAGAACTCACACGCTACCTGCACATACCCAGCGAGATTCAGGCTCTTGTCGAGGAGAAAACTAGTGCACTAAAACGCAAATCCAAGAACGGCGCAACAAGTGATAATAAAAAAATAAAACTCACTAATGGCGAAGATGCCGCAAGTCAGCTAAGGAACAGCAGCCTTCTGGACAGCGATGATATAAAGGAGGAAATGAACATGTCCACGAGTGCGCCAGTGCCCCTCAAGGAGCGCAGCATGACGGCCAAAGAGAAAGCGCTGGCCAAAGGCGCCAAGGGCAGCAAAAGCATTTCATCCTTTTTTAAAGTCAAGTAGAGTAAGCTATAAATTATATATTTAATATTAAGTTTGAAAATTTACAAATCACTGTTCAATAAATCATTAGATTCACTATTATCAAAACCGTCAAAACAATCAAAGTTCACTGGCCTATCTTTTAACTGTATATCGTACATCTACCACAACTTCTTGTCAATCCGGCTTGTTTATTATTTGGTTAACATGTCTGGCACAAGCCAACAAG
This sequence comes from Scaptomyza reducta, assembly GCA_035044485.1. NCBI lineage: Eukaryota > Metazoa > Arthropoda > Insecta > Diptera > Drosophilidae > Scaptomyza > Scaptomyza reducta. The sequence goes on along the minus strand of JAWNNV010000148.1, from coordinate 994,075 downwards.
CTGTTCCAAGCTATAAATAATATATCTATATATTTTTATACCCTTAACCCATTGAAAATGGTTAAAAGAGTGTATAATGGTTTTGTGCAAAAGTATTAACAGGCAGAAGGAAGCATCTCCGACCCCATAAAGTATATATATTCTTGATCAGCATCAACAGCCGAGTCGATATAGCCATGTCCGTCTGTCCGTCCGCATGTATGAACGCGTCGATCGCAGAGACTATAAGAGATTTATTCCAGATTTGGTACATAAGCTCGCCTAGTCCCCGCGCAGTAGAAGTTTGTTTTAAATTTTCGATAACTCTTCCCGTTTCCGATATACACAGGTTGAGAAACACTGGAGATATGGACTATTGAAGTTAAGAAAGTATGCACTATACGCGTATACATACACACACTCACACATACTTGCAAGCACTGACTGTATGCGTAAAGTATAGGGTTAAGGGTATAGTCAAGTCGGCATTTCTCGACTAGAGCCTTCTTACTTGTTTTTTTTTTGTTCATGTCTGCCAATTGCAATTTCGAGTAATGTGACTGTCTAGAAGACACCCTCTAAAAAGGAATTATCGTAAGTCTGGAGTATTTTCAATGGTGATTGTAATATTAAAATTATATGTAGATCTGCAGCATAAATGCATATGTATACACTGTATTATGAACTTGCATATTTAGAGTGACCATATATTTGTGTAGGAACGGATAAACTTTGAAAAGTGACATGTTGGCCAGAGTTGCACTTTCTCCGTGCTTTATGTCAGTTACAAGGGACACTGATAAAACAATTTCGATAAGTGAGAATTGTTATTTCAACAGTCGCCAGAAGTTTTAACAACTTGCATTTAGTTACTGAAATTAGTTTAACATCAACTTGAATTAGTATTGTGGCACTATGTCAGCGGCAGATGCAACAATTAATTCCGAGTTGTTTAAAACAGAGCCTGGCACAGTTGCGGCTGGCAACACAGCCACTGTTAGCCAGGTGGACCATCTATTCAAGAAACCACTGCCAATCGAGGAGGTCAAGAACAAGGTGGCATTTATATCGCCTGGCTATGAGGTGATGTACAAGCTTGAGGGACACCAAAGTCCCGTAACCGCATTGAAATTTTCTCGTGATGGTGACTATCTGGTCAGTGGATCGAACGATCGCATGATCAAGCTGTGGAACGTGGCAACTGGTCAGCTGGAGAAGACACTGTGTAGAGGACATGAGCTGGGCATCAATGATTTGACCTGGTCGCCGGATAACAACTTTATGGTCAGCTGTAGCGATGATAAGACCATTAAGCTCTGGTCTCCGCGCAGTGGCGACTGCTTAAGAACATTGAAGGGTCACTTGGATCATGTGTTCGCTTGCAGCGTTCATCCGCATGGAGGTCTGATAGCGTCCGCCAGCTTTGACTGCACTGTCCGACTGTGGGATGTGCGCAATGGCCGTGCACTTAAATCTGTGCAGGCTCACGACGATCCCATTTCATCGGTGGACTTTCATCCGAATGGAAAGTTCTTTGTCACTGGCAGCTTTGATGGTCTTGTGCGCATTTGGGACACAATTAGCGCCAAAGTGCTGAAGACGCTTATCGATGCTGATAACTCTCCGGTGGGCTGTGTTAAGTTTGCGCCCAATGGTCGCTACATACTCACTGCTCATCTGAACAGCCAGATAAAGTTGTGGAAATTCAAGATACCCAAGTGTTTGCGCATCTATGAAGGCCACACAAATCTGCGCTATTGCATTGCCGTCAAGTTCTCCGTGACAGCGGGCATGTGGATTGTCTCGGGCAGTGAGGATAATTGCCTTCATATATGGAGTCTGCAGAGCAAGGAGCTGGTCCAGAAAGTTCCAGCGCATGCGCAAACGATCGTTTGCCTCGATTGTCATCCCAAACAGAATCTCATTGCAACGGGCTCTCTGGAAGCAAGTGAAAATCTACGGATTTGGCAAAGCGGCGAAGTTGTTATTGACTTAAATAAATAAATGCTAATTAATATGATTGTTATTGGATTAATTTAATTACATTTGTTCAACAAGCATCTTGGTATTGAGAATCTTATCTTCAATATAGTTCGGCATACATGATAACAATCATAATACATGATAATCAAAATATTTGTGTGTGTGTGTCTGTGTGTATGATTGCTTGCTTGTGCAGCCAGTCTGGTTAGTCCGTTGAGACCGCCAAGCGATTGGAGAGTGTCATTCAAGTCTGGAGCGTCGTACTGAGCGAACGTAATAGTCATAAAGCGCGGTAATCCAACGTCGAACCCGGCAGAGTAGCAACGCCAATTAAAAAACCAATTAACAATTGAGTTAACAACGTTATGAGAGCCACTGACAATGAAGGTGAGTTTTTTTTATGGTATTAGTATTGTGCTTTGAGAGGGGGTTTTCCATTTTATATTGTATTGTCTTTAAAAGCTCATTAAATCTAACAAAGAGGGCATGAACTGTTCGAGCTGATAATATGTAAAATTTTTGTTGTTCAGTTTGGGGAATGCAGTTGACTAATGAGAGGTTTCGTGTTCCGGTTCAGGTTTCTGAAAAGTTATCAGTGCTGCAGACAAGTTTACTTTTACATTATAAAAGTTTATTGGAACTTTGTAGACTGGAGTTTACAGGCGTCTTATCGTTCCATTGTGGAATGAACTGGGATGTTGTGGAGCGTGGAAATTTCTGAAGGTTGTATATCGTTAGAAGATTGCAATATGTACATTATTTAAAATAAATGAATAATAAGCATATAAATAGCATTAGCGATGCTTTAATTTATAACAACAAAGATAGATGTGGATTATTGAAGGTTTTGATCCGACATGAGCCAAGTAAACGTCCGATTCAACTTAAACAAGCTTATCTCTCTGGGTTATTCGTAGGCCCCAATATGTTTTCTAAGTCCGTCGCTGCTACCCGGGGGTATTAAATGCTCAACAATCGCTTTATTTATTATTTTGCTGTTATCAACTTGCACGTCTCGTCGTCATAAACATTTGAATCAGTTTATGGTTTTGCTTTTCAGAAAATCTTTACCGGGAGCAGTTGCCGAATGTCTGTTCAGTTATCTCGGAGAGTGGACGCAAACTTTTCCGGTCGACAACAATTACCAATAAATTTCCAATATTGAAATGGCTGCCCCGCTATCGTTCCGCCTATGTGGTGCAGGATTTTATAGCTGGTTTCACAGTTGGGTTGACAACAATACCGCAGGCCATTGCGTATGGAGTTGTGGCCGGATTGGAGCCGCAATATGGCCTTTACTCTGCCTTTATGGGCTGCTTCACCTATATCGTATTTGGTTCCTGCAAAGATGTGACAATTGGTAAAATATACATATAATATAAGATTCAGACTTGTTTACATATTCTTCTCGATTTTCCCAGCCACAACGGCTATAATGGCACTGATGGTCAATCAGTATGCGACTATTAGTCCAGATTATGCCGTTCTGGTTTGTTTTTTGGCTGGCTCCATTATTCTAGTGCTGGGTCTCCTTAATATGGGTGTCCTAGTGCGGTTCATATCGATTCCGGTCATAACTGGATTCACAATGGCAGCGGCAACAACAATTGGTAGTGCTCAAATTAACAATCTTGTTGGGCTCAAGGGTAAGTCTTCTGTTTCTATGTCTCTTATCTCCCTTATCAGCAATTTCTTTTATTTAATTATTGCATTGCATTGTATACCTTCTCTTCAGGTCCCTCAAATGATTTGCTGCCGGCGTGGAAACATTTCTTCACGCATCTCTCCACAATTAGACGCTGGGATGCGCTGCTCGGAGTTTCCACTTTGGTCTTCCTCCTGCTTATGAAGGCAAGCACTTCCGTTGAAGACTTCCATATCATAACTTATACATATTTATCTATCTTATATGCAGCAACTGACAAAAATTAAGTGGGGCCACCGGATGGTATGGAAGTACCTATCGCTATCCCGTAATGCACTGGCCGTCATATTTGGCACATTCCTGGCCTACATTCTCAGTCGAGATGGTAATCAGCCGTTTCGTGTCACGGGTAATATTACAGCCGGTGTGCCACCTTTTCGATTGCCACCCTTTAGCACCATGGTCGATGGGGAGTATGTCTCCTTTGGCGACATGATAAGCACTGTGGGTGCTTCTCTGGCATCCATTCCAATGATAGCCATCCTCGAGATTGTAGCTATATCCAAGGCGTTCTGTAAGTTAAAAACACTAATAAGTATACAATTCATATAATTAATATTATTATTCCCAAAGCCAAGGGCAAAATAGTGGATGCATCGCAGGAAATGATTGCACTGGGCATGTGCAATATTATGGGCAGCTTTGTGCTCTCCATGCCGGTAACCGGTTCCTTTACACGCACCGCCGTCAACAATGCCAGTGGTGTGAGAACACCACTTGGTGGTGCCGTTACTGGCGCTTTAGTTCTGATGGCCTTAGCTTTTCTCACTCAAACATTTTACTTTATACCTAAATCGACGCTGGCTGCTCTGATTATCGCAGCAATGATATCGCTCATGGAGCTGGAGAAGATTGCGGACATATGGAAATCAAAAAGTGAGTAGAGTAGAGTACTTCTATTAAAAATGTATTTAAAATCCTGTTAAATATTTGTATCCTTCCCAGAACGCGATCTATTTCCTTTTGTTGTGACAATTGTGACTTGCCTCTTTTGGAGCTTAGAATATGGCATTGTGTGTGGCATTATTGCCAATCTCATCTATATACTATATACGAGTGCTCAACCGCAAGTGATCATTACGCTTGAGAAGGTAAATGGAGTCAAAAGGCTTAGGAAAATCTATTCCAAATACATAAATATATTACTTAAACTGTAGATAAATGGATATGAGATAGGATTAGTAGACGTCAAGCAGAAACTGGATTATGCTAGTGCTGAATATCTCAAGGAGAAAGTTGTGGCTTTTGTTAATCAGCAGGACTGTAAAATTCGTTTGGTTGTGCTAAAAGGACAGGAAATAAATTCCATTGACTATACAGTTGCTATGGTAAGTAATCAGGAGAGTTTAATCAATTTTTTTTTTAATTTATTTTTTTTTACTTTTAATAGAACATAATATCACTGCAAGGCGATCTCAAGGCTCTTAACTGTGACCTGAAGTGTTGGAACTGGAATGTTGGCTCTGCTGGCGTCGTCTGTCGGCTAAAAAGCGATATGCGCGCCATATTTAAGTTTGATTACGAACTGGAAGAATTGGTCGTTTCACATTTTGAGACCTCAACAACGGCTTCGACTGTGACAATCGAGACCGCACCGGCTAATGATATTGCCGCCTGAATAGCAAATTAATTTAGCGATTTTAGGCTTACAGTATTTTTTTAATGTAATTATAATAAAGAACAAAGTACTTAAACACACGTTATTTGCATACAAGTGGTAGGGAATCAGTCGAGCTCGACTTTTACTTGCAAAGGGTTCTTAATTTTACTCACTTTACTTTGTTTTTTAACCCCAGAACGTGCAGACAAGGCGACACAGTGTCTGCTGGATTTGCCTCTCTGATATTGTATTTCGAGTCTAACTCGGGAGTACTCTACTTCGAAGAACCGCACACATTATGTCATAATAGTTGGGCAACAAAATTAATTGAACTATTAACCACACCACTAGACATACAGGCAGACACTCGCCTTTCTCCGAACAATTGAGTTGAGTGTGGTATTTAATTTATGGCTTTCTCCAGGCACTTGAATGGGTCTTCCTAAACGCTGAGGCCGAAGAATAAGAGAGGGAGTGAAAAGGAAAAACTCGCTACTACTTTTTGCCAGTTGGAAAGGGATCTTTGATCTTCTAAGAAGAGTGCAATTGGGTTTTTAATACCGACTTTGGGGGTATATCCAATTCATGGTAGTCTGAATCGTCTAATATTGCTTTATCCTTAATCTACAGTAACTGAACTTTTTACTGATTTCCATTGAGAGAAATGTGCGAACTCCGCTTTCTAGCAAATGCCTAATGCAGGCTCCTCTGTAAGGTGGTAGGTCAAACCATCTGCACTTACTCTCACTGTTTAGCTCCACAATTTGACATCCTGCCAAGTCTGAAACTAATCCACATTTCCGCTGTTGGATACAGCCGTCGATTTCTGACTTCTAGTTCTGAGTTCTTAAAATCCAAATCAATTGTCTAGACAAGAAAATCTATAAATATAAAAGTATGCTGATTGGTTTTCAATACACACTTCATTAATTATAATTATAACAGTTGATGCCCATAGCTTTAGCGATTATTAAAATGGTATTAGGCCTACACCCCCTTACTTATTTTGTAAATATGCTTGGAATATTACCCTGATTATTAGCAACTAAGAAGGCTCTAGTCGAGAAATCCCGACTAGACTATACCCCGAACCCTATACTTTACGCATAAAGCTTAACTTCAATGCTCTATATCTCCGGTGTTTCCCAACCGATTTCATTATTTCGTCTAATGTTTCAAACTCTGTCTCAAAGTTTTCAAAATTCAAGATTTTGTTCTTATCGATCACATTTGGATATCGGAAACGGAAATAGTTATCGAAAATTCGAAACAAACTTAGGCATTTTTTTTCAATGGTTTCAGGGTATAGAAAACTAACTGAATGAATTTTAAGAAATACATTCGATCAACAAGTCTGGGTAATCCGCAGAATATGAATATAATAATTCCACCTTTTAATTTCCAAACATGTTGTAATTGATACAAATTTAAATATGTTTAATGGCGCGTGCGCAGTCAGGGTCAGGAGTAAGGATCAGATGCCGCAGTGATTACATCAGCTTAGGCAAAGATATTAAATTTAAGACCAGGTGGCTCCATCTGCACTAAGCACGCGATCGCATCCTTAGAACATTGCGTTAGGATCTTATGCCACAAATACCAAATAGATTTTCCATAAACACAAATTGATTTACTTTGGTTAGAGTAAACAGGAACGGAAAGAACGGCAGCTACCAGCTGGACCAATCTCGTGTCAGGCTGAACAAAGAGATAGTACCAGATCACACCATGTGTTCGCTGCTTCCACCAATTGTAGCACCCAGTAGGGGCACGCCTACAAGTGCCAAAAATAGGCCACATTGCGAGAGCAAGAGACAACAACTAAGACAAAGAGAGACAGCGAAAGTCTAAGTGAGAGTCGAATTTGTGTGTAAAAAAGAAGATTTCTCGAACATTATTCTCAGATGTATTTTAAATGTGCTACAACACAGTCACAGAACGGTTCAATCTATACGATCTTAAGTAATACGAGTGTACGAAATTTGATTAGACCTAAGTAATATCCAGTTAGTGTTTTTTATTAACAAATTAAAATACAAAAGATTTTCTAATGCCACGCAAAAAGCGCGCTTCAAGCCCAATGGAACTCTTTGACGATGACTTTGATGATGATGGCAGCTCACATAGTAAGTATATTAAGCCTACATCTTAATTACTTTTATAATCAATATTTTGTTCAAATATAGGTTCTCAACCGCCGGTGCAACGGAATGCGGCAAATGCACGGGAACGCATGAGGATGAGGGTGTTGTCCAGTGCCTACGGACGTTTGAAAACCAAATTGCCGAACATTCCGCCGGATACAAAGCTATCCAAGTTGGATACTCTGCGACTGGCCACGCTCTACATTAAGCAGCTAATTAATGCAGTGGAGACAACGAATGTCAATGAAAATTCAACCATAAGTTCACATCCTAATCTGAATTCCGCTGCTGGATTGGCTGATGTACGGGATACGCGACATTCAGCGACAGACTGTGGTAATAGTGCCGGCGGCATTGCGTCGACGTTTAATTTCCACAATGCTGGACATCTCGGGATGGTAAGTGTCAAAAAGTGGCATAAGCAAATTTGCCATCTCGTTTATGGTGCGTATAAGTGATGTCAGTGGCACCACTTAACGTTGCATTCAACACAGAATGAATGCTTTATATACTATATATAGATATAAAGATGCGCCGTTGTTCCAGCTGGACGACATCAATCTGTGACAGGTGTCAGTTTAGTTATGATAGGCGCACCGTTGATAGGCTCAAAATCGGACAGTGAAAGACAGCGTTTAACCCAATTAAGGAATCTATTAAATTAAGTGAATTCCTCAACTTTTCAAATTATTCATTTAGTCACAAAGTCTTTTCTATTATTTTAATTTTAAAAAAACCGGACCAAACATTTTTTAAAACTAGGAGAACAAATATTTAATTTGCCATTTTTGAAACATTTATACTTTTTTTGTAGAAATTTATTCGAATTTTGCGATCGTAATTAAATTCTTTTTGTTCTCAGTATTCAACTTATATATGAATTTTTAACATTTTTACACTTCGAGATATTTGTGTAATAATTTCACTAACTTTTCGAAACCAACAAAACTAAATCTTAAAATCATATTTATGTTAAATGTTGGGCAACATCTGCTCAAATGCTTCCTACTACCATAGGTAGTGTGCCTCCATAATAGTGGTATGTACAAAAAGAAAATCAAATTTTGTGATTTCAGTTTGTGTCTGGCTTTCCTGTAATCAGATACTTTTGTGAATTTCGAAAAATACAAAATATGAGTGACAGACTCACACGGAGACATCGACGTTCCTGGGCAGAAAGAGAGGTGCGGGGCAGTAACATTGGTTATTCTTCGCCAGTTTTTCTTGTTATTTTTAAAGATGCACGATTTTAAAGCGCCCTAGAATGAAAGAAAATGACGTGTCATTTCTGACTCTGGGCTATAGTATAGTGTACGTAGTATGTAATTAAAACAAGTGACAATAGTTGTAAGTGCTCGACCTGAAGGTATCCTGCAAATCTGAAGAAACCGACATTCCTCCAAGATCATAGAAAAACCCACATACATATATTCCAAAAAAGATTTCGAATACAAACTGATTGTTTATTCATTCGCTAAAGATGAATGCGTGAAAGTTTTCAGCAAATATTATACTTGTACGACGTCTTGTGCCCATATGGTGGCAGTGTTTTGTTTGCGTTTGTCAGGATCGTACCGAACCGACAATACCGACACCCTAATTTATCCCACTCGCACGCGCCGCCTTGAGTTGAGGGCTGTTGTGTGTGTGTGTGTGTGTGTGTGTGTGTGTGGGAACCTAGAGTGCGAGAGAGTAAAAGAGATCACAATCCACAACCCATTGGTTGCAGCCAGGCTGACGATGAGTGTATGTGTGTGTCTTGTCTTTGGCCTGTTTATGTTTTTATAGATACGTTAATGACGCTGTTATTGTTCAACTATGAAAACATTTCCCAAAGAGCCACTAAAAACAATCAAAATTGTATAAACAAACAATGGCGCTGTCGCTGTCGTTCTCGGCTTGTCGTCATATTGTTCCATTTATAGCTATGCGGTTTCCCCTAATTGATCACTTAGCTGCCTGCACAACTATACAATCCTTTATCGATCTCTGCTGCAGTTTAGTCACTGTTATCATTTTTCGTTTAGGAAAGACAAATATAATATGCTAATGTTTAAATGTTTTCTTTAACAGAGCTGGCCCTTTGAGTTTCATCAGCATACGCAGCATAGCCAAAGTCGCAACAGTATTTCCAGCCAATTCAGTTCAGCGCGCATGGATTGGCAAGGTGTGCAAACGCAATCCTATCCGAAGACGCCACGTCATGAAACTCACATAACAACGGATGCCAACTATACACAGTTGCAAGATGCACACTGGTATCCAACCGAAATGGCGCTTCAATTGGAGCAGGCACGCAGTGGCAATGGCTGTTGTGCCTATGAGTCAGCTGGTGTTGGGCAACACCAGCGAGGCATAACGATATCCACTAGTCAGGCGCAGGGCCTCTAGTATGATCCATGTTTTTTTACATTTATGACTTTTAGTTCTAATGGAAATTGTATTAAAATCGTGATTGTAATTTACTAAGCCAAAGATTAGTATTATGTTTAAGTCTTACAAGATTAGCTAATAAACTTTAGACAATCCAACATAACATAAGACCAAGGTTGTTTTGCATTTAAATTGAGCGCTCATTTAAAACGACCATCTGGCAACATTGGACTACTTGTTGCAGCCCTAGCACACAGCTGTTTCAACAAGAGCTCCAACAACAACAAAGCCACTAGTATCAACAATAGATTAGCGTTTGTTTTTCAATGGCGCAACAAGAATAGATTGATCGAAGGCAATTATCCCTAATACCCCACATAGCTGCTGCTGGGTACAATTACACTTGAGTACCCCTTGGGGCGATTAAAGTTCACTGTGCTTAGTAGATAAGATTCGCTCAAACATATGTACGTACTCGTACAAAAACGGAGCTTAACAAGTTTTGTTTCTGTGTTAAATTTTAGTTAGTACTCAACAGTCGTAGAAGACGCACGCGAAATATTTCTTTGTCTTTACTTAATTGTGAACCCGTTTGGTTTTTGTGGACGCAACTGAACCAAAATGCCAGCACTGGAAGTAAATCCTGATTTGCAGAAGGAACGCAATACTGCGACCTTTGATCCAAATGAATTTTCTGTCTTTTGGGCTGGTGGCGCTGACAAATACAAAGAGAAGAAAACCTTGGGTGAGTCCAACATTACACAGTACATACGTGTACTACTACACTTAACAGGTTTTTAAGCTCAGCTTAAAGAGTTGCGCTCAAAAGCACTTAAAGCGGCATTTCGCAAGTTAACAGCGCCCCAAGTAATTGCTGCAGTAGCATGACCAAGCAAATTATGTTAGTAGATAAGACGCTTTGCCACTTGAGCATGTGCGTAAATGCGGCAAGAATTTAAACTTTTTGAACTTATTGCACTAATAAACACAATATTTATGTTTCTTATCAGGTAATGCTCCTGATGTGCAAGTTTTGTGGCAAGCCTCGTCAAGCCCAGTCGGCGTCTTTGTTTTGATTTGAGTCTTCGTTAATTTCCCATTCATTAAAGAAGTGATCGTCCATATTTAACCCGGGAAGTCATGTATATTTTACGCATACATTATTACCTCATGTGTTGTTAACTCTATGCGGGGTTGAACTTTGCTCACAACACAGCATCCATCATCCATAACTTTTTTTATATCATTCGCCGAACTATAGACTTTGAATATACTTTATGATATATATTCAAAAAATAAAAATAACATATTTCTCATAGCTTAGCAGCACTTGAAAAGTGTATTAAGATTTCCGTGCAGTGCTGATAAGCTTTATCTATTTGATTATCGTTAATCGCTCCAATAATAGAACTAAACAAGTGCACTATGATTGTGTACATGTTAACATGACTATCCTTGCACGTATTTGATGTGCTTGTTCTTATTGTAGAGAAAATGTTCCTGGAGGATCCTGCACTGATTGACGACGTACCCACTTCATATATGTCACATAAGGAGCTGTATGAAAACAGTGTGCGCAAAGCCTGCCTCATTGGTGAGAAGATAAGGCAGTTGCGTGCCAATGGCGAAGATGGCGTCGATACCTACAAGTAAGAAATGATCTTTCTTCGCCCTGCATTCTACTAATCCGTTTCTCTGATAGTGCTCTTCTTGGTGGCTCATTGGGTGCTGCTTTACTGAAGGAGGGCAATCCAATTTCACTGCACTATGTCATGTTTGTGCCAACTATTATGGGTCAGGTGAGATAAGCATATATTTATCATTATATTCAAGCTAAAAATCGAATAATGTATTTTGCAGGGCACCATGGAACAGCAGGTGGAGTGGCTGTCTAAGGCATGGGATTGCGAGATAATTGGCACCTATGCGCAAACAGAACTCGGCCATGGCACCTTTCTGCGTGGCTTGGAAACGCGCGCCGATTACGATGCAAAATCCCAACAGTTTGTGATCAATACACCCTCACTTAGCGCTTACAAGTGGTGGCCCGGCGGCTGTAAGTAACTTGAAGCTAAATCACATTGCATCTCTTATTTAAAATATCATCATTTACAGTGGGACATACGGCAAATCATGCGGTCGTCGTGGCACAGCTGTACACTAAAGGCGAGTTCCGTGGACTGGCGCCATTTATTGTTCAGCTGCGAGACACAGACACACATCAGCCTTTGGCCGGCATCGATATTGGCGACATTGGCACCAAACTGGGCATGAAGGGCGTTAATAATGGTTATCTGGGATTGAAGAATGTTCGCGTGCCACTTAACAATATGCTGATGAAGAACCAACAGGTGCTGCCGGATGGCACTTATGTGGCGCCCAAGAATAGTGTCCTCACCTATGGCACAATGATGTTTGTTCGCTGTGCCCTGATCAGGGATACGGCTCAAAGTTTGGCCAAGGCCTCCACCATTGCCACGCGATATGCGGCAGTGCGGCGGCAGAGTCCCATTGATCCCAAAGAGCCAGAGCCACAGATTATGGAACATACCACACAGCAGCTCAAGCTATTTCCGCAAATAGCCAAGGCAATTGTTTTTAAGACCACTGGTGATGGTATTTGGAACATGTACAATATACTTTCTGGTGAGATTGAGCTAGGTAACCTGGATCGCCTACCGGAGATGCATGCGCTCTCTTGTTGCCTGAAGGCAATTTGCAGCGCCGATGCAACAGCTGGTGTGGAGACCTGTCGCCTTTCCTGTGGCGGCCATGGCTACATGGACTGCTCGAACTTTCCGACCATCTATGGCATGACAACAGCTGTATGCACATACGAGGGCGAAAACACAGTCATGCTGCTGCAGACGGCACGTTATCTGGTTAAAGTGTACGGTCAGGCGCTGAGCGGTGATCAACTGGTGCCTACAGTATCATATATCAATGACGCTATCAAGATGAAGGAATTTGTAAACTTTGATGGTTCCTTGGAATCAATTGTGAAGGCCTTCCAGTTTGTGGCTGCAAAGTGAGTTTAGCATTGGGTTGCTTGGATCAAGCTATAATACAATTTTATTTCCAGCAAGGTACGCGTTGCTTATGAACAAATTGAGCAGCGTCGTCGCCAGGGTCATGGCACGGAGGTGGCTGCTAATCTCAGTGGTGTATTCTTAACAGGCGCTGCCGACGTAAGCAAAACTAACTCAAATGATTTTATTTTATTTACTTAATCAAGTCACACTTTGTAGCTTCACGGTCGCGCATTTTTGGCAGAATCCGCCTACATAGAGTTGACTGAAGTTTCCAAAAAGGTCTCACCCGCACTGGCTGATGTGCTTAAGGTGGTGCTGGAGCTCTACCTAGTGGATGCGTGCCTTAATCGCATTGGCGACTTCTTACGCGTAATTACATACATATTTATAGCTTTAAAAGTAAATTAAACTCACCTCTTACAATGCAGTTCATTGATCTGACTGATGCGGACGTTACTAAATTGGAGATGCGTTTGGAAAACTGTCTGAAACGCATACGTCCCAATGCTGTTGCTCTGGTCGATAGCTTTGATTTGCATGATCGCGTTTTGGACTCAGCTCTAGGCACGTTCGATGGCAACGTATACGAACACATATTCGAGTCGACCAAGAAAAATCCACTGAATAAGGAACCGGTGAATGCGGCATTCCACAAATACCTGAAGCCCTTCATGAAGGCGCATTTGTAAAGCAATGTTATATTTTTGTTTAGGGCGGTATTTCGTTATTGTTATATGCCTGTTATTGCTCCATATGTATATATTATAAAACTTGCTTGTTATTTTATACGATTTGCTTGTAGTTTCACTTTAATTCAAGTCCATTCGTTATTTTCTGTTTCTGGATCTATGCTGGGGGTTTCGAAATTTAGTAAGCACAATTTTTAACCAGCTTTGTGTTTTAATAGAGCTTACACTAAACGCTTTATTAAAGATGTGTTTTTAATATAGTTTTGTTTTAGATAGAGAGTAACTATTAATTGTTTCCCTAATTAGCGGCGGCTAGTTGATCATCTAATCGAAATGCTGAACACAGGCACAGCCCTAAAAGCCTTCGAGTGTGCGCCTTATGATGAACTAGCAGCTGGAATCTTAGCATTGCGTTGTGCATAGAGTCGTCGCAGCAGTCGATTGCCGCAAAGGAATGTGAATACTGCGATTGGTATTAGCAGGCGCAGAGTTTGGAACATGTTCAGTTGCAGCCAGAAAACGAAAAACAGCGTCAGAATGCCACCAAAGCCCAAATGGAAACCGATTGTGCTTGGCGCCAGTGTGAAGTTGGACACATTAATGCCCAGTTTAGCCCAGAAGAGAAAGAGCAGAACGAGCGGCGTTATGCACAGGCCAGTGAATATATCGGACACAATACGAGGCGGACGCTTATCGGGCACGCGGAACTGATGCACAATTTCGGGCAAAGGTCCACTTACAGGGCTGGACTTGATATCTGTAACATATACACTATAAGAAGTAATTGAAACTTGAATAAATTTTACAGTTTTACTTACCTCTGTCTGGCTGATTGAATTTCAGCTGCACTTCAGCCAAAAGCCACTCGAAGGAGTTGGACAACGAGGCATCGCCGACAGTTAGATAAATGTTGTACAGACCGTTTTCGTAGTTGAAATTTTTGCCCTGATGGCCCACATCCATATCAAATTTGTAGGCTTGGCTGCTGTCCTGCTCCGCAACAAAGATGATGTCCTCATCTTTTTCCTGGTTGTGCAGGCGCACAAATGACTGATGCACTGCAATGGGTTTGCTAGTGCTCTCATCGACCAGCTGCGCCTTGAGCAATAGTTTTTGAGTACTGTCTGCCGTGAGGGTTTCCTTCAGTTGGTTGGGAAAATTGACGCTCTGTTTGCGTGTAGCTGCACTAGCATCTGATTCTGCAATGCCCAACTCCAAAGATTGCACCTTGACACGTCCAAGCACCTTAAATTGTACTGTTTGCTTGTAGATGCCATCGCCGTTTATTTCCGCCAGGTAGATACCGCGACCTGGTTTCAGGCTGCTTAAGTCAGCTGCGTATGTGGTTTTATCGGACGACTTGGAAATGAGTTGAACCTTCTCCGACAGCACAGAGTTATCATTTTTGTTAGTGATCTTGGCATTGACGTTTTGCACAGCAGGTGACAGTGGCTTGCCCAGCAAATCGACAATGGCTACATTCAGCGTGGGTGACTGCGAATCGATTTGTCCATTTCCGATTATTTGAACACAGATGGGCGATATCTTATCCGTGCTAGTAATCGTTTTTAGCGCTTCAATGAGCACGTGCGCTCCCTTTGCAGTCTGCACAGAGCGGCGACTCAACAAATAGTTTGCGAATTTAACTGCTTGGTCGGCCGAAACAGGTGCGGGTTTATTGAAAGCCTTGGAAACGCCAAATACGCCGTTTAGGATCAAAGCAGTTATGCTCAAACCGCCCTCGAACTGCAACAGGTTGCCATCGACTTCGTCAGCTTGGACAACGGCATCCTCGACACGATTGGCCACAAAACTGGCACTAGGGCCGAGTTGGATAGCAGCATTGAAACCATAGCCAAGACCGCTCAGTGTATCATCCTTCTTTAACAGCTCCTGCAGTCGCTTGACAAGCTTTGTCTGAACTACCTCACTGATCTCTACGCCCAGCGACTTGTGTGTGGCGATGCGATAGTATATTTCTGACGTGGTGCCCAAGTCCGCCTCCAGAGATTGGTATACTTTGGAAAGTAGCGATTCGGCAAGTTTTGCTGTGCAGCGCAGGTTTCTGTTGGCCCCAATCAGGTAGTAGTCTTTCTCAAAGTTCTGCGAAAAGTGAGATAGTAAGAAAAAATAAGCTGTGGGTGGACGTAAAAGCTAGCTTACATTCAGTTTGGATTCTGCATGCAGAGTCGCAATCTTCTGGCAGAGCGCGTCCTTTGTCGCCGCATCAGTGGTTTCAATATTTAAGCTCGCAAAGAAAATCGACTGCAGATCGTTGGATCCTAAGCCATCAACAAAGACTTTTTGCAGGCGAGTTAAATCCTTTGGCCCCAGATGACTATCCACAGTGCGAGCACTCCAAGACGTTGTTGCAACACAAAGTACGCATAGGAGCGTGATGCCTACAGTTTATTAATATAATATTTATAAGTTTTAGTCTAGTAGTGAAGTCAACGTTGACGCCGGCATTTTCGGCAGAGAACGAGACAGCGACAGAGCTTTAGCCGGCGTTTGCATCGTATCACACGAGGAGCGATTGGCTTTTCTGTCCATTTAAAAGTACTTATAATACTCACATAATCTCAACATTCTCCTATATTGTGTGGCGTTATTAAACGCAGCTTATATTCTATAGGATAATAAATAAAAACCACTTAAATAGCCTGCACCGCCTGTTTCAGCTTCGATATTTTTTACAGACACGTCAGCGGCAGTGTTGTCCAATAATGTGAACGATAAGGGCTGGCGACTATACTAAAAATCAGTGTGCACACACTTGTACTAAAGGCACTTATCGATAATCAGGCAATCGACTGCGCACACACCGATTGTATGTTACTTTTAATTTCAAAATATATTTTGGGTCACGCTTGTTTTTATTTAATAGTTCTTAAGTTTTAAAACTCTACAAGTAAATAGTAACAGGCTTGTATTTTTACTTTGTTAAGGTCCAAACTTTTCGGCGCATTCCGCTAAAGGCCTGGTTATAGAATACTTGACTTTAAAATCTTTAGTAGTATCGCCCTCATGATTCCATACAGTTATGGCAGTGGTGCAGTACAGTGGATACTTATTAATTCGCATTTCCATACGCTCCTCATTCTCCGCTGTCTTGTCCTTACAGAAATGTTCAAAATACTCAGTGTGGTCGGGTCCCAAATCAACCGGAGTGCAATGCTGTCGATTGTACTCATCGAAGAATTCTTGCCAAAGAAATTGTTCCATGCGATTAGCGCGTGTAGCTATAATAAAAAGAAAAGAAAAAGCGGAACTAACAACATTTGACGCGAAAGGTTAAGCAACAATGGGTTCTTACGCAGCTTTTTGTTTCGATAGGGTCGCCCAAAACTACTCTGCGTTTCGGTAATGTCTGCGGGACAAGGTCCCTTGCCTCTTAATCGAAAATTTTCGTTTTGATTCATTATTGTAAGTATGTGTTATAACTAACGAAAATAATTTATTATTGTATTACGAGCAATGAATTCTGTTTGAATGACTGCTTGCTTTGCTAAACATAATATTCTAAGCCTGCCAAGGTTTTAATAGCTGCTAAGCAACGGATTGTTGTTCCGACTGCTGTAGCTGTGGTGCCTCGTCCTCGACGATAAGTGTAACATCTTTGGGTCGCAGTATACAGTAGTAAACCACTATGGTAGCCAAGAACAGAATGCCGCTGTACACGATCCAGTCGCAAATGAAACCAAACCACCATGATTCAAATTGTTCGCTGGCATACCAAATCGATGTCATAGTGATGTTCTCCGCAAGTACGAGTACCAAATACCAACCATACCACCATCGCACGCTCTTAAAGCACACACGAAACTCCAACAGCACAAATATGTAGATATACGCCAGGAGCAAATAAAACAATGTGCGGCTAAGGCTGCCACGACAGCGGGTCTCCAGCGCCAGGGCAGCCAGCATTATGGCATAGTGCACGCCAAGTATTATGAAGAAGGCGCGCGGATAGAATACACAGAAGGTGGAGAGGGATAGCATGCGCATAATGATGAAGGCTATCCAGCCAAAAAAGGCAACGGTTTTGCCGGCAAAGTCATCCTGCTGGATACCATTGACAATCTTTGTGGGACGCGGAAAGTAAAAGTCAACCACATCCTTGGGCGTAAGAGGTGTACCTTTGGGCGTCTG
The DNA here is from genome assembly GCA_035044485.1 of Scaptomyza reducta. Lineage (NCBI taxonomy): Eukaryota > Metazoa > Arthropoda > Insecta > Diptera > Drosophilidae > Scaptomyza > Scaptomyza reducta. Next base: position 976,418 of record JAWNNV010000148.1, on the reverse strand, counting down.
TGCCAGCACCAAAGGAGTCCGCTCATCGCCATCATCATCCTCCTCATTGACGCGTCCGATGAGCAGCTTGGGCGGCCGTGGCACATGCTCCTTAATGTACAGCTGGGCATTTATGAGCAACATATCCTTGAATGTCTCCAGCTGTGAGAGTGGCCGTGTCGTCCGACGACTGCGTCTGTAGTCCCTATCGGACGCGGTGCGTCGTAGATCAGGTGACGCCGGTGGTGGACTATTCTCTGTGGGCAGCCGGAGCATGGGCAGAGCAGGTGGCGCCGTTGAAGGTGGTGGTGGCGGTGCTGGTGTCTCTGGCACAGTATCAAGTACTTCAATGCTATCCAAATGCTTCAGTTCCTCGCGTCGCATCAGCAATTTTGGCATGGCATGATGAATTTTATCATCATCTGTAGCATTGCCAGTAGCTTCTACTGTGGGAGAGTGCAGCAGAGCTTTCGTCTCGACCTTTTCGATGCCCTCATTATCGACCTCATCATGGCCCCTGACGTGCAGCGCATGAGTGCCAACTGTTGTCTCCTGGCTCTGGCCCAGCGTCGCATGAAAGTTTTGCATGATCTTCTCCGAATGGGGAAAGTTCGTCGTCAGCGTACGCTCCGATTCACGTTTCCTGCGTTCCACCTCGCCACACAGTCGCTCATTCTGATCCAATCTACAGCGCTGTGCCTCAACCTGCTGTGGTGTTGCCCATGGATAGCAACGACCCACGCGTCGCTGGCTTTCAATGCGATGATAGCTGGTCGTTATCCCAGCCAAATCAATAGCTGCGAACACCAGGCACATGCCCTGTAAAGCAGCTGCAAAGGAGGCATTTATGTTAACAATGTTAGGGATAATTCCATTCTACTTACAAGTTTCATAGTCGCGAAATAGATCTTGTGCGAGCATGTAGTACATTTGCAGGATAATTTGTGGCGCTGCCTGGGCATAGGCTTGAATGAGCAAGTACAACTCAATGCTGGAGGTTTGTGTTGCCTTTGCGAGGCACTTCATGCGCTGCACATCGTCATCCGCATGGAAGAGCGCCTCAACGGACCAAAACAGACACATGGTGAATCTAAGAAATGAATCATTTAGCTTACTGAAAAGCGAAACAAATCGCATTTAGACGTACCTATAGAGCACAGTGAATGGGAACAGCAGCATTTGGAGCAAGTCCAGGCTACAACTCATACATTTACTGCGATCTGCGTGAACACTTGTGCGCTGATCTCTGGAGCAAAGCACCACAATATAGGTGAGCAGTGGTGGTATTAGCACCAATACCAGTGTGCCAACGCCATAACCAATCTCATGCTGCCGGAAGTGTTGATAACTCAATGCCAAGTCCGTTGCTGTTTGGAGCATAAATACGAGTAGCGCCAGACAGGTGGGAATTATATAGGAGACGTAGATGCGCGTCCGACTGCGTATCATATATCCCATTATATGAGTGGGCGGACTGGCCGCATGACCCACCTCTACGCCCATATCCTTGTATTACTTGAATAAATTCTTTGTATTATATTTATTGATTCTCCTTTTTCCGCAGTACTTTTTTACATGTTTTAGTGGCGAAATTCCCGATAATACTACGACGGGCTCCACTTATGAGTAAGCGCTGACGATTCGCACAATGCTCTCTGCTGGCATATCGCTTATCAATTGGGTGTGTTTTAGGGCGTAAGATTAGATACAACAAGTTGGATAGGTCTCGTGTTGAGAACAGCCAAGGTTTGTTTATGTTTACGTGCACCAAGCTGAGAACTCTTAAAAAGAGACATATTGTCAAGAGAGGGAAAGAGAGACAACTCTGTTTATGGCTCATCCAGCTCTCCAGAACAGAATTGCATAGAGAGAGGATTTCACAACAATTTATGTTTTCAACTTCATAAGTTACAAAAGAATAGCAAACAGCTTTTAAGTTTGAAAAAATGCTAAACAAAAACTGGGCTTATTTTTATTAATACCATTTATAAAGCCTAACAGCTTACGATCTATACATTTTGAACTAAGAATCGTACCAGGTCTTCTTCATCCAATTGGAAGGCTTACAAGGCTCGTCCAGCACCACAAAGGAACCCTTTCGGTTCTCTGTATTCTGTTTGGCGCGTCGACAACCCACGGCATACTTGGGATTGCCCTCAATGATGGAGGATTTGTCACGGCAGTTGACTGCATTTTGCAGCACCGAAGCGCGTCGTCCATATCTGGCTGGTTTCTGGGCACCGCCTCCAATGGCCACGTCCTCGAAACTGGGCACAGTCGGCGGTGGTTCCTTAAGCTGACGCTGACGAGATGGTCGGCGTTTGGCCTGTGACTGCAGATGGGTTGCCTCAAACGATGAATCCGAGCTCTTGCGCAGATTGCCTGGCTGCGATGGTGGAGCTTGAGGAGCATGCTCACGTGGTCGCTCTCGTTCCCGCAGCTGATAGTTGTACTGAGCTCGTCGATATTCCGGCGTGGCAGCTAGCTCGTTGGCAGTCATGCAGCTGGCAGCTGATTCACGTTCCACACGTGGACTGGTTACGGTGGTGTTGGTATTGGTGGTGTTGGTATTGCTGGTGCTGACGCCAGTTGTGTTGGGTAGTCGAAAGGATGAGACTGGCTTCTGCACCACAGGTCGGGAGCGTGGGAAATCCAAATAGTTGTTGCGGTACTCGGGATTAAATTCGATCTTGCCACGCAGCCGCAAATACGGTTCCCGCACCTTGCCACGCTCGGGCATCTCTGTGATATGCGGATCACGGAAGCTCTCATGATATTCGGGCACCTCTTTGGTGAACTCGCCACGCGGTCGCAGATGGTCGTCCGTCTTCAATGATTTCTCTTTGGCCATGTGCTTGGGTGGGACATTGTATTTATCGCGATACTCGGCCATATCGCCGCCGCTTGGCTTACCATTGGTGGTGCTTTCCTGCTCTGAGCCAGATACTCGTAAATTGTCATGTTTTTTGATGGGCGCACTCTTCGAATAGTTGGCATACATCTTGAAGCTATCCTGGTACTCGGGCACAGTGACGAAATCACCATGCATCCTGATGCTGCTCATCTGTGGTATGGAGTGTGCCTTCTCGATGGGAAACTGCTCCACAAACTGACGCTTATACTCGGACGGTGTTGCATCATACTCGGTGTCCTGTGCACGCATTTGCAGATGGCATCGTTGCTGCTCTTGGGCGGCAACGTCCCGCTTGAACTTATCACTCGTCAGACGGCTGGGCGGATCTTCGCGAAACGCTTCCCGTGGCAGAATTTTCGAGTCGCTATCCACCATAGGATAGGTCAGATACGAGGAGTTCTTCATCGTGCCAGGCCCATCGCTCTCAGCGCTGCGGCCCAGCTGCAGGTTCTCCGGATTGCGCACTGGAAATGTGCGAGAACTGAAAGTAGCGAGCAAAGAGAAAACATCATAAGATATATACATATATATTATTTTGGAATTTCAATAATTTTTCTTTTACCTTAACATATTAAAAAATATAAATGAAAATATTTTTTTTTTTTTTCTATACTCACAACTGCAGATCCTCGGGCGTAAACCAATGATATTTCTCCCGATGCTCCGACAGAAACTGCATTAAGCCGTCCAGACGCAACGATGTCGCTCGCCTCAACAGGGAACGTGGTCTCGTGTGGGCGTGGCCCTGGCAGCAATAATGCTTACGATACTCCGATTTCAACGAACCAAAGGACAACGTTGGCTCCTCACTATTGTAGAGGCAAATGTTACTGTGCGTATGCAGCTGTACAGGCTGACGACGCCGGAAGAACTTGAGATCATCAACGGCAATGTGCTCGTGTGGATGCTTGATGGTAAAGCGATCACTGTGCTGCTTTTGACTGCCTGTAAGATCTGGCTCCGAGAACGAACGATTCCAATTGAAATCCGTCTCGTCACTGAAAACGGCAAACCAAAGCCGAGAAAACTTTGTTAGCTATAAATTGGCAAAAAGAGGGTCGCGGTCTTTGGTCCTTGGCTACGTTTGCCAACGTTTGGCGTTACCATTCGAAACCAAATAACAGGGAATCGAAGCTAACAGTAGCTAAATAAAAAGAAAATTGCCGCAAAAAGAATGTTAGGTATGAGTCAGCTTAACGGTCAAATACCCTGTGTATCTTTGTTTTAACTTTAAGTTTATGTTTATTAAGAATTTTGTATTTTCCAACGTTTCTTAACTATTTGGAATCAGAAACATTTCAAAATTAACCAAAAGTGTATGCGGGAAGAAATGCCTTTAAGCTATATTGAAGCTACACCTTAATATTTATAGCAGGGTACGTTAAAAGAAAAGAAAATCTCAACGCTATGATAGAAAAGCTAAGCAAATGGTGCCTTATGAATATGTAATGCCAATACGCCTTTAGCTTGGCTAGAAGTCGCTCTAAAGGAATTTGTTCATAGCGTGCCAGCACGCACACAACAAACACACACACACACACATACACACAGATGTGTATGGCACACCTGGTGGCATGTGTTGCTAGGCACACACACAAGCACACATCTGACAGAGAGACTGACAATAAAGCAAATTGCAACAAATTGGAAAATTGTCTATTTTAATTTGGGTTTGTTGTTGACGGCCATCAATCGATAGCAGCCAATTGCATAGAGTGCATTTCAACTGTACGAATCCTTCTCGCTTTCTCCGTTCAGTCGGAAATGAGTTTTGCTTTACGAACGTCCAGTGAGTCATTTCGACCGTTAAAACTGTTTAATTACGGGCGCGTGCTACTTGAGGCATACATAAATGATGAGCCGTGCCTCACATGCAAAATGGTAGAATGCATTGAAAGCCTGTTCGGCACACCTGTTGCCTGTTTAGTTGTAAAAGTTGTTGTTGTTATGGCCGGCGTATTTGCATATATAATGGTCGCAAGATTTGCATACACGTATTTACAGCTACTTTCTGAACTTCCGACTAGTGCAAGACCATCAATCTAAACTTGGAAAATGCCAAAGGTGTTGGTTAAAAACGATTAACAAAACGTTAAGGATTTTAACTTTGAAATGACAGCTTAATCTGCAGGTATACTAAATTAATTTATGTGAAACTTAGCCTTACTTTTTGAAAAGATTTAGTAAGAACCAAGCTAACAAAGTCCCTTTCCAAAACCTAGTTATGCATACCATTTATAAATATTTTTGCAAACAAAGGTAAATCACTTTATGGCCATAAATCATGAGCGTGTTGTCAGTGTCAGCTTTCTATCAGTTTGTTGCCAAAAAGCCTGATTTCAGGGTGCAGTTGTAATTGCGTGCGTGACTGTTGCCCCAAAAACGGAAATAGACACAAGCAACACCAAAAGCAACACAGCTGCAGCAGCAAAGAGTGCAAAGAGGGCGCCCAAATCATGTCGAGCTCAAGTTTTTAATAGCAACAGTGCCAAAAGGTTGACCCAATTCGTCGCCCACCTCATGGTGGTAACAAATGAAGCCAAATCAGAAAAATCGGCCGAAAATGGAGTACCAAAACCGAGTCAGGTATATCCTTTTTGTTGTTTCGTGCAGGAAAAATATGTATGCATTTTCTTTATTTAATATTCCTAGTCTTGAAATCTGCTTGGCATAAATTAACGTTTAAAAGTGCATGTTAGGAAATGTATAACAAGTATGAAGGCTCTAGTCGAGAAATGCCGACTAGACTATACCCTGAACCCTATACTTTACGAGTGTGTGTACAGTGCATACTTTCTTAGCTTCAATGCTCCATATCTCCAGTGTTTCTCACATGATTTCAATAAAATTTTCACAGATTGACAATATTTAGTCTAATTTTTCAAACTGAATCAAAAAGTTTTTCAAATTCAAGATTTTGTTGTTATCGATCACATGTGTATATCGGAAACGGGAAGAGTTATAGAAAATTTAAAATAAACTTGTACTGTCTAGGGATTAGGCGAGCTTATGTACCAAATCTGGAGTCTCTAGCTCTTATAGTCTCTGAGATCGACGCGTTCATACATACGGACGGACGGACAGACGGACATATATATACTCGGCTGTTGATGCTGATCAAGAATATATATACTTTATGGGGTCGGAGATGCTTCCTTCTGCCAGTTAATACTTTTGCACAAAACCATTATACCCATTTTCAATGGGTTCAGGGTATAAAAAGAAAACTCAGGTCTCTTAAATAAAATACAACTTAAAGTCCTGGTATTTATAGTTGCTTTGAGTGTAACTAGTCCAAGTGGTCTAATCTTGACAATGCTAAATGACCTTTGGTCAGCTCTGCTATTTTCAGTCTTGGTGAACCAGACGGAACGCAGCCCCCTTAAATATGCTAATCAATTGGCAATAACAGCAGCAAACAGCAGGTATAACAACAATAAACAGAAGTACACAAAGCGCTTCACATAATTATATATAGATTTATGGGTGACATTTAATTTACAGTTCCATGTCACGCCACGCGGCGTATACGTAATGCAGGAGACATGAATGCCCCATTATGCTAGCAACAACAATCGCGCCGTGGCCAAGGCCAAGGGTCTAACAGCTTTAACGCTCTCAACACAGATTAAACTGTAGTTTCTCAGTTTTGTTTGCAGCTATCAACACTTTACCCATCACCATATTTCCAGTCCATTTTCGCAACTTTAACACCTGGCACCGAGCAACATTTGTAACTGTAAGTCTCTTGGAGTAGCCATCACCACTTGGCCACTACTGTCCGCGTCCAGGACAGCTCGCACATTAAGGAAGACGCGTGCAAGCCAGGTGCTCGCTTTTCAAGCGCAAACAACAACTTGACCGCTCAAATCGTAAATTCCAACTGAGCCCAAAACACAACTTCCAACACGCCAAAAACCTTTCAATAAAGTTGCGAGTAGTTGTAGTTGTGTATGTGCACATCTGTGGGTGTGAGTGTGGCCCTGACTGTGCGCAAATCGAGTTGAAGGTGTCACTTAAGAGCTTAGCCTGGATGTACACATATATTTAATGGCAGTCTGATGGCGCTGCCAAAAAGTGCAATTGATTGGTTTACAGCTGCCAGCTATCAGCTTTTTATTGGGGCCAGTTGCATTTCTCATGCCTCTTTAATGGATTCACTGCGCACAATTTCAATTCGCAACCCAATTTTCAATCAGAATAATAATTTCCGCACAGCCGTCACGCAATACGCTTGCTCCTGCTTCTCTTTTTAGCTTTCAATTGTCATGAGCTGTGCGCGTTTCCGGCGCACATGTGGGTCAAGAGCAAAGCAATTCGCTAACGGATGTGTCCGCTGCTTTATGTGAATGAGGTTTTAACAATCGTGTTAAATACTTTATTAAGTCGGATGTCAACTACGTTAACTACAGTACATTAGCTAAGTGGTGTTTGGGAAGTGCGTCATAAATTTCAAATATCAGATCTTGGATAGACCCTCCCAACGATCGGGCACTGTATTGAAATAACGATCCATTGCTTCAACAAATCGCTGCTTATACGGCTGTGGCGCCAATACAGTCGGCGATTTATTACTGACTGATTGCTTAAACATTGACTCCAGCTTCTTATCCAGCGTAAAGGTGCGTATATAATCTGCAAGCGGTAAATATATGTATCATGATCACATTTTGTGGAGTACACGTATGTATATACACACCAATAATACCAAGTACAAGCACATTGCGCTTGTAATCCAGTCCCACTAGCAAGGAGTAGTCCATTACCTCGTTCTGCTCTAGAAATGAGGCATCTCTTTGTATAGCATCACGCAGCACAGCTTTGCTGTGGGATAATACGTAGAGCGGTTTCGACCAGGACACTGCAAGAAAAGAATAATTAAATTTATGATAACAATAAATCAGACTTAGACTAAACTGCATTATTGTTCGAAAAATTAATTAATACTTACTCTGCACTAAATTTTCATCGAGCAGGACAATTTCGCCATTTTTATTAGTGGGATCCACGAGACGATTGCGCTCCGAGCCCTTCAAGTCGAATTTATTGGATATCTCGCAACCGTAAAACAGATTCTCCATGACAAGCAAATATTTCTCAACAGGATTGCTGCAAGCACAATGACAGTGTTAGGTACAAAAGGTTGAACATTTAATCATTTCACTTACTCCTTGCTCTTTACGCTAACTTTAAAGACGCCAAAGATTTTAGCAAGCAGCGTGGGTTGCTCCTTTTGCTGTGTGCACTTGGCAATGTATTCAATGTATTCGGGCACAAAGTTCTCAAAAATTAAAATTTCTTTGCGGTTCATCTCCTTGAGCACAAAACGATCATCTGCAAAAACAATAATAATACTTTTAAGGACGAGCGCAAAAAGATGAAAGTTATCCCAAGCTTACCCAAAGTTTTGCAGAATCGTGAACCGGATTTACCACCACGGGCCTCCCATTGCACGCTGCTGGAGAGGCTACGTGCCAGGGCAATGCGCGACTCCTCCTCGGCATCCGGCTGCTCCTCGCACACACCCGTTAGATCGCTGGGCTTGCGTACCAGCTCGATTTCGGAGCCACTACGACTCTGAGAGATTCTCAGCTCTTCGCGCATTTTACTCCGCTCCAACCGCCGATAGAGCTTTCTGTCCAGCTTGGGTGGACTCAAGCATTTGGCACGCATCGCATCAAATTCACGTGCAAAGTAAACGATGCACTGAAACTGACAACTGTTGCTGCCAAATGTCAACGAGACATGTGGGCTGGGTGGTTGCGGTGGCTGAGTTTTGGTCTTGCTGCGCTCTGACTCCGATTCGGAAGCGGTGGTGCCGCTTGTCTCCTCGGCATCGCTATCCAGTTGCCGATGTTTCAGTTGCGGACTTGAGTTAGAGTCACCGCCGAACGCTTCGCCAGCATTGAGAGCTGCAATGGAGCGCTGATACTCTGCGGAGGTTAAGCTATATGCAATAACCGAGCTGAGATCGTTTTCACGCACCAGCACAGGTATGCTGCCCATGGTCAAGGTGAGATGATCCTGGGCTGCAAATGGCGATTGCAGCGCATTTGCTTGGTTATTTGTTGGATGACGCAGTGTTAGCAATCTAGACTTAATGGACTTCTTTTCCGTGTTCACATTTACTGTCGAGGCGAGCATCTCATCAACTGTGAGAATCTTTTCTGTATCAGGCGGGTCTTCGCTGGGACATTCAATAGAAGCACCGCTACTGTCCACCTGCTGCTGTTGATTACCTCTGCTTTTAGCCATCTCCTGGCTGGGTGCATCCGGTAGCTCGGGTCGCAGCTCCTCGGTGCATATGGTGCCTGCGTCAATGTGATGTGTTAGCTTGTTTTGCTTTTGGGTAAGTTGCTCAATTTCCTGCAGACGGCGACACCATAGCTCAATGCTCTCGGCCAGGACACGTTTGGCCATAATCAGGGCATCACCAATGTCATAAGAGTTCACCAGGCGCTCTGTCAGAAGCGTGTGCACAATTTCTACCTTCTGCTTGAAACTGAATTGATCCTTGGTGAGCGACGCTTTGAGGCCGGATACCAGGGGAGAGTTCTCCTCCTCGCTGGCCAGGTCAGCGATTCGCTCGTGTATACGTGTATACACCTCATGACCGCGTATGGAGAAGCTCTTGATCTCCTCCTGAACTATGACACCAATGAACGGCTTGGGCAGCTCCATTTTCAGTGTCAACGATGGCAGATCGGTTTCCCACACCTCAATAGGTGTGTACTGGAACTTGGCACCAACACCACGGAAGCTAAAATGATGCACATAGTCTCGGTGCAGTGAATGCTCGCAGGGACTGCTTGGCTCCCCACCACCGATGGTAGCTTCTGTGGGTGGCCGGCGTTTGTAGGCGTGGCCATGGAAACGCATCTCCAAATACTTGGCTAGCGAAAGGCGTTTAGCGGCATCGGAGAGCGGAACCGCTGGTGTTCTAGCATTACATATGCTGCACCAGGACGTAAAATAGATGCGCTTGGGATCGGAACGTGTCGAATCCTCGGTTAGATAAACGTGTACGCAACCCAACGAATGAACGTAGCGACGCACATGACCTAGCATGGGCAAATTGCACGACGGGCACATCGAGTTGAAGAGGCAGCAATAACGTTGCAGGAACTGCTCCAACATGATGTCATGCTGCCCATAGAACTTCATGTCCAGCAACATGGGCAGTTTGCAGAACAATGAAACCCCTTTCGGATTATAATGAAAGCTACAGAAGAGCACTGGCAAACGTTGATGATTTTGTGGATCAAGTGCATCCTTATACAACTGCTCATCGGTAACCTTTTGCGGTCGCTGTATAACCTCGCCGTTCTTCTTCTTCTTCGATTTAAGCACTAAAGCACAAAATGAATAATTGTAATCAAAATGAACAGCTTTGTTTGAGATTTCATGGATGAAACACTTACTTGGCGCCTTGCCCTTGGGAAATCGTCCGCCAAACGAGCGGAACTCTGCGAGCAGTGTTTGGATATCACGGCTGGTGGCTGCTGACGTTATCTTCATCTTGACAAAATCATGAGCCGGCAGCAGCTGTTGTTCGTTCTCCTTATTCTTGACCGGCAGCGTGTTCGACTTCAAAACCTCAATATCAGAGCTCTCGGGACGCTCCAAAGCCGCTGGCGTCTTGGACCACTGTTTGGAGAAGTACAGTTCGGCAGGGAAGAGTTTGCGCAGCTTGCAATTACGACCCTGCTCCGTCTCCAGATAAGGCAGAGGAAATGTGAGAAATGGACTGACCGACAGCAGTGTGGAGCTAAGCGCATTGCGAAAGCGATTATCATAGCGCATTTCCACGGCCAAGGCCTGCACATTGAGATTGTCGGTTGAGCTAGACGTGGTGGCTACCTGTGAGGAGCGCAGCGGATCCGTAAAGTCAGCTACATTCTCACTGATCGCTGCCATAATCTTGTCCTCCGATTTGCGTTCACCCAGCGACCGTTTTGTGGCTGACGAGCGCAGTTGAGGCTCCGTTTCCGACTGCTCCTCTGCAGTTGCATTTTCTGTGTTGGGACTGGGCTCCTTGGAGTCGAAAAGCGACGGCTTCGGACCCAGTGGCTGTGCAAACTCATCCAATAGAAACGACATCTCCAGCCGCCAGTTGTAGCGGGCAAAAAGCAGTGCTGACGCAACCCGCTTGGCGCGTATAAGCTCCGCATTGCTGCCGCCTCGAAGCAAACAAGTGTAGCCACGTGGACTGTTTAGCTTCTCGAAAAACATAAGTGTCTTGCCACCAGCATAGTTGCGTATGTAAAAATCATTGCAAAACCCTAGCTTGGGCATCGTGATGTTCGACTCAATGGAGCTGACAATGTCACACTGTAAAGTGCGAGAGAGTCTCTCCATGACAGAGAGTTTGACATCAAGTACTAAAGTAACTCCATGGGTGCGCAACATTTCCTGGGCGATGCCGGCAACATTCTTGTGCACCAGCACAACATTTGGCTCAAAGTTCATGATGCGGGCACAAACGTTACGTAGATATTCCTTTTCTTGCAGTAGCACCGTCTCAATGGTCACAAACTTTCCCTCGATGCGCTCATACACAATAGGACACTGGAGTAAGAGGATGCGTGGTAAGGCCACATGTGTAGCCATATCCTTGTGTGCCACATTCTTGGAGAATGCGACACCGTGCACGATTTTCGAATCTTTACGCCTGCCACCTGGCACTTTCTTGAAGTTAACATAGTTTCGAATGTCCATAAGATCGTTGTTGCAATATTCGGGCTTGAAATGATTCGCTGCCGTGGAGCACAATGCCTGCAACACCTTGCCCCACTCTGCATCCAAATGATGAGCGTGCAGCAGCTGGGCAAGCAGCTGCTCCTCATGATCACAATAGGACTCGAGCAGCTTGGTCGAAATTGTCGTCAGGCACATGTCGTTCTCCAGCTCCAGTTCCTGGGCAGACTGAAAACTTTGCGAAACATCCATCGATTTGGGTGGCTGCGGCTCAGCGCTGTTGTCGAACTGCGGACTTATCGGATTAGAGTGCTCATTGCTGCTATCGCGAGCTTCGCCTATGGTAGCACCAATGCGCGACAGTTCAGCAAATTTATAGTGTAGCGATGCATCGAACTCCGTTTGATCGGCATCCGGCACAATGGGCTCAAGAAAACCAGCTGCTAGCATTGCATTCAATATAGCAACGGCTTGCACCTCATTGGCCGACTTATTGTTTGTATTTAGAAAGTCGATCAATAATTGACCACAGTTCTGGACAGGCAGCTCGCGCTGCATTTCCTCGTGCAGCGTTATCAGAGAATTGGATTGCTGCAGTATGTTTTTACGATCGTCTATCGACAATACTGTATAGTTGGCCTGGGAACTGAAACGCTCTTCCTGATAGCCCAGCGAAGTCTTACGCGAGAGCAGCACTCGCTGCTTTTGGGCAGCAAGCGTGCTGGGTTCACTATCCTGCACGTCGAGTTTACTGCTTAGATGCTGCTGTAGCGCCTGCAGATCTTCGCCAATGCTCGAACTGGAGGATTTTAGTGAAGTAAGCACAATCTTGGAGCAGTAATTGCAGACTTTTAAGTCACCCTCGCATCGTATGATGCTGCCAGGAACAACTTGATTGCAGCACTTCGAGCAGAAGATTTGACCGCACAGACGACAATGATGCTTGCGACGAAATGTGGAGAACTTTTGTGCACAGTCATAGCATTCCTTGGCCTTGGAGTCGGGCATCCACAGGCGTTGCAGCTCCGTTTCCTTGTAGTTGCGCAGATCCTAAAACAGAGCAATAAAAATCTACATCAAATTTTCACTGTTAACAAACAACAACTTACATTATTGTTCTTTGAGGCCACAATGTGGCTGATGTGTTTGAGCACATTAGTGACGGTTCGGCCTTGATTCGCTTCACTGGGCAGCTCATCGATACGCTCGTTGGCCTCAGAGTCATCAACGGTTGTGGTGGTATTGGTGTTGGTGCTGGTGCTGCTACTGCTGTGCGTTTCGCTGTTGTTGCGCAGCTTAAGCGTGGTGGGCGGCTGTGGCCGATTTGTGCTTAAACTAGATGATGAACTATTTCTTGTGATATCGCTGTCCATGTCAGCATTGTTTGCCTCAGCGTTAAGCATTTTGTTTTCACCATAGAATTTTGATTTGCCCACTTGGACGCCTGTGTTGCTGCTGCTGCTGCCACTGGATATGTCATTGACCGTGTTGTAACTTTGGTTATAGACATTTTGAATTTTGTTGACAACGCGGCCGAATAGCGACTCTGGCTTATCCTCAAAGTTACGAGCGAATTCGGTTAGTTTGCTGGGTGAGTGCAAATGTTGGTGTACGGAATGGTTGTTGTTGTTGGTGTTGGTGTTACTAATGCTACTGCTGTTGTTGCTATTGTTAGTGCTACTCATCGTGTTCTGGTGTTAAAAGAACTTGTGGGATAAGTAGCGATGGGGACGTGCTTCCGCCTGGGCGGCTCGTCCTTGGTTAAATGGCTGTTATGTTCAGCTGATCAATTAAAGCGGCGTCTGGTGCGAGAGAGCCGAGCGCCAAGTCTGTCCACTTTTGTTCCTAAAAGTATTTGATTAAGACCGCAGAACAATAGTATTCACCTTATCGCTTTTCACACTGCTCACCTGTTCACTCAATGTTAGATGTGAATCACCACCGTCTGCTTCGGGGTCGGGAAGCTTTTCGATTGGTACTAATATTTGATCAAATGGCAGCACTTCCATGCGCCAAGCATTGTCCACAATGTCCAATAATAGATCATCAATTGGTGCCTGCAAAAATTAAGCAACAGCCCTTCTGGGAAATCACAAAAAAAATTAACTTGACTACGATAAGCTGATAACCGTAGTTCATATTAACTGAACCATATTAATTACGTCATTGGCGGCTCCCGCTGCCCCTAATACCTATTGTTATGTGTGAATTTAGGTAGATTTATCACAAAGCCAATTTTAGATAACGCAAGGGGCGCAACTGATTTGTGTGAAGTATTTATTGTTGACAACACGGTGTCAGTTACTGTTATCGCAGTAGTAGCAATCGATGGGTGTTTAATTTAACTCACTTGACTGTCCATTACTTAAATTGTGTATTTTGCGTAGATTATCCAGCTTTATTTAATCCTACTTCACTAATTGTTTACTTCTTCCAGCGATTAAACTTACTGAAATGCAACACTGGCTCGATTGCTTTTCGATAAAAGTTTACTACACAGCAGTGCTGTAAAACGACGTGTCAAATGGGCGCCAAACTTGATTACGTGCTGCCAACCTGTTTTATAGTTGATCTGTTTGACTTTTGACTGTTTATTTACAAAGTGTGAAGTTTCGTTGATTGTTAAACAATTGAGTACGCTTGTAAAAATTTACGAAAAGTTAATTTTATTGGGTAGTTAATATTTTAATATGTATCATTTCGGCAAGCATCAGCTTGCCATTAATAAACTTTTATTCTTATATGTAAATATATAAAACTCATTAGGTCTCAAATTTGTTATACAACAAAGTTTTAACAAATTGGATTTTCCATTAATGAGATTTTGTTTAACTATAAAGATCCATTTCGTTCCCAATCAACATTTATTTAGGATATCCTTATGAGCTGTATAAATTTCCAGTATCCTGACACTATCCTTTTTTGTGCTTGCTGCAATAAAACTAAATTAGTAATACAAAATATTATTAAAAGCCACTTCAGCTCAAATTTTAAAGACATATAATCGACTTGTTGCAATCCAAGGATATTCCATTTGTTTATTATATTGTTGGTGTGTTAATATGTTGATTGTTCCATTGAAAAACTGACTAGATGCAGCATAGCGCTATAAAAATGCGCTTTAAAACGTCAGCTATGCCGACATCTTGCCAATACACCAACAGATGAGTACCACGAAGAGATAACGAGAAACGTTAAATCAAAAAAGTTCAAAAAAACACTTTTTAACAAGTTCAACAATATATGTTTGTATGTGTTAAGTTGTTTTTGTAATTTAGCATGAACTTATTTTTATCAATGAATTGTTTGTGCTTTATTTTGTTGTTATTTGCCATGAGAGCACTTAACAAGTTTTTATGTATGTGTATGTATGTGTGTTCGATGGTTCGAACAACAAGAGGCAACGGCAATTGTAATCCGTCAACGATGAAGACTAATTGGCAACTGATTTGAAAGCCATGAGTCGAGCTTAGCACCACACCTCGGCTCAGTCTAAAATGTGTGAGCAATAGCGACAACTACAGCGACAACAATAACAACAACAACAACAACAACAGCAAAGGCAGTTAGAAGTCCAAAAGCGACAATTGAAGAAGATACACTATATGTGTGTGTGCAACTCACACACACACACACACACACACACACACAAACAGAAAAGTTAAACATTTAAAGAAAAGAAATACAATAAAATGTTGTCTAAAACGGGGATTGATACCCGTTGGCAGCAGTTACTTAAACACACACACACACAAACAAACAAATACCTATGCAAAGTGGGGGTGATAAATACACGGAGACGTGCATGCGCTAGTGTGTTTACTGTACAGACTGCCACTGTCAGGTAGCTGACGCCGACTTCGCTGAATGGCGCCTGCCCGGCATATTAATGAACTCCCATTTTGAAGCCAAATGAAAAAATATGATATTAAAATAACAAAAAAAATTCAAAAAAAAAAAGAAATGAAAAGAAAAGAAAAGAGCCGTGTCCACGTCCGAGTCACAGAGTCGCCGCCGTCGATTCGTATTGGAATTTTTTTTTTGTCATTGTTGCCAATCGGGTTAAATCGAATGCCAAATGTGGCTAGGAGAAGAAACATTAAGCCCATGGCGTTACTTCCGCCAGAAGGCACCTGCAGTCCATACAATAGAAATCCAACTAGCTGAAGACTATAAGAACTAAGAAAGTCTTTGCAAGTTGAAGCCCCATCGCATTACATATAGTATGTATGCATGGTCAATTATGAAAAACAGTCACGTGCCTTGGCCTTCAGTCACATACAGAAAAAAAAAAGCAACATATATTTGTACACATATTCGTCTCGACTTACACTTATATACCTTAAACCGTCTGCATTATATACTTTTATATACACACACACTTGAATCTGTTCACTTAATAAAAATGCAACGATTTTGGGGTACCTTGGTAATAATTTGAATATTATTATTCATATACACACGCTGCACGTTTTGTTAGCTATAAAGACGACCAAATAATATAGCCCAAAAACAATTAAAATTCCAATGCTCAAGACATCATCGCAATGATTCAATGAGTTTCATATTGCAGAAATAGCAAATGCTTGTAACCCTTTTTGTATAACCAAAAAACTTAACTATGGTTGTAGTCCAACCAAAAGTACCGTTACCCATTTATACTTTTCTGTCTTTGTGCAATATTTCCGTTTGTGCCTCAAATTGTGACTTAATGCACAAATTTATATGCCTCACCATTGACATCGATTTGGCCATAAATCCTTTTACGTATTTCCAATCGTTTTCATAATATCTCTTTCTAGCTTATTTATATTTTTATGTTATTGCCACCTTGTATGGACATAGCGTTTAACTCGATCCAACTGATCCAAAGAAATTTATTTTAATTCTCAATTTAATATTTTGTCCACATTTTTTGACACATTTGTAATGTTCAATTGCCAGCTAGGAAGTAATTTTCGTTTTCTTTTTAAACCGACAATTTCCCTTGGATCTGAACGGAAATGACTAGGAAAAGCGTTTGTTATTAAAGAATGTGCTAAAAACTATAAGTTTATCTTACCCTTTCTATTGATAAACTAATTTTGTTTAAGTTTAGTGATTTTAAATATAATTTTTAAGTTTTTTTTACTGCAAAGAGTATTGAATAAGAAGAAAATACCAAAAAATAGGTTATTTCTGCCATTCAGAAGAAAGTTTGCTATGGAATTTAGCAATAAGTTGGTTAAAAATATTTAAAACTTTAATTATTGAGCTGTGATCTATTAGCTTTTTGGCTATTGGAATGCTTTTTTATTCTAACAGTATTCAAAATTGAAAGTAAAGCTAGTTATAATTTTAAAAGTGGCGCTTTGTTGTTTGGAGCTGCCAACCCGATTATAAATCAGAAAACGGTGGCCCACATCGATATCTTATAAAAAATATGTGATGTATCGAAAGTTTTAGAAAAACAGTTAAGTTTAAATTTCAGCTCCCAATTTTTGTTAAATTTTTAAGCTACGCAACATTAATAGTGTTAACTTAATGTTTTTTTCAAAATCTTGTAGCTTAGAGCAATGGGTGGTTAATATTTTATATCAATAAAAAACATATAATTCTTACTTGCTGTTAATAACAGTTCGTGACATGTAAATTCTTTTCACGCTGTTAAGTTTTACAGTTGTTTGGTTTATTTTTGTAGCGGACAAATTTGTACAAACATAATACGTTTTTACTTAAAATAAACTGTATAAATAAAGAAATTATAATTTAAAATAATGCGTTTCAAATTAAGCATCAGAGACGAAGTGGAGCAGCTATTCGAAAAGAAGTTCCAATACCAAAAGCCAAAGACCGGCACTTGGCAGCTGCCATTGGAAGAGCCGCTGTTCTGTGAATTCTATCAATACGAGTCGCTGCAGACTCTCAAGGAACAGTTAAATGTAGTCAAGAGCAAGCTCAACAACTATGGGGTGCAGGAGTGGAGTACACATACAAATCGACGGGATCCGTCCGGAGAGATTGCATGGCGTCTCAAAAATGAAACAAAAGCCGAGTTCGTTACAGTAAGCAAATAGAAAAACAATAAAAATATCCATATAAATTAACCAAAGTCATCAATTTTAGGTAGCATGGTGCAAGTTCTTTGAGTGTTTGCATCGTTACCCACTGATTACACAACCGAAACTGAATACTCTACATCTGTGTGAGGCACCTGGTGCTTTCATAGCAGCGCTCAACCATTATCTGCACTCGGTTTATAAACCAGAAGAGGTTCCTTATAGTTCGACGATATCCTATTAGGCAGTTTCAAGAATATAATTTAATCGAATTGCAGGTGAACTGGCGCTGGCGTTCGACAACATTGAATCCCTATTACGAGGGCAATGCTTTAACTCAAATGATTAGTGATGATCGCTTCATATTCCATTCGCTGGAGAATTGGCTCTTTCACAAAGATCTAACAGGCAATCTGCTGAATATGGACAACATTGATCATATGGCGCAACGCTGCGCTGTAGATTTGCCGGAAGGCGTACATTTGATAACAGCCGATGGTTCCATCGATTGTTCAGCACAGCCTGATTGCCAGGAGGAGATCGTGGCGCGTCTACACTTTGCAGAGATAATCAGTGCCCTGAATATACTCAAGCTAGGAGGGAATTTCGTGATTAAAATGTTTACGCTGTTCGAGGCATGCAGCGTTTCACTAATGTTCATGCTCAATTGCATATTCCAGCGTGTGCACATCTATAAGCCAGCGACCTCCAAGCGCGGCAACTCAGAGGTCTACGTAATCTGCCTGGATTACCAACAGCAAACACCTGGACTGCCGCGCCTACTGGAAGCGATGCGCGCCAAACTAGCAATGTCTAATGATGCGATGGTGCTGCCGCTGTTTAGCAAAGCACAAATACCCAACGATTTTTTGATGCAACATGAAATCGCCTGTCGGATGTACTTAAAACTGCAGCAGGAGGCAATCGAGGGCAGCATCTATGCGTATAAGTCAAAGGATCGATACTATCTTCGTCATTTGCATCAGCTGCGTGGCGTTGTGTCGTCCATGTATTATAATCGCTACAAGGTGAATCCACTGGATCCTGAACTGCGCTTGGTGAAGCAGCACGATATCAATGAGGCTTTGGGATTTTCGGTGCCCGTTTATGGTGGCTCCTATAAGGAACGGGAAGATATCCGTCACGGCGACATACTAAAGCAAATCTACTGTTTGCGACGCGAATTCAATCAGCTCGAAAAGTGTCCAACGGGCAACAGCAGTTATGAACATAATAGAAAACAGGCCGAGCCCTTGAAACTGCAGCTGTCTAAAGGTGCGCCAGTGCAGGAGCTGCAAAGCAGTCTGTTTGCTTCGGAGCCGCTGCTGTTGTTACGTTTACGCATTCTGGACACCTTCGAACTGGATCCGCTCTGGCAAACAGCGCCGAAATGTTTGTTCTTCGACGACAACAAATGCAACACAAGGTCACTTGACTACGCACCCTCAAGCGATGATGATGAGTCAACATTTTATATGGTTCAACGCCGTTTCTTTGTCACGCTTGTTGACTCACTGCTGGCAGAGAGGCCAACAAAAATAGTCTTCCACAACTTCTTATTTCTTACCCATTATGCGGCATCTGTTCTGCTATTTCTAGCTGAACTTATTTATCAGCACACAGAGTTCGATAAGAACATAACACTTTATGGTTTCAATGAAACCAAAGAAGCCACGGAGCAGCTCCAGCAACTACAAAAAGTGTTGCGCAACGATATGAGCGATGTAACAGAAGCGCTCCATAGTATCCTGCATCTGCGTGAGCTACACAAAAATCCATTCAGCAATGCTTTAATCCTGCACAACAATAGTGTGCTCTTGGAATGTTATCGTCGGATGCTCGGCGAGGATTCGTTCCCTAGACGCATGAGCGTCGATCAAGCACAGACTGTGCAGGATATCAAAGAGACTGCAACTGTGGCGTGTAAATAAGATATCTAATCAATTAACCATAAGTGTTTAATGCATGAAATGTATAATTTTGTATACAATATTTAAACAAGTTTCTGGAATATAGAAAATTGTATATTAAAGTGAAGTGCAGCTAAAGTGAATTGGCAATAAATACTGTTTTTTTTAGCCCCAAAAATAGATTCAAATTTCTGAACATTAGTCAAATTTATTTAGACAATTAAATAATGAGACACGATGATTTAATGTAATACTTTTCATTAAAAAAGATTTCAGGAGTTAACATAATTAAAAGCAGCTAGTTCAGAACATACAATGAATGTTCAACGCACCCAAGGTTTTGAGAACATGGTTTCTATTTCGTGCAAGTTCCCATTAAAACAAAATGTTCTTAATAAGAATTAACATGATTCTAATTTCTGAAAGTTCTAGTTTTATGGCGATCATTGTTCTTTGTTGTTGTTGTTGTTTTTGAAACATAAATGATTCATGATTGTTAAGATTTTCGTTTACATATTGTACTTTTTCATATTTAAAAACAAGCAATTCAAATTAATTTCTACTACAAGTATTACTCAAGTTTATACAAATTTGACATATGAGCCGTATAAACTGGGCCATTATTGCTACCAACTTCAGTTAAGACACATATATTAATCAGTATATGCGATATAATTGTTTTCATCTATTCCTTCTAAGCAATTTAAATGTTTAATTTCGTAAATAGGAGCTTTAACTCCATTTCTTGTTCCGTGGTTATTTTCAGTTTGGTTTTGCTAATCGGCTACGTTTGCTGTTGCTGGGTGCTGGTTCATCCTCATCGTTTTCTTCCTCTTCTGCTTTCGTCTTCGTATCCGCATCTTTGGACTAATCGGCCGGACGCTTTTCGCTGTGTTTCCTGGTGTAATCCTCAGCGTTCTTAACGAACTTCTTCTTGTCCTTTTGAAACTCCTCAGCCAATTCGGCGCGCAGTGGATGTTCCGGCTCGGGATCGTTTATTAAAGCTATAAGCGCCTGGACGACTTGATCGGTGCGCGTTGCTGGCTTCCAGTTTTCGGTGCTAATGATGGGCAAACAGACTTGGCCCTTTTCATCGATGTTGGGATGGTAAATTTTTGTTTTGAAACTAATCTTTGGTGGCTTAAATGGATACTCTGCCGGAAAATTGATTTCGATACGAAAGGCGCCCTTGTTGTAAGGCGGATTGTCGGGCACAATTAAGCCCGTCCAGCGCAGCAGGTTATCATCGTCGGCCTTGATGTCACGAAACGATTTTAAGCTACTTTCTTGCAAATCCACCAGCTCCTTGCGCAGACGTCGCGGGGCAGTCATTTTTTATGGTATATGTTATATGGATAATTGCTCCAAATCGATGGAACTTTCAGAGGTATGTCGAATTTTCTGATGATGCAATAGCTTGTTGCCTATTGTTTGCTTTGTATAAGAAGGATGTGTGCTTGTTTAGCACTCTTTTCACATTTTATTGTGGCAAAGCTCTATTCAATTTTTATTCTCGTCAGAGTTGTGTAGTATAGTTTCTGTCGTTATTTAGGGTCTTATTTAATATTTGTATGCCGATGACGCGATTGCAGCAGTATGGCAGCATTGGCATCGGTAACAAAGCTGTTAGCTCTCTCTAACATGTGTAATTTACCATATTGAGTTGAACAGCTTCAAGAATATATGTTTATACGTTACAAAGTTGCAATTCATGCGCCTGTTTATACGAGGAGTTAGTATTTTTATGAGTGAATCTTTTATATTAGATCTGCCACACAAATTATCTTTTAAATTGTTCGCTTACATATATATTCACAACTACAAAATTGCCGTTTATTTATACGCAAAAGTGAGCAATATGCCGCAGAACAAATTTGCCATTCACACAAAATATAAACAATTGCTTCAATCGATAAGTATTCCTTGCAATCGAATTTTGTGCCGCAACACGTGCGCTGCGTTGGAATTCGTTTTGTTTTTTTTTAATCAATTATGGCGAAAAAACAGACAATTAAACGTAAAGCGAAGGCACCCAAGCCCACAAATGAGCAAGCCTCAGTTTCAGAACAGTCTGAAAATGAAGAGGAACAGGTAAGCATTAAAAGCATGTAATGATAAATGCGACTGCAATGTTTGTGTTTGTGTTCGTGTGTCAAAGGACCTGCTGCAAGCTGTAAAAGATCCTGGCGAGGACTCGACTGACGATGAGGGCATAGATCAGGAATATCAGTCAGACAGCAGTGAAGATCTACAGTTTGAGAGCGATGAGGAAGGTAATTATTTGGGCAGAAAATCAACTAACGAGGAAAGCTCTGGAGAGGAAGAAGAGGAGGAGGATGATGACGACGACGAAGAAGATGAAGAATCTGGTAGCAGTGATGATGATGCTAAAGACGAGCAGCCTAGCAGCAGTAAAGCAACGCTGCCCAAGAAGACAGAGGAAAGCACAGGCGTAACGGCTCCAGTGCTTCCAAGACGTGATCCATCCAAACCCGAGTATGAGGATTCGGACACTTCCGATGAGGAGGATATTCGCAACACAGTGGGCAATATACCCATGCACTGGTATGATGAGTACAAGCATATTGGCTATGATTGGGATGCCAAAAAAATTATTAAGCCGCCAAAGGGCGATCAAATTGATGACTTTTTGCGCAAGATAGAGGATCCCAATTTCTGGCGGACTGTCAAGGATCCTCAGACCGGACAGGAAGTGCTGCTCACCGATGAGGACATTGCACTGATTAAGCGCGTGAATTCCGCTCGCATACCTAATCCAGAGCACAACGAATACGAACCCTGGATCGAGTGGTTCAGCTCCGAAGTAGAGAAGATGCCCATCAAGAACGTGCCTGATCACAAACGATCCTTCTTGCCGTCAGTATCCGAAAAAAAGAAGGTTTCCCGCATGGTGCACGCTCTCAAGATGGGTTGGATGAAGACCACCGAAGAGGTGGAGCGCGAGAAGCAACAGAAACGTGGTCCCAAATTCTATATGCTCTGGGAAACGGATACTGGACGTGAGCACATGCGTCGCATACACGATCCAGTCTCGGCTCCCAAACGTGATCTGCCCGGCCATGCAGAGTCCTATAACCCGCCGCCAGAGTACTTGTTCGACGCAAAGGAAGAAAAAGAGTGGCTCAAGTATAAGGATGAGCCACACAAGCGAAAGCTTCACTTTATGCCACAGAAATTTAAATCATTGCGCGAGGTGCCCGCCTATTCCCGCTTCTTGCGAGAGCGTTTCCTTCGCTGCCTCGATCTGTACTTGTGTCCGCGCGCTAAGCGCGTCAAGCTGAATATTGATGCTGAGTATCTGATACCAAAACTGCCATCGCCACGCGATCTGCAGCCATTCCCCACTGTCGAGAGTCTCGTGTATCGCGGCCACACGGATCTGGTGCGTTCTGTAAGCGTGGAGCCCAAGGGCGAGTACATTGTGTCTGGCTCCGATGACAAGACAGTCAAGAGTAAGTGGCTCTAACTATCCCAGCTACAGTTATTTATATTTTACTCTATCATTGCAGTTTGGGAAATTGCAACAGGTCGTTGCATACGCACAATTGAGACCAACGATGTGGTACGCTGTGTCGCCTGGTGCCCCAATGCCAAGTTATCAATTATTGCGGTGGCCACAGGCAGTCGCTTGCTGCTTGTTAATCCCAAGGTGGGTGACAAGCTGCTTATAAAGAAGACGGATGATCTACTGGCTGAATCGCCAAGCTCTGATGTTATTGACAATGAGCGCATTAAAACAGCTGTACAATGGTCCAACGCAGAGCCCGAGGAGCAAGAGAAGGGTGTGCGTGTGGTCATTACGCATTTCAAACCTATACGCCAGGTCACATGGCATGGACGTGGTGATTATTTGGCCACTGTGATGCCCGAGGGCGCCAATCGATCGGCGCTAATACATCAGCTGTCCAAGCGTCGCTCACAGATACCCTTCTCGAAGAGCAAGGGCCTCATCCAATGTGTGCTCTTCCATCCAGTCAAACCGTGCTTCTTTGTTGCGGTAAGTTCTTGGTTAAGATTGTTGTAATGCCGCCTGTTATTTTATATAACCAATCTGAATTTCAGACCCAACACAATATACGCATCTACGATTTGGTCAAGCAGGAACTGGTTAAGAAGCTGCTTACCAACTCAAAATGGATATCGGGCATGTCCATACATCCCAAGGGCGATAATTTACTGGTATCAACGTACGACAAAAAGATGCTTTGGTTTGATTTGGATCTGTCAACGAAACCATACCAAACAATGCGACTCCATCGCAATGCTGTCCGCAGCATTGCCTTCCATTTGCGCTATCCACTGTTTGCCTCTGGCAGCGATGACCAAGCGGTCATCGTTTCCCATGGCATGGTTTACAAGTAAGTATTAATTATATTTTAATAACTAGTTTATTTTATTTATAATTCCTGAATTTTCTTTTCCATTTTAAGTGATTTGCTGCAGAATCCATTGATTGTGCCGCTTAAGAAGCTGCAGACGCACGAGAAACGGGATGAGTTTGGTGTCCTAGATGTTAACTGGCATCCAGTGCAGCCTTGGATCTTCTCAACGGGCGCCGATTGCACTATTCGACTTTATACGTAAAGTGTTCAGCATTTGACGCACTATTTAGTTTTAAGTTGTCATTGTTTAAATATGAAATTTCTTATAGTAAACAATTTGTATCTTATGAAATGACATGTTTCTTACCTGTGTTTAAGTCCTTTGTGAAAGCTTCCATACAACCCTGACTAATAAGCAGTTTGTCACCCCAAAAACAAATTGCTGGTCAGCGCCTGCTCCCCCGGGGGTCATATCTGTGAGAGCGTAAGAGCATACAATAATAACTTTGACTGAAACAAGAACTAGGAACAACAACACCAACAACTGATCATTAATACACATTTACAGTACACAGATTACAGTTATGTGGACTCATTTCGCAGAGCATTGCCCGAAAGCACAAATTCAAATTCCAGTCCAGTGCCAGGTTGTACCGAGTGGGAGAGTGAGCTTTTTGATGTGTGTGTTTGTTTGCTCTTGTGCTCAAAAGCACTCGCGCGCACATGTCGCGATGTGTACCAGGAATCTAATCGGTTCACTTTCGTCTCCCAACGATTACTGTGTAGCTATTTGGTGAGCTTTTCCTTAAATCAGCAGTCAGTCGCCAGCCAGCCTTTGCCCATGCGAAGAGAAACGTTTGCACTTGTGCTCGTGCCGTTGTCGTCGGTCGTCGTTGTAGTTGTCGTCGAGGATTTTGGGTTTTGGCTATCAGAGCGCGCGCACACACACACAACTACAACCAAAAAGAAGAAAGAAAAAAAAAAGAAAATAGCAAAGAAGATATTCACGTACAGAAAAAAGCGCTGCAGTAATAATGAAACGGCAATAATGTGGTGGTTAGAGGCAGAGCCTTAAAAATTCAAAAATAAAATAAATATGGCAAGTGTCTTGTTGGGCAGCAAAAAATTGCTAAAAATGTGAAAATTGGAGTGATGAAAAATCAAAAGACCCAACGAATGTAATCAGAAGAAAAAAGTTGAACCAGTGTGTAGCTAAATTGCACTACTTACTTGCTCTCTCACTCACTCCCCTCAACTCTATACCCTCCCCTTACTCACTCACGCTCTTTACCTTACGGTGTACTGTGGCTCTCTTGCTCTGTGTAGAAATTGAATCAAAGCAAAAATCATTTAGAGCAAATAGCAAAAAGAAAATAAAATACCTACACACATATTTTTAGTGGCAGGCAAAAATTTGTATATATTCGTTGCTCCTAAATACAAATCTCAAGCAGTGTATGCGTTCGTGTGTGTGTATATATATATATATATATATATAAATATGTGTGTGTTTGTATAAATATGAACGGAAGCGCACACGATTGGGAAATGTTCGATATTTTTTGGCAAATGTAACCAACATGCCCAGCATCAAATGCAATTAGCTGCCACAACAACAACATAACATACAACAAATCACGCATACGCCCCATCAGACTCGCAACAAAACGCAAGCAAATGCGGAACAAGAAGAACATGAAAATAACAGTCAGGCGACCTCGCTGTGGCATGTGTGTGTGTGTGTAATGACTAGCACAAGAAATAAATAAAAATTTCGGGCAACAACAACAATACCAACAGCACAGCTGCTCACTGGAAAACAAAAAAAAAATAAAATACTATTTCATAACACTGGAGGAATCCGCTGCTCAGTCGAAAACTAATTTTTTGCTGTAAATACAAAACCAACAAATGTGTAAATGCTTCAAAGCAGCAATAAACAGCAAGACCAACAACAACAACAACAACATCATCAGCAGCAGCAGCAGCAAACATCAGTTGTGGATCTTCCCTCTCCCTTCAGCCCATCTCATCATAGGTACCACCTGCCCATGCACACGAGAGCACGTCTAACGGACATGTCGTAAACTAACTGTCGCCTTCTCAACAACAACAACTAAATCTCAATAAATGCATAAATATTCATAGCGTTTTAACTGTGTTGTTTCATCTGATAAAAAAATAAATCAAAGGAATAGAAGCAGTGACTAAAAAGCAGAGCCAAAATAATTTCTCTGCACATGCATGTAAAAACTAAAAGCAAAAACAAAAAAAAAACCACGAATTATTCGTTAAACCGTGAGCAAGAACAGAAGAAGAAGACAGAAACAACAACAACAAGAGTCGCGAGCGAGAGAGAGTGAGTCGAAAGCACACAAGACGAAAGCACTCGATAAAAAGTTATTAGCAAAAAAAAAAAAAAAACAAATACGTAACTTGCGCTCTTCCTTGCGCTCACTCTCACACTCTTACTCTCTCTATCTCTATATTTCGCTAGCTCGCTCGCTGGAAAGGGCGCCCAAGAAGTGCTCTCCTTGTGCGTTTTGTTTGTGTGGGAGCTGAGAGCTGAGCTGTGAGTGGGAAAGAGAGGCAGGAACGAGGAGAGACGGTGCCTGTAGGTAGGTCAGTGGCAGCGGGCGGCCTAGCAGCAGCAGCAGCTGTGGCAGCTACGCCAACATCATCTTGTAAAAGCTTCAAAAGCGCAGGTAAGTGTCCAATTATTTGTAATTTGTCATGCCACTTGTATTGAGGCTCCTTTCGATTTGCTTGCAGCATGTCCTGCACCGTCTCCGAGTTGCCCAGTGGCTGTCGTTTGCGCGGCATGACTGCATCTAACAATGGTAATGGCAATGGCAATGGTGATGGTATTTCGGGCAACGCTCTAAGTTCAACTGGTTCCGGAATGGGTTTGGGGGGTAATATAAGCGGCGGCGGTGGCGGTACGGCAAACACAAGCATTACGTTGCCGGGCAGCGGTAGCGCCACATCGAACGTGCTGCAGGAATCAAATGTGCCGCTGCAACGGCCGCAATCACAAAAGCCGTGCTGCTTTTGTTGGTGCTGTTGTTGTTCCTGCTCCTGGTGAGTGTTTTTACCGTTTCGTTTCCACATGTATCTAATAAACTGAATCTATTTCATTGCCCGCCGGTGTCGTCTAACCACAACAACAGGGCTAAGTGGTAAGTTCCTAGACTCATACACACACACACTCACACACACTCACACACACACACACACACGGACCCACGCACTAACATTTAAGTTACATCTGGCAATGCTTTGTGTATAGTAAAAGCTCGCTCCCGCTTTCTCTCTCTCTCTCACACACACACAAACTGAATCTTTCATTCACAATTTGGAGAGCGCGCCATAAAAGCTCCCAGTAGGGTACTTTTTCAAAATATCACATTTAATGTTGTTGCCAAAAAAAAATCTTTCAAGTTTTCGTGAATGAAATTGAAAGCTGTCCTTGCTTGGGTGGGCATTTAGATTTCTCCCGCGCCTTTGTGTGTTTAGCTGTTGTCCACTTAAACGCATTTAATCACACGAGTACGTGTGAACACACACACACACACAATATAATGTGTAGATGAGTATGCATGCATGTGTGTGTGTGTGTGTGTGGATAGGTACCGCAATGTTATTGGCAAGCTGTCCAAGCGGGGTAAACAGATAACGAACTTTGATGAGTTTTACGTAGGGAGCATGTAATGCCTGATACCTGATACGAGGCAGTCAAATCTAATCGCAGATAACGTGTGGCCAGTTAAGAGTGAACCACAGCGGTGGCAACAACAAATTCAAACGCCAGCTAACAGTTATCATCAAAACGACGCAAAGTCAGATCGAACAGCTGTTTCTCAAAACTTTTCATATCAGCGATCCTTAACGCGACATTCGTTCAATTTAAAGCCTTAACAGCTCAATAACATTACAGTTTTAAAAAGCTTTCAATGCCTCAAGGAGAATCGCATTCGATGTTTGGTTTAACGAAACGTATGCTGTACGTATGTACATACACATAATATTTTTGGTTAACTGTTAATCTAGCAAAAGTACTCATTGAAAATGGAAAATGTAATGAAAAAAGTATAATGAAAGGTTAAACAACAAAACATTGCTCATAGAAATGAATATTTAATTTCAATCCATTAATTGTTTATATATCTATTTCTTATCAAAAATCAATTCTTTCGTTCTAGTCTTGCCATCAAGAATGCCGATGAAAATGCGCCTACCAAACGTGATCTCGCAAACGCCGAATTCCTAGATGGCGATCAGTAAGCTTTTTAACATACATACATACATACATACAACATTCCCTCTATTGAACACTTTATCTCTTGCCAATTGCAGACCCACATTGGAAGAAATACGTAGTTGGGGTAAAAGCTTTGACAAACTAATGAAGAATTCAAGTAAGTTATCCTCATACTAATAATCATAAGCGAAATTTTAGTAATAATTTAATTATTTTTGCAGATGGTCGCAAAGTATTTCGTGACTTTCTGCGCAGTGAGTTCAGTGAGGAGAACATTTTGTTTTGGCTAGCCTGCGAGGATTTGAAGAAGGAGAACAGCGCCGAGGTTGTGGAGGAGAAAGCGCGCCTGATATACGAGGATTATATATCGATACTATCGCCGCGCGAAGTATCGCTGGACTCGCGTGTGCGCGAAATTGTTAATCGCAATATGATCGAGCCAACGTCGCATACATTCGATGAAGCTCAAATACAAATCTATACGCTGATGCACAGAGACTCATATCCCAGGTAAGTTCGAATCGAATACATTAATGTGTATATATATTCATAATTAATAATCAACAGATTCCTAAACTCGCAAAAGTTCAAGACACTCGCTCAAATGCAAGACAATTCGAATGCCGGCTCCAATGCGGATAGTCCCACTTAGATGTTATTCTATATACATATATACTAAACAAACAAACATACATACAAACATATATGTGTTAACATAATTGTGGTATGTTGGTTTAGTTATTGTTCAAATCATCCACAATTTAACTTTAGTATTTTTTTTGTTATTTTTTTGTACTTTTGTGGTTGTTATCCTTAAACGCGATTGCCACTTCGATCGTTCCGGCTGCTGGACTTGAAACAAAGCAATATGTCATACGATAAAAACAAAAACCAAAAAAAAAACCATATAGATAACAAATTACCATTTGGCGTGTGCAGTACCAAAGAGAATAAGTATATACAGTATATATATATATATATAATGCCACCAGCACGAAACGATGGCAATGGCTTAAAGGATACGTTTAGGGATTCAGCCAGCAAGGAAACGCAAACCAACTTAGACGATGATACGATGCATTATGATGATGAAAACGATTCCTTCTTTACAATGTTCTAGTCGTTAACAAAACCAAAACACACAAAACTAGGCAATTTATACAAAAATTAGTTGTTAAAACCTCAGCGCCGAACACAAGAACACAAACAGAAGGCATTTTATTAGGGATTTTAAAAGATTTGAACTTTAAGTTTATATACATATATACAATAGACAACCTCCCCGAACTAGTCTAACCCCCCTTCCCAAAAGATAGTGTGCGCGCGCGAGAGAGAGAATGAAAGAGAGAGAGAGAGAGAGCGAAACAATTAGTATATACTAATAATTATAATAATTGTTTAAACTATAAGACGTATTAATCAAATTGTAATGAAACAACAACTTTAAACGCAAAATACTTTTTCCACAAACCAAAAAAAAAACCAAAACCAAAAAAATGCAACATTTTTAAACGTATTACTTACATTTATACAACTTGTATGTAACTTAATTAGTTTTGAAAACATTTTAGATCATAAAAAGTACAATACATACATACACACACACATATATATATATATATATATATATATGGATAGCGACATCGAAGCATTCTGTAAATATAAAATACAAACAAGAAAAAATCAAAAAAAAAAAATAAAATAAATAAAAATTACAAAAAATTATATATATATAGCAATTTAGTTGCGCAACTTGTGAAGAATGAAATACAAAAACCCGTATATTATTAATAATTAGGAAATACGAAACTCGAAATCAAGACAATTTGCATTGTGTCTAATGTTTA
This sequence comes from Scaptomyza reducta, assembly GCA_035044485.1. Lineage (NCBI taxonomy): Eukaryota > Metazoa > Arthropoda > Insecta > Diptera > Drosophilidae > Scaptomyza > Scaptomyza reducta. The sequence continues at coordinate 946,429 of JAWNNV010000148.1, read as the reverse complement.
TAAACAACAACAAACAAGAAAAACAAACTACTATATAACGTAACAAAATTTATACATAGATTATTATACTATAAAATTTGTTTTTAAAAACATCATTTACATCAAACCAAACACAAAATAGTTATTATAATCGCATCAAAAACAACAAGCATATGAAACTAAACATTTACTAAGTATTTTATTTGGATAAACGCATTGATTTCAAATCGAGAAAATAAAAAAAAAAATACCAAAACGAAAACAAAAAATCAAATAAATTAATATAAATTGTTTCGCAATATCACTGCCAACTCTGAAAGAGATATATCATATATATATATTTATTTGTTTATAAATATATATGTATATATATATCGCATACAAAGCAGTTGCGTTAACTATCCGCACACACACACACACACGATGATACTAGACCTCCCTCTGCCCCCCAACATCACACCCACAAATATATTCACACGCTGAGGCCAGTATTAACAAAAATGGAACTTCGGCTTGCCGACGCTTGAATACCCTTGCAGAGCTGACACAACATCAAATCGTGATTGTTCCTAAGATAGCTTTATATTGTATTTATATATATATATATATGTATATTATCTATATAGTAGTCCGAAATATGAAATATCATACATGAGCTTTCCTCACATTCGTCATAAACTAACAAATAAAACCAAAAACCAATTTTTTACGAAACAAATCTAACCACATAACCTCAAACTAGCTACATATATAGTATTGACCAATTGAAAATCAACTCTGCATGGGTTTAAATCAATAAGAAAAGGAGAAGACGAAGAATAACTGTAAAACGTTAAATTTACATTTTTAGCAATTGTTGTCGCATTAACTTTAAAGATAAAAAATATACAAAAAAAAAAAACAAATATATAATTATACAATTTAGACAACAACAAAAGTTAACATGAGTTTTAACCGATGAAAATTGGATTATATTGATGTAGTTTTCGCGGCACAACATTTTAAAAAGCAACAACAACAACAACCTTAACAGAAAGTTTCGTATTTGAAGTTTGATTACCTCAGTTTTGAAGCAGAGAATGTTTTTTTAAGTAGCTTTTAGCTAGTTGATGTGTCTAGTTTTAAATGCATTTCGACTTAAGACACACACACACGCACAAACACACACATACGCACAAGGAACGGTTTTGAATTAGTTTTGAAAGTAGCATCGATAGAGTTTAAGCGTCTTCCAACTGGATCAATACCGCTTAACAAAACCGTTAAAAAAAATTTGCTTCAGTTCTCCCCCGATATACTAATCCCGAATACCACTAGAAAAACCATAAAAAAATGTTTTTTTTTGCTACTTGGAATTGAAAATGCGACAAACATTTTGCAATTAGAATACGTGTATCGATAACAACGCGTAATCGATAACCTTAACAAGTGACATCAACTTAATTTTAGGACAACAATAATTTATGTTTTTTGCTTTTCTTCTCGTTTTTGTACATGTTTTCTACATTTTCAAATTTATAATCTATAATTTTTTTCTACACTGCAAAAGAATTTTTAAGAACTAAAATGCAAGCAACAAAATATTTAAGTAAATTTTATATTTAAAAAAATAAAATTGAAAGCTATTATACACATACAATATGTTTTAAGTTTCTAGGTACACAGACACTAAAGAACACATACATACAGACAAACGTACATATAAAAACTATATATATATATATAAAATGTATATGTAATACATAAATACATACATTAATGTAAATGTAATCGCAAGTAATGAAAAAGTATTAGTGAAAAGTTTCGACCAGTTAAAACACAAAATAAAATTAAATTTATTATAACAAAAACAACAAAAAAAATCATAAAAAAACATACAACAATTTCAAAATGAATACATTAAAATAAAAACCAAAAACACGTTTAAATTAAGCATACATTTAGTATTAAAACAAAAAGTTTAATATATTGCAACAATAAACAACATGAACATAAAACTGAAATTCTAGAAAAATTACATTTTATTCGAGCATTTTATCAGGTAAGCCAAAAACGAATACAAGTAATATTCAAATTTTCAAAAATTTCTAAAAATCCAGATATAACGTAAAAATGTATGGGCTTAAATATTGAAGCAGTGCATCGAATCGAAACTAATCAGTTTGATGTTTCATATCGATTACGTAATGATCATTGGTTATTTTTTGGTTTTGATTACATTATAACGGTATTTTTTCCATTGGAAAGTCTGGAACTGGTAACGGTTAACGATTTCGATAAGTTATCGATTGCATTCGCGTTCTAAGTTTCTGATTGCAACAAGCATTGCCAGATGCAAGAATTGATATAAAGGAGAGCATGATAACCTGAGAACTTTCTTATATCCAATTGAAAACAATGAAAAAAACTTAAAATTTTCGCATACTTCTTGAAAAGAATATTTTCAAATATTTTTTCAAATATTCTTAGTGGTATAAAATAAAAAAAATGCCTGGCAAAATAATAAAATAAGCTATAAGTTCGAAAAATACGTTTTAAGGTTTGTATAAATTATATCAATGAACCAACATTTGCTGGGAAATAATTGTAAATAGTAACGTTGAAATGGGACACCCTGTAAACGAACTGGCAGAAAACACGGCAAAAAGCACACTGAGCAAACACAGTCGGGTACCGTCCACACGAAAAAGCGTTGATTTTGCTGCCGCTGTCGTTGTTGATGTTGTTGTTGTTATCGTAAGGCGGCGTCGGAGTCTGTGCCGACGGCTACATGGCATTCATTTGTGCTACATGCATAACTATTTCACTTATGCCAGTGTATGTGTGTGTTTGTGTGTATGTCTCTCAGTCTATTGGTATGCGTGCGAGCAGCTCTCTACCTTTTAGTTTTACCTGGTCGAAACCAACTGCACTACCACTTTCACAATGCGCGCTGGCGCTGTAAGCCAGCAGCAGTAGTCGCAGTCGCAGTCGCAGCAACAAAAGCAACAAATAAACAAAAAAAAAACTCACATACACGCACACGCCGACAGCGACAACGACGGCGTGTTCGAATGTTTGAAAGTTCGAAAATGAATGCACGCCACAAAATGAACAGCTCGAAAGCTACAAAAGCGCACATATACCAGGGCCGGTTCAGCATGCAGGCGATATTTGCAAGCCAATTAAAAATGCAGCCACTCTATGTGCTATGCCAAGCTGTGCGAAAAGTATGTTTCGCCTGTATGCGCTTGTCTAGTCAAGTTGCAAACCATTTTCGAAACTGAGTTTGTTGCCTAAGTCATTTGTTATTGCACAAAACGTATTGAATGCGCACCTGAACAACGCGCTCTCCAAAGTTATGCAGGTGCACGCACACACAGGCAACCAGGCACCGACAGCCACAGGCACAAGGCGCAGGGATACAAGTGAGTGGCTTCTACCTGTATGCCTGTCTCAGTATATGTGTGCGTGTGTGTGTGTTGCCAGTGTAGAGACAACATCATCGATTCGATGAATTTTTGTTGAGTTGTACTTGCTGCGCAGCCGCTGTCGCAGTCGCAGTCGCAGCGACGCGTTCGCTCAATATCAGTTACGAAAGAGATGAAACCATAAAAAGCAATAATAAATGAGCTCTCTCACGCACACACTCACCTGTGCTGGCGTGCACAGACACGCCGAGCGCACACACACAACGATAGCACCTTGCATACGAATACACAGGCAAAAGGCGAGCAACGTTAGCAGCGACTGCGCAGCAGCAGCCGTCAACCGAACGGCAGCGACAGCAACAACACATTCAACAGTTGAACAATCTCCAATTGACTCTTTGGGCATTATAGCCGAGCTCAACGTTCATCCGCGACAAGTTTTTCGTATCTTTCGTGCAGGCGAGTTACACATTTTTTGCTTTAGCTCTACAAAAAACGCAAATTTATTATTAACAAAATTAGGCAATAACAAAAACAACAAGACGCCTGTAAACTCCAAGCTAAAATTTATATTACTTAAGTGAAGAAGAAAATACACAAATATAAAAAAAATAAATACACATAAAGAAGAAGAAGAAAAAACTAAAACAGAATTCGTTCGCGTTCGTTTCGCGTGTGCATGAGTGTGTTCGTGTATGTGTGTGTGTGTGTGTGTGTGGAGTCGCTCTAAGAGCGCGAGTGTGTGAGTGGCTCTTTCGTATCTGTGTGTATGTGCGTGTGTGTGAGCCAAAATGAGACGCCATCAAAGCTGAGCAACAACAGCAACAGAAATAAAATTCGTAATAAAAATTGTGATTAATAACAAAGCGCAAAAGGCAAAAAAAAAGAACAACAAAAAAAAAAGAGCGCGTACAAAAAATATTACACACACATCAAAAATAAGATTATACTACTACAACATAAAAACACCAATAACAAAAAACAACAACAGCACTAATCAAAAGGCGCGCTCACAATGAAAAATGTATAAACTGTTAACTAAAGTACAAAAGCACAATCAAAAGCAAAAGCAATCCGAACAGCAGCAACAACAACAACAACAGCAACAGCAACAAAGAGAAACAACAAATGCTGCGCGCCACCATTGCCGCCCCCGCCTCCGCCCCCGCATGCTTCGCAGCAGCAGCAACAACAACAGCAACAGCCGTGTTTCGTGTTCGTCGTGGCAATTAAAAAAAAAGTTTTATGCAAAATACGCAAATCAAATGTTAATGCTGTGAGTGCGAATTTTTTGTGCAACTGTGTGTGCGTGTCAGTGTATGTGTGTGCGAGTGTGTGAGTGTGCTTTAGTATCCAAAATGCACAAACGCTCGCCCGCAACAGCAACAACAACAGCAACAGCAACAACGACAACAATAGCAGCCAATACAGCCAAGGAATCGGACATTAGAAGCTCAAACTCAAAGAAAAGTACACAACCCGCAGCCAGGCTTTAAGCCAAGACGCATACCACAGCAACCAGCAGTAGCCAGCAGCAGCCAGCAGCAACAAAAGTGGCGAAAGGTGCACCCACCAGCAACAACAGCAACAGCAACAACAGCAACAACAACACCAGCAGCAGCACTCAACAGTCAAAGAGTCAGCAACAGCAGCAACAACAACAACACCAGCACCGATTCGTTAACATTTACGGTTGTTTTCTTCATTTCGAATATTCGAACATGCCTTCCAGCTTCCACAGTGATAGTGTGCCATAGCGATCGATCCTTACGAATTGTAGTGCCAAAATTCCACCATACAATATTAAATACGACTTTACCTGGGCCCAGGCAGACCAACGAAAGAAACACACAGCTGCATTAATATACATACATACACATTTATACACATACATATGTAAGTACCAACCAAACTACACAGAAGTAATTATAAATGCATAAAAATGCAACACTGCGCAGCACTCTAAGCCCAGGCTTAAAACAAACGCAACAGCCAACGACAGCGACAGCGACTGAGACTGCGACTACGACAGCCGACATCAATAAAAGCCAAAATATAAAGCACCCTGTAAGTAAGGTGCGCGCAGACGTCGTTGATGTCGCTGCCGCAGCCGCGTTGGTTAATAGGCAATAGTGTTGCTGCTGCTGTGAGAGTGAGGTGAATGTGTGAGAGACAGAGAGCGAGCAAGCGAGTGAGCGCGTGTTTCGTTCGTTCGTTCAGTTCAGTTCAGTCCAGTCCAGAGACCGAGCGCTTAGCGGGAGCGAAAAGGGATCAAAAGGTGTTGTCTGTGTATGCGGCGATGCGGCTGCTGCTGCGCAACGTCGCAGTCGGGTTGTTCGAAAATCGATGTCGTTTTTGTTGTTGTTGTGGCTCTTGTGTTTTTTTGATTACGTTTTCTCGTGGCTTCTTGTATCGTTTTTGGACATCGACTTCGTTGACTTTGGCTTTAGCGCGTTTGCTGCTGTTTTTTTCTTCATCTTTTCTTTCTTCGTTTCTGTTGTTTTGTATTATGTATTATATTCTTTATACTTTTTGTTAGTGGTCCCGCACATTGATGATGGCGATCAATTTGGGGCTGCGATTATGGTACAGTAAAATGAACAACGTCGCAGTCGACTGCGATTGCTGTCTTGCGTTAGCCACTACGCAGCATACATAAACACACACACACCTATGTGCACGACAGCCAACTCACACACATACACAGGCATATACACTCGGCTACAAAGACTCGGGGCACACTTAACCCACACACAAAAAGACAGCGCGCCAAAGATATAGGTAGGGTAAATGCGGTTGGTGCGGGAGGTAGCGGGGGGCTTAACTTCGTGAGAGAGTTATTTTATTTTCGTGTTCGTGTTAACGTTTATTGTTTTTCTTTTCTTTTGCTTTGGTTTTTTCTGCGTTTTTCTTACCTTCTGCTTCACCTTCTACTTCTCCTTCATCGTCTTCGTCTTCGTCTTCTGCTCGGGCTCTCAACTCTGTGCGTCTTTGCTTTTGACTGTTTGACTGTTTGGGCTGTAGTAGTTATTGATGCCCGGCTTTGACCGATGGCTTAGGGTTAGGTTCATACAATTCTTTTCGGCTTTGGTAACGCTGTCCCCAGTCTCTTCATATGTGTGTGTGTGCGTGTTCGTGTTCGTGTGTATGTAATATCAAATGGTTGGGGTCTAAATTATGTCAAATCTTGATGGGATTCCAAATGGGCATTGAAAATTATTCCTCATCGACTCTGTCGACCTGTAAGTTGGCTAGGAGGGGGAACTACCAATACATATACGCCTTTAGCCACTGCTGTCTCTCTAGTCGTTCGAATTCAAATATTCTTGAATAACTTAAACACAATGCAACAGAGTTAGCTTTAGTGTCATTAATTTAATTGCATTATCTTTTATTATTATGGAGATGAAATGAATAGTTTAAGTTTATTGCATTTGGAAAAACTAATATCAAGATGCAAGTTCTGTCTAACTAAAGAAAAGTATTCAATAAATAAAAGTAAATATTGTTAATACAAGTCAAATTAAAATTAAATTTTTATGAAATGCTCTTTGCAAAACTTATCTGAACTTATTTTCTAAAGAAATATCATCTAGGCTCAAGATTCTGTACTTGTACTTAGGCTAAAAGTCATTCTTAACAAGTACGAAGGCTCTAGCCCAGAAATCCTGACTAGACTATACCCTATACTTTACTCGAACAGTAAGGGCTTGCAAGTATATATGTGTGTGTGTGTACGCGTATTGTGCATACGTGTGTTTCTCAACCGATTTCAATAAAAATATCACAGTTTGTCATTATTTTCTCTAATATTTCAAACGCCGTCTCCAAGTTTTCCAAATTCAAGATTTTGTGGTTATCGATCGCATGTGTATATCGGAAACGGAAAGATGTATCAAAAATTTGAAACAAACTTGTACTGCCTAGGGATTAGGCGAGCTTATGTTCCAAATCTGGAGTCTCTAGCTCTTATAGTCTCTGAGATCGACGCGTTCATACATACAGACGGACAGACGGACATGGTTGATGCTGATCAAGAATATATATACTTTATGGAGGATACTTCCTTCTGCCTGTTACATGCTTTTGCACAAAACCATTATACCCTTTTTACCCATTTTAAATGGGTTCAGAGTATTGAAATCGACTACAACTCTCATGTTTTCTTTAAAGCTAAAACGGATATTCAAAACATTGTTTAGAACTTAAGGCTTCAAGTTTATTCCATATCTTCGAAAAACTTCTTTTTTGATTATAATCTTATAATAATGTGAAATAACTTTGCACAACAGGTTCAAATTTCAATAACAAAACATTTTTATAACTATGACGATTCTTCAAAACAATAATTTTTGTTAAATCCATACCTCATTATTCAACAAATAGACTTTTGGTGTTTTACCCTTACTTAAGTTTGTATTCAACAGCTTTGATTTATCAAACACATTTAAATTGTTTAAACTGTTTTTAATGTGTTTGATAAGATTAAGCTCGAGTTGCCTACTTTTACTGCTCCTAAAGGAGATTTAAGCCAAGAGATGCACTCGAAAGTACAATAAACAATAAAATGCTTTGAATACTCTCTTTCATTTATCAATAGCCCGAGGCATCTACATTAAGAACTTAACTTTCACAGACAGAGAGATAGAAAGACAGATAGAGAGAGAAGGAGAGAGAGAGAGAGAGAGAGAAAGAGAGAGAGTGAGAGAGAGAGAGAGAGAAGGAGAAACAGAGAGAGAGAGAGAGAGAGAGAGAGAGTATAATGCCAAGATATGCGATTCCAAATTGACCCCATTTTTAAATAGTCTTTTGATAAAGCCAATCGTCAAATACACTCTGAAAAAACGTTCAAACATCTTTGAAGATTTTGAAGTAAAGTTAAGATAAAAAAAGTTTTTTTTTTTTAATTACAGAAATTTTTGTATTCAAAAAAGTAGTTAAATATTTTTAGTTCCAATTTCAAATGATGAAAGTTGTAGGAATCGGGTCTGAAATACATTTTTATACACTTGAAAATTGTGAATTAATTTTTGTTAATGAAATTTGAAACGCAAAGTATTATATAGATATATAGATATGCTGCCTTATATCTGGCCGCATATATATTCTTGATCATTATCGCGAGCTGAGTCGTTATAGCCATGTACGTCTGACCGTTTGTTTCTATGCAAATAGTTCCTCAGATTTTGGGCTCTCGAGCTGATACTTTGGTTAAGGTCTTATTTATGATGCAGTTAGATCATTTGTCAATATCGGCCATAACGGACAGCTATAATGCATAGCTGCCATACAAATGCAAGATCTTAAGGGAGATTTTACTATGATAATCAAGTAGGCCTAGCAAGTGTATATAATATTCGGTCTGCCGCAGATAGACTTCCTTACTTGCTAATCATTTTTTCTTTTTGGTCAGCGTTTTTGGATCCTGCTACAACTTGGGCCTTCCTTGCCAATTTATATTGATGTGTGAAACAGTTTCCCAGATATTCTCTTCAGTATTTAAGTTTTATGATACTAAAAATAATCTTTATCTTTCTTCTAACAAAAGCAAAACTGTTAATATTTTTGCTTTTCAGTTTTCTACAATATCCTAGAAGTGCAGTGTACTTAATAATATTTCGCAGTGTACTAGAGGTTAGCTATCAAATTGGCCAAGTCAGCCGGCTGATGTTGTTTTAATGTTGTTTCCTAATTGATTTCCGTCAACTTTCTACGCAATTTTGCAAACTAATCGCTTTGGGAATCGTATCTGCCTCCGCCACCCTCGCTTCCTCGCTCGCTCTATCGCTAAGACTTTTTGGGCCACGTGCCGCGCAAATCATTATTGACCGGTTTCTGGACAAGCGAGCGGGGCGGTCGGGTGTCGGTCGGCAGGGGGTTGCATTGTCTGTGCCAAAAATAATAAAGAAGACGAAGAAGAAGCAGAAAAAAAACTAGTCTATAAGCACGCCACATGACACTGACCTCACCTACTAACGGAACCAGCACTGGCAGCAGGAGGCGAAGGCGGAGGCGGAGGAGGAGGAGGAGGAGCAGCAGCAGACACGATCTCAGACTTGGAGAGTCTCCGAGCTGAGTCTGAACTCTCGAGCCGGTTGAACCGACTGACTGACTGAGACACACACACACACACACCACACACACACAAAACAAGTTTATCCACATCCCCACACGACGGCGACGACGACGGCGACGACTCTCCGGCCACATGAACTTTGCAGCAGCAGCAGCAGCAGCAACAGTTGTTGTGGTTGTTGTTGTTTTTGGTGTCTTTTTATCAAACAATAACTGGACGTGCCACCTGAATTGTGAACCTGGTTCGGGGGCAGGTTGTTGCTTTGGCCAGTCGAACCAGAAAGTCAGCAAAAAAAAAACAAAAACATACACAGAAATAAACGGCCAACTCTTCTGGATTAGGTCAAGGATTGGCGCATGACTTGTTCGTTGTTATGGTTGTTGTTGGTGTTGTTGTTTGGGCCTGGTATCCGGACTACCGGTACCTGTTCTAAAAAACAACAACAACAACAGTGTGCCAGTTGTTGTTTTGTTTGTTTCGCTCCGGTATGGTTCGTTTATCAAAATCAACTCGGAAACATGTTTTTTTTCGTGTTTTGTGCGAGCGAGATGGAACGTAGTATGAGATTCTGGAATTGAAACAGAAACCGAAACCGAAACTGAAAACATGAAAACTGGACTATTTTTTTCTTCATTCACAGCTGTTTGATGGATTTCTGGTTCTTAGGGCGCCTAAGTCGTTTGTTGTTGTTTTGCGTTGTTTAATTTCCAATTTGCTGTAAAGCAAAACAAAAATAAACAAACACACACACGAATAAGGCAGCGCTGTCGCAGCTGACTTCGCTGCTGTCGCTACTGCTGCCAGTGCTTCCAGTGCTGCTTATTCTTCTTCTTTCCACCTGTTGTTGTTATTGTTGTTGTTGTTGCTGATGTGCTGTGTTGTGTGATGAGTTATGCAGTTACACGTTTGACATTTGCGAAGGAGTCAAACTAGTTCGACGGGCACGTGTGCATTGCAGCTTTTGTTTGCCCCGCTTCCGCACGCCTCACGCCCCTCTTCGCTCTTCGCTCTGCTGTTATGTCTGTTTTCCCCCCTCCTCCTACACCCTCACATACTACTACTTACTATACTACTTATGCCGTTTTGGTTTCTGTCTATGCCTGTGCCTGTATATATGTGTGTGTGTGTTTGTTTATGTTTGTTTGCCACTTTTTTGTGTTTTGGTTATTATTATTTCTTTGCTGTTGTTGATTTCGTTTAGCTCAACAGCTACTACAAAATACAGTAACTAAAACAACAACAACACGAACTTCTCATTGACGTTTGAACCCGTTTGTTCCACGTTACGTTAACGTTTACGTTTTTTGGAGGCACGACCCAACTGTCAAAAACGTTACCAAGAAAAACGAATTCAAGCAAAGCTTTTGTTTTTAGTTGTTAAATAGTTTGCCGGTTTTAAAAATAATATTTATATATTTTTAACAGAATTTTGTTACAAAATATTCGTTAATTGGAATTTAGAAAGACTTTTGTCGAATTGTTATTATTATTAGCGAAACACAAATCAAGCCAATGTCTCTCAAACTGTAAAGCAGTAGCTCTTTGAAGTTTTTGAGGTGGAAAACACAGCATTCGAGTACGTTCAAAGGAATTAGAGAAATGTTTTAGTTTTCAATCTTGTTTTGCGTTTCTAGCGATTAAATGCATTTAAAACTTAAGGATACCCTTTTGTCATAAGCAGTAGTTATCAAACTGTAGTCGTTCTCGCTTTTAGTTTTGGGAAAGGGAAAAGAAAACCTTTCAAAGCTATATAAGTGTATTTGGATATTAGGGTTATTCACTAAGGAATTGAAGATTAATTTAATAGAAAATCAGCGCATCTCAAACTGTAGGCACCGTAGGAAGCTTTCAAATAAAGCTTTAACTGTTGCAAAACTCTAAAAACAGTTAAATTTACTCTTTTACTTACTTTCGTAATTAATTTTTTTATATTTATATTTTTTCATATTTTAGCTAATCTTTTGTATGGCTCGATAATGAACTTTTATTAGGAAACCAGACGATGAGTTTTCGAATAAAAGGCGCTAATTAAACAAACAAAGCTTTAATTCATTTTTTAATCAAAACTCTTTTTTTTTTCTTTGTCATTTCAGTTAATAACAAAACGTTAAAAAGGAGCTCGCTGTTTTTTCCCCACATTAGTTCCTTAGTGCCATAAAATGCAATATTGAAACAACGATAAACAACAACAACAACAAGAACAGCAACAACAACAACAACAACAAACAACCACAATCTACAACAACAACAAGTGCCTTCATTTAAAAAACGTGATAGTGATATTAAATAATGTTTATATACTCGTAACATAAAACTCAACAAAAGAAAAAGCTTGCCACCAACAACAACAACAACAAAAACGATTCGAATGCCTTCATCATTTGCCAGCTGCAATTCAAGTTCAAAGCTCTCTCACAATAAAACAAAAACGAGCTCGTTAGTTAATTAAGCTACCACAGATAAAGATATATATATATATATAGATATATAGTTATAACGGGATACAGGATATAATGTCCACATCCACGGCGACAACGAGCGTCATAACGTCCAACGATATATCGCTGTCCGCCCATCATCACGGCCACGCCCACCACCAACAACAGCAACAGCAACAACAACAGCAACACACACACAATACACACACACACTCACTGCACACACACACACATCGATTGGGTGTGGGAGGCGTGAGTGTGGGTGGCGTTGTCGTCGGTGGCGGTCATCTCAGTGACGCCTCACTGTCCCCCATCCAGCAGGGTGCCAACATTGTGGCAAGCAGCAACAGCTCGCCATTGGGCCAAAACGGTATACCACTACTGACCACAATGCACCGCTCCCCGGACAGTCCGCAGCCGGAGTTGGCCACAATGACAAATGTGAATGTCCTCGATCTGCACACAGACTCCTCCAAGCTGTACGACAAGGAAGCGGTCTTCATCTACGAGACGCCCAAAGTGGTGATGCCACCCGACGGCAACGGCTCCAATAATGGTCATGATGATGGTCAGGTCATAGATGCGCGCATTGCTGCCCAAATGAGCACACAACAGCAACAACAGCAGCAGCAACAACATCAGCAACAACAACAGCAGCAGCAGCAGCAGCAGCAACAGGCACAGGAACATCAGCCGCTGGCAAAGATTGAGTTCGATGAGAATCAAATAATACGCGTTGTGGGCCCAAATGGCGAACAACAGCAGATTATTTCGCGCGAGATCATCAATGGGGAGCATCACATCCTGTCCAGAAACGAGGCCGGCGAGCACATACTCACCCGCATCGTCAGCGATCCGTCCAAGCTGATGCCCAATGATAATGCGGTCGCCACTGCGATGTACAATCAGGCCCAGAAGATGAACAACGAACATCAGGGTGTCTATCAGACGTCACCGCTACCGTTGGACGCCTCCGTGCTGCACTATGGCAACGATAATGTGATCAAAACGGAGGCAGAGATCTATGAGGATCATAAGAAGCATGCGGCTGCCGGCGGCGGTGGTTCGATCATCTATACCACAACCGATCCGAATGGCGTCAATGTGAATGTCAAACAGTTGCCGCATCTGGCGGGCGTGCCCCAGAAACTCGATCCCGAACTCTATCAGACCGACAAGCACATCGATCTGATCTACAATGATGGCAGTAAAACTGTCATCTACTCCACCAGTGATCAGAAGGGACTCGAGATCTATTCCGGCGGCGATATCGGCAGCCTTGTCTCCGATGGCCAGGTCGTCGTTCAAGCGGGTCTGCCATATGCCACAACCACCAGTGCCACAGGTCAACCCGTCTACATAGTTGCCGACGTCGAGGAGCATTTGCAGGGGTGAGTGATCTTTAACTATAAATCTTTTCTACTCTAAGTATGTACAAATAATTAAATTATGTTAGTTATTTGAATATTTAGACTTGTTTTAAGTTTGTTTTAAGTTTTGAGATAGATTTAAAATATTGAAAAATGTTTTTTCGGTATCTCAAAAACATTCCTAAACATTCCTGGTCAACTTCTTTCTACTCTTCTGAACCATTTTCAATGAGTTCAGTTTATACACATTGAAAAAAGCTATTCAAAACTTTTTTAAAAGGGATGAAAAATAAAGTTTCGATGAAATTTATTAAAAAATGTTTCTAAGTACTCAAAAATTTTAGAATCTTAGTAGATAAATTCACTTTGTGCAGTAAAGGAACGTCTGAGAAATTGGCATATTTCCAAGTTATCATCATTAATATATAATCTTGTTTAAAAAAACTCAAAAATTTCAGAATTTTAGTAGATAAGTATGAGAAATTTGCATATTTGCTATTTTTCAATATTTTCAAGTTAAACATAGGTAGTGAAAGCGTTTCGGTTTCAAAACTGATTCTTATAATTATACTTCTTATATCCTTAACTCTTTGTACTCTAAATAAAAAGTATTTAATGATTACCTAAAGTTATGTTTTTAATAATCTTATTTGAAAACTCCAATATTTGAGTGTGTAAGAAAACTTTTGCAAAACTAAACATGCTTAAAAACAATGTGAATGATTGGAGAACTTTGAGACTACAACTATTGTTAAGGTGTTTTGATAGTCTGGATTAGATTACTAGGCTTTCTCGATAGAAGCTTAGATAAACTAAAATCTGGGAGAAAGAAAGATGGCTTCAAATATTACTTTTCTATAACCTATCTTCGCTTTGAGATAGTTTCAATAGTTTACAGAGAGCGAAGATTATTTTTAGCACATTCTTAACATTTTTTTGTTGCACTATTAGCCATGTTTTAGTAATTATGGTTAATTAATTAAACGATTCGTGCATTGCCCCATTTGATTTAATTTGCTTGTTCATCATGTTGTGGCATATGTCAGTGCCACATCTCAGCATAAATCTTGGCTAATTGTATGCGGCTGCAACAACAACAACAACAACAGTAACAACAACAACAACGACGACATCATCAGACATCAATGTCTTCATTGGCCATGCTAACCGTTTTCTATGCTTTGGCATCGTCCTTTTAAGCACAAAATGTTTCGTCATTTGCATTTCTCATGCATTTGAATTAACCGCTGTCCGTTTTACTGTTAATTATTGCGATAGGCAACAACTAACAAGAGCAACAACAGCATACTGTTAGAACGCCAGCGCACTCTCTCCCCTCACTCCCCTTTATACTTTATAGACAGTATGTTCTAAGCATGGCCAAAACATTTGGCGACCAACTGCAATCGCTGGCAATACACTCAAACTCAAACTAAAACTCAAACCCCATTCCCAAGGGGGAATGACAGCTTCCGTTGTAACTGTTTCGACCATACGTTATTGCAACAACAACAACAACAACTTTGGCATTTGGCGTGCATCGAATCTGCAAGTAGGCGAGAAGGCTAATAATACACACACACACACACACAAAGAGCCGCAACCGACGCAGCCTCCACGCGGATGTGCCACAAGCCTGCTGTCTCTCTCTCTCTCTCCCTCTCTCTTTCGCTTGTTGCCTGGCAATTCATTTTGGAGCAGCAGCAGCAACATCATTATCATCATCATCATCATCATCATGATCATCATCGTCTTCGTGTTCGTCGTCGAGCTTTTGGTATGCGCAAGTAATAAAAATTTGAATATAAATTAATCTAATAGAGAACCGTTACGGTCTTGAAGCAAGGTGCTGGATGCTTGCAACACCAACTAAGTCATCGTCATTTGAATCTGCATGCAGCTTCTTCTACTATGCTTCTTCTTCTACTTCTCCTGCATCTAATGCCACGTCGATGGTCATCCTGTTATAGCGGAGGCAGCAGCCAGCAGCCAGCATCCAGCTGCAGCAACGCCATGCATGTGTTGCATGAACACACGCCACACCATCCATAAATAACGACAAAATTGCGTTTCCGCATATGGCCGCGCGGACGTCGGGTCTTCTTGGCTTGGATTGCTGGCATGCTGTTTGACCAACGCTCTGAAGACACTGGCCCCAAAGACGTTGATGACATTGCCGTTCTTTAGCCTGCTGCATGCTGCATGTTGCCTACTGCCTGCTGCATTCTAACAAACGCGCCACATTGACCACACCATTGCCAGCTCTCCCTGTTGCCGAGTCCCAGTCCCAGTCCCAGTCGGAGTCGTAGTCTCAGCTTCAGCTGCATCTCCGCTTTGCGTGTTGGCGTTTTTGCAACATTGCCTTGCCTCGCATGTTGTACAGTTGGTTTTCTTTCGTCGTGTCTGCGTCGCTTTAGTTGCTTTTAGTTAGTTAGGACACTTTTGGCTTATTGTCGTGTGCCTAATTTTCAATACCCTGACCTTCTTTCCACATTTTGAGGGGCATGTTGGTTTACAGTGCAACCTCTCTATCACGGACCGCAAAAAAATTGGGCAGAGAATATTGAGAAGTCTCAAAAAGAGCTGTTTCGACGTTTTAATAAATTCATTAATATTATTTCTACTTTTAACACTAAGCTTTCAGCTTTCATTTACACTATAATGAAATATTTTTCTAAATAATTGTCTTAACTTAATCTCAATAAGCTTTAAGATTATTTCTTCTTGTTTTAATATTATTTGCAGTTGATTACGATATCTGCAACTAATTTCAAGTCATTTAAACTTAAATCAAAAATTGGATTTTAGGAATCAGTTTTTTCAAGGATTTTAAACTGTTTTACTTATATATAGAAAGAGCTCTAGCTGGATATTTTTGGCTTTCGCTTAAACGGGATACCTTCTAGTCGAGTCCTGATATAATTAAATGTGTTTTTCCAATTTTACTTAACTATTTTGTACATGATTAAGAAATAAAAGTAATTTTTAGTAGTAACAAGTAAGAATGCTCTAGTCGAGAAATCCCGACTAGACTATACCCTTAACCCTATAATTTACGCATACAGTCAGTGCTTGCAAGTATGTGTGAGTGTGTGTATGTATACGCGTATAGTGCATACCTTCTTAATTTCAATACTCCATATCTCCAGTGTTTCTCAGCCGATTTCAATAAAATTTTCACAGATTGTCTTTATTTCAATCTAATCTTTCAAACTGCATTAAAAAGTTTTCTAAATTGAAGATTTTGTTGTTATCGATTACATGTGTATATCGGAAACGGGAAGAGTTATCAAAAATCTAAAACAAACTTGTACTGCCTAGGGACTAGGCAAGCTTATGTACCAAATCTGGAGTCTCTAGCTCTTATAGTCTCTGAGATCGACGCGTTCATACATACGGACGGACAGACGGACGGACGGACAGACGGACAGACGGACATGGCTATATCGACTCGGCTGTTGATGCTGATCAAGAATATATATACTTTATGGGGTCGGAGATGCTTCCTTCTGCCTGTTACATACTTTTGCACAAATCCATTATACCCTTTTTACCCATTTTCAATGGGTTCAGAGTATAAAAACTAGCGACAAATTAAATAAAGTAAACATTTTACTGGTAATTAGCCTTTAAAATCTTAAACAAATATATAAAAACTTCGAATGTATCGATTAATATCGTTTTTAACTTTTACAGGTTAGTTATATACTTTCCTTAACTTGGAAGATCTTAATTTGTTATCTAGTTTAAACTTTTCTTATGTGATTAACTTGTTCAAAGATTTATTTTCACAAATAAGTTTTTTGTAGGGTATCCACTAGTCGAGTACACAACCTTTGACCTTTTGTAAAACCGTTTTTATGTACATCACACTATAAACTGCTGCAGGGTATCTACCCGTCGAGTATTCTCTTTAACAACAACCATGCAAATGGATATTAAGCCCTTGTGTTAATGTTAATGTATCAACTGTCCATCTGCGTGCAACAGACAGCTCTCTGACCTTTGTTGCATTTGTTGTTGTTGGTGTTGGTGTTGTTATTGTTGGTGTTGTTGGTGTCGTTGTCGTTCTTCTTGTCGCAGTTAACATTAAGTGCAAATCCTTTCCCCAAGAGTCCCTGTCACCACATGTCCTCCATGCTCCCTTTTAATAAATAAGCTGCTTACAAACCATATATAAAGTGGCTTAGTTACACTGTGCAGCATGTTTTTTGTTTTTGGTTGCACAACTCGAAGAGCTTTTGCGTAAGCTTGACGAAATGTCAAGGCATCATGGCGATCATCATGGCGATGATGGTGATTATGACGAAAGCTCTGCGGCGATTGATCATTTCAGCTGCCCCGAGGCGCCCCAACTGTTTATTGCCCACATTATTCGGTTGAGCGGCAAGCAATGCACGATTATTAACAAACATATCCAAACGTTAGATACTATTATTTACGGCTTTGACGTCATAAAAATAGTTTTTACAGCTTTGGCATTTTTATTTTATATATATTTATATATATGTGTGTGTGTTTCTGTTGTTCAAAGCGCATTGTGCAACATATGTACTAAACCTCTTCTGTGGGAATCGATCATAAAACACTTAACTTAATTAACAGTTATTTTAAAAGCGTAATTTTTAATTGTTGATAAAACTAAGTGCTTCCCAAAGTGTTTAAAGTCGGGAATAAATGAGTTTTTATTGACGATTTACGAAATAGAATATATATATATTATATTTAGTATTATTTGTTACTTAATTCTTATTTTATAATTTGTATATACAGTTTTTCTTTGTTTTTAAGCACAGTGTAGTTTTATTTATCATGCGGAAACCACACAAAAATTGTTGTGTTAAAATGAATTGCATTTTATGCAAAATTTCCATATGTATAAGGATGCCCTTCATGATAGCCTTCCTTGTGGGGCGTTCGCGGTCAGACACACGCACACACACGCACACACACACGCACACGCAGAGACTGTCCGGCAGGCACACCTCATTTATTTACTTACTTTCACTTTAGTGAACATATTAAATTTCCGAACTGCGAAACATATTTTTATTTTTTTCCCCCATTTTTTATTACATTTTTATTTTTATTTTATTTTAATATGACATTTTAGTCACGATAAAAAATGTGTGTGTGTGGACGCTGGACAGTGCTGGCCAGCAGATTGTTGACAACTTTAGGGTTGCCTGAACACGTTTAAAGTGTAAACAGTGACTGTCTTAAATTTGATTGAAACCATAAGCGCATTTGTAATTTCATTGTCTTTGTTATTGGCTTTGAGTTTTACCTTTAACTACCCCGATTGACAATATTTCAGTGGGCTTATTGTTGTCTCGTTACACACACTCACACACACACACACACAGTCAGACACACAATCAACACACACACACACACACACGCATCGGAAATGGAGCATTTAAGAAATTATATATTCATTTCTTGGGTATATCAGCTAAATCAAACACTTGTTTCATTGCAAACTCTCTTAGACACTGCACATTGATTGACCCATTACAAAAGCTTTAAAGCTCTATACTTAGACCAAAAGCTTTTGTGTGTAGTGTCGATGCTAAAGTAGTTCCTAGGTTCTTAATAGTTCTTTAGTGGAATGTAAAGAAAGAGCTTTAAAGCTTTTAGACTTGGGCAAACAAAACAAGTAAGAAGGCTCTAGTCGAGAAATCACGACTAGACTATACCCTGAACCCTATACTTTACTCATACAGTCAGTGCTTGCAAGTATATGTGAGTGTGTGTATGTATACGCGTATAGTGCATACTTTCTTAAGTTCAATGCTCCATATCTCTGGTGTTTCTCAACCGATTTTAATAAAATTTTCGCAGATTGTCATTATTTAGTCTAATCTTTCAAACTGCATCAAAAAGTTTTCCAAATTCAAGATTTTGTTGTTATCGATCACATGTGTATATCGGAAACGGGAAGAGTTATCGAAAATGTAAAACAAACTTGTACTGCCTAGGGACTAGGCGAGCTTATGTACCAAATCTGGAGTCTCTAGCTCTTATAGTCTCTGAGATCGACGCGTTCATACATACGGACGGACAGACGGACAGACGGACAGACGGACGGACGGACAGACGGACATGGCTATATCGACTCGGCTATTGATGCTGATCAAGAATATATATACTTTATGGGGTCGGAGATGCTTCCTTCTCCCTGTTACATACTTTTGCACAAAACCATTATACCCTTTTTACCCATTTTCAATGGGTTCAGGGTATAATTACAGCTACTTAAAAAAAATATATATTTTACTAAAAATGGTACAGAGCTTACAGCCCTAAAGATAATAGGGATGTATTGCTTTTGTTGTTGTTAATTTTTTACGATTAAAAGCTTTGAGCTTAATTAAAGCTTTCAGCTGTTTAAGTAAAGATGACTAAAACTTTATTAAGTAAACATACTTAAACTAAGAAGCTTAAAAAAGCTTTTATGCTTTTGAAAGAAAGCTTTCTGCTAAACGGCTATAATCACTGGAATTACTTACAAATCAGATTGGAAGAGCATTCAAACTTCGACTTGCAGCCCTCGCACTGTGTTGAGTGTTGTTGTTATTTTATGTTGCTTTTTGTTGTTGTGTTTTTTTTCGTCGTCTCATTTTTATTATTATTAATATTAAAGGTGCAACAGCGTTTGGACATTTTGATACAAAAACAAACCTGTTCACCTGCGCAGTCTACCTGCAGCAGCAGCAGCAGCAGCAGCAGCAGCAGCAGCAGCAGCAACAGCAGCAACAGCAACAACAACAAGAGCAACAAAACCAACAACAACAACGATGTCGAGCGAGACAAGAAAGAAACATGTTAACACAATTCAGCGTCGTACGCTTTCAACTGTCGTTTGTCGTCAGTCGTTGTTGTTGTTGTTGTAGTTGTTGCAGTTGTTGTTGTCTCTGCTGCTATACTCCACTTCTCCACATCTCAACATCTCCACATTGTACAACACATTGTGAATTGGCGCTACAAGTTTATCGAACGCTCAAAGTGGTTTTCAGTTGATATCGAAAAGCCACAAGGTCGACAACAGCATCAAGTTATATATAAATACATACATATACATATATATATATATATATGTATATATATTTAGTTGTTGTTGTTTTATTCTTTTACCGACTTCGTTCAATATACTCTAAATTCGTATCAGTGTCCGAGCTTAACTCAACAAAGTTGCCGTCGTCGTCGCGTCGCGTCGCACGTTACTTAAGAAAAGACACGAAATAAGAAAAAAATATAAATCCCGCTCAAAGTTCAGATAAGAACTAAAAATGTGTTTCAATCGTCGTTTCAATTACATTCTACAACGGACGAAATGATCACATTAACCGCAAGCATACGAAGACTTCGAAGAAGAAGAACGTATAACAGTTGCGCGCGCACGCGTAGTACTCTTTCGCTTTCGCTCTCGCTCTCAATCGATCCCTTAACATCTCGCTCACATGATGCAGGATGCAACGAGCAGTTATGCCATCTCCTATACGGACTGGATAACGGAGTCACGGTAGTAGTTGTAGTAGTAGTTGTGAGCTGGAGCAGAAGCAGCTGATGGCGTTCATGTGTCAAAAGGACTACCATCCACATTCCACTTTACAGTTGTGTGTTTATTTGTGTGCGTGTGTAATGCTGTAACTATTAGCACTTGTTTTTGTTGTTGTTTGTAAAGCTCTTATACTAAAGCTTTTTACGCGCTCATTAATTTGCCTGTCCAGCGCTCGCACTCTATCTCTCTCACTCACTCTCAATCACAGTCTGCACTTTTTTTTTCAATATGGCCGCTGCGCTATGCGTTTGTTGTTGTTTCGTTTTATTTCGGCTTTTATGTCTTTGCTGTTGCTGCTGATAATATTGTAGTAATTAATGCGATACGAATGAGAAATTTATGACCCCCACGCCCGAACAAAAACAAAAATCAAAAACGAAATAAAACGCTTGCGGCTTTAGCTTCGCCCGATTATACATTTATTTTTTATATTTTTTTGGGTAGTCTGCATCTCGCTCGCTCACTCTTATACATTTGCATAAAATATGAGCATGAAAATGCGACTCTGCTTAGACCGCAGATACAACAAATCCCATTTCTCCAAGCGGAACAGCTGGGCGCCGCAGTTGGACCAATCAGACGGGCGCAGGCGCAAACGGTTTTCTCACACTCGCAACGGAGGTCCGGTCAAAAAGGCACAAAAAAAAGGATGCGCGCGCATTGTGGACAAATTAATGGACCTAGGCTCTCGACCGTTTGTTATTTCCATATATCTCTCGGTGTGTCTGATATAGAAATGCGCAAGGAAGGCGCAGTCGGACGAGGGGTTTGTGTCGTTGGGCTAATGGAGGGTGTTACGGAACGCGAAACCGAAAAGGATCTTTGTTGAATCCAGGGAAATGTCTCTACACTTTTATTAATAGCAATCGCCAGCTATGCAAAGCGCGAGGGGGTTGAAAAGACCAACAACAACAACACTAAGAACGACAAAGTTTGTTTTGCTTTTGCTCGGCCGGCTGGTCCACGATTGATATTTATGCAAATGAGGCGAGCAAACGAAAGACTGCCCAGAAGGGGTTGGTTGCATGCTTGATGATGCTATCCGCTCTTAAGTGAATTGAGTGTCCTATGCGCCGGACACGAACGCACACACACACAGACACAGAAGAATGAGGTGCGATGTCCAACGTTGAGAAACAATGACAAAACAACAAATGCGACCCGCGAAAGACCCAGACTGAATGTAGCTTCATTCGACCGTATCAAAATGCTAAGACGGCCCATGTGAATCCTTGCTAAGGCGCGCATCCCGATAGAATCCTTTTTTTGTTGTTGTTGTTGTTGTTCATTCTTTATTCTTCATGCCACGTAATGCTCAGCTGAAAGCATTATGTAAATTAGCGCTTTGTTGCGCCTAAGACCAAGAACAAGAAGTAGTTGTTGTTGTAGTTGTAGAGAAAAGGGTCGGACGCTGTCCGAACTGCCCCGACCATTGTGCTCTAATGCCACAAATATCAATTATGATCTAACGGTCTCGGGATGCGACTCGTCCAGCACGGCAGCAGCAGCAGCTGCACTTACCGGTTATTTGTCTTGATACCATTTGTGCGCCAAAGATTGCAGCACCTTGCCTTGATTTACTTTTTGGTCTTGGCTCTGATCTTGCCCCTGGGCCGTCACTTCCCAGGCTCGATACCACAGAGTACAGCCTACTTGGTTACGTTGCCTCTCCCTCTCTCCCTCTCTCTCTCACTCACTCGTAGTGAGCTTTCAGGTGTTAATGCGCTGCATGTGCCAATAATAACAGGGTTGCCAGGTTTGCCAGGCTCGCCTTTGGTTTTGTTTTGTTTGCCAAATAATATTTCGCTACTTGTTGCTCTCCCGCTGTTCAGATACTTTGCTAATGAAGTGCTGCCTAATCACACACACACACACACACACCCTTACACACACACATTGGCACTTTTGTGAAATCACAATACGTGCACTTAAAGCGAAAAAAAAGCTTCACACTGCCATGGGAACTAAATAATTAGTGGACCACTTGCAGAGCGATTCCTGCGAAGTGTTAAAAAATACAAAAAAATAAAAATAAAATACTTTACTTCTCTTTGTTGCTGTTGCATTGTTTTGCTTTTGTTTTGTTAACAGCATTCAACTAATGGCGCTAATAACGCTAAACGAATCAATTTTTGTCAGACACCAAAAAGTGAGCTTAAAAGTTGCCGCAAGACAAACTTACACACACACACACACAAGGCACACACATACGTGTATGTGTACACAGTTACGCATAGTTGATTATGTTAATACTAAATGCTAATGGGCATCGCATGAACGCCATCAGCTCCAAGCTCCGCCACACCCTGCTCCCCCCATACGGAACTCTTCCTTAACCCTTACCTACCCCTTCAGGCGCTTTAGCCTGGATCAGCAGCAACAAACGCCGCCCCCGCCGCACCAACAACAGCCCAATCAACATCAACAGCAACAAGAGCTTCATCAACATCCACAGCAACAACATCATCACTTTCCCAGTCATCATCAGCATCATCATGATCATCATCATCATGATCAGCATCATCATTATGGTAGTCAATCGCCACCGCATTACACCACATATGTGCCGCAAAAGGATGCAACACAGTTAGTGCAACAACATGTGCCACTAACTGCCGCTGGGCTCATGCAATCGGTGGCTGCCGAGATACAACTAAGTGAACAGCATTCGACACCACCCCCTCCACCACCAGCCAGCCCACAACCACCAGCACCACCACCACCGCCCCAGGCACACGCCTCCAATGCCAGCTATGCGGTCTACAGCTACTACCGACCCGATGTCGCTGTGGATGTCGATGATGTTGATGTTGATGTTGATCACCAGCAGCAACAACAGCAACAGGAGCAACCACAACAGCAACAACAACAAGATCAACAGCTACTGTGGAGGTAAGTTGAAGTTCCTGTCTGCCCATTGGTTTCTCTCTCCCTCTCTCTCTCTCTCTCTCTTCCTGAGCTTTTCTTTCGCTGCTACTGCTTCTTCAGCTTCGTGGAAATCCGCGTCGGCACGTTCGAAGGTTTAAGCCGGCGCTTCCGAAAATCGAGTTATGAAATTGCTTCTGTGCTGGTTTTTTTTTCTTTATTTATTTTCTTATTCTAGTGTCTTTTGCGGTCTTTTGTTGTTGTGTTGGACAGTAATGTTCTCTGTGTGGCAGTGGACGTTGTGTTTATTATTTGTTTTTGTTTGTTGCTCTAACTTAAAGGGATACTTTGACTATCTTGAAATTACAAATGAATGTGGGACACTAATGAGTAACCTTACAGATAGAGAGATAGAGAGAGAGAGAGCTTTAAAAGCTCAGGTTGTCTGTTATACATATAACAAAAAGTAATACTTTTAATGTTTCATTCAATTTTCATTAAAGAGACCTTAAAGTTAATCACCTTTGACCCCGCAACCAACTTTTCATTTATGAACTTTCGCTGTATAACACATTTTCGGAAGAGAGAGAGAGCTTTAAAAGCTTAGATTGTCTGTTATACGTATAACAAAAAGTACATTTTTTAATGTTTCATTCAACTTACATTAAAGAAACCTTAAAGTTAATCAGTATTGACCCTGCAACCAACTTTTCATTTATGAACTTTCACTGTATAACACATTTTCGGAAGACAAATCTGATTCTAAATGGTTTCTGTTCATAATTTCGCACTATTCACTTAGTAACATATTTAAGCTTTACTTAATTTTTCTTTATCCTTACATTTTTATATCTTAAAATCGTTATTGAGCACATCCTTAATAGCATTTCTTGAAGTCTTTCCTTGAGTGTCTTCCAAATTCTTCATGGTCTTTAGTATATTACTGCCCTCTTGTTAGGGTATTCAACTGGCGGTCATTTAACACAAAGACTTGCTCAAGTTTCTTGTCTTTATCCGTTGTTAGTTTTTTTTTGGTAGGTTTTGTGTATTATTTTTTTTTAATATCAAGTTCAGGTTGAGACGGCTGTCGAAACTGTAACGGGAGGAGAAGCGGTGAATGCCTCAGCACCGCTAAGGGGGCATGGAAAAGGTCGTTGTGGATCCAACAGTTGGCTTAGAAACACAATTAAATGACAGTTTTAAACGTTTTCATACAGAACCCCCCCCCCCCCCTTACCCTCTCCCCTTTCCGCCCTGTCTCTCTGTGTTATCTTTGCGTTCTAATAAATGTGGTTGTTGTTGTTGTACATTTCTACGTGATGTTCACGATATGACCCTAAAAGCGGTCAGAACAACGTACGTAACGCACAAATAAACATATCACATTACGAAAAATGTGTTTAATAGCGAAAAATGTTCTGCAGAACATTAAAAACAAAAAAAAACTACCAAGTAAGAAGGCTCTAGTCGAGAAAGCCCGACTAGACGATACCCTCAACCCTATACTTTACGCGTACAGTCACTGCTTGCAAGTATGTGTTATGACTTAACTTCAATGCTCCATATCTTCGGTGTTTCTCAACCGATTTCACTAAAAATATCACAGATTGCCCTTATTTCGTGTAATTTTTCAAACTGCATCTCAAAGTTTTTCAAATTCAAGATTTTGTTGTTATCGATAACATGTGTATATCGGAAACGGGAAAAGTTATAGAAAATTTGAAACAAACTTGTATTGCCTGGGGCTTAGCCGAGTTTATGCTCCCAATCTAGAGTCTCTATATCCTATAGTCTCTGAGATGGGACGGACATGGCTATATCAACTCGACTGATCAAGAATATAAATACTTTATGGGGTCGGAGATGCTTCCTTCTGCCTGTTACATACTGTTGCACAAAACCATTATACCCTTTTGTACCCAGTTACAATGGGTTCAGGGTATAGGAACACAAACAAAATGGTTCGCCATGTTCTTAAAGTGTTCCAGTGTCCGTTTTGGCGGTCTTAACCTCACATTAAAAATGGACATGTTGTGGAATTCGGGTGAAATCGGGCACGACGACGACGACAACGCGTCGGGCGCTCTTGTTACCCAAACGCAAAGCCCAACCCAAACCCAAACCCAATGTTGCACATAGATACAAATGTATCTCGCAATCGTTGGCTTAGCTTTTGCCAAAGAAAAAACAAAAAACAAAAAAACGGCAGCTGCTCGTTAAAGAAATTGCGACATTTGTTCTCATTTCATAGTTTTCTGCGTTTTATTTTATTTTTTTTTATTGTGGTCAGTTTTCTAAAAAAAAAAATATTCGTTATGAAAAGGGTAGCATTAAAGTTGCAAAAATGCAAATGAAATTATTTCTGTAATTTATTCCAATTTATTTTATTTCTTTATTTCGACTCCAGACGAATTCTAAAACTGTCAAACGATCTTATTAATTATACATTTAAATAATATTTTTGTTTTGTGATTTTTTGACAATACTATTCTATTCAAAAGTCCAATTCTTTTCTATTCAAAAGTCCAAAACGGAAGCGTCACGAAAAAAAAAAGATAAATAAATATTCAGCTTTGTTTTTAGAGCTCAAAACATGTTTAAACCAAATCAATTTAACAATCTTTATGATTTGCTTTCAGAAATAAAAAAATTAGAATATCGCATATTTTATTTTTATATATAAAAAAAATGCATATAAATCAATAAATAAAGTGTTTATAGCTTAGTTGCGTGCTTTATTTCGATTTATACAATTTTGCAGAATTCTTAATTCGCTGTTAAGCATATTTCTTAAAAAACGAACATTTAGCAAATTTTATTCTCTTAGTTTTAATAATAATAACTTGATTAGCATAATGCATATTTAAAAAATATATATATATAAATATATGTATATAGCAAAAGCTCATTTTGAAGCAAATGTCAAATGTCATAAATCGGCAAAGCTTTTTAGATAGCTTTTAGCTTTTGCCGAAGAGTGATAAACTTGAGTTTTAATGTCAATTTCCATTAAATAAAACACTTTTATTAAGTTCATTAACAATGTTTTTTGGAAGAAAAACAATTGACGTCATGTGTCGTATAAGTAAATGGCAAACAGTAACAAGTTCTTTTATGATACTATATGGTTAAAGTATTCCACAGCTTCCATGACTCAAATTGTTGCCCAAATTTGGTTTAACCAAAAGCAACAATAAAAATATTCGCTTGACCTTGAAAGCGCACAACGAAGGGGGGGAAATACCGAAACAACAACATAATTTTGTTGTTTTTGTATTTGTCATTGATTTGAAAATAAATGTTTCAGGCCTTTTACCCCGACAAACTACAAACAACAACAACAACAAACAAACAACAACTTGTGATTATTTTCATTGAATGCAATTTGTTTTTTATTGTGCAGATTTTATGCTTCGCATGTTGTTGTTGTTGTTTTTGTTGTTGTTTAAGGCTGGTTTTTGACTTTGGGGTAGCTCGCTTTGCTTGCAGCTGGAATCTGGTTTGGTTTTGTTTTTCAGTTCAGTTGTTGTTGCTCCTATTTGAACGAATGTACGTATGTGTATGTGTGTGTGTGTGTGTGTGTGTGTGTGTGTGTTTTGAGTCGATTGGCCAGTTGGTAACAGGTCCACAAGCAGCAGCAGCAACAGCTTCAGCTGCAGTCAGTGCTACAGGTGTAGTTGTTGTTGTTGTTGCTACAGTTGTTTTGAATTGTTGCTGTTGTTGTTGGCTTCGGCAAATTAGGCGCAGCCAACGGATTAGCTATTGAAAATTGCATTTGTTGCATATTTTGCGCTCTTGATTGTCAGTTTGCTGATTGCAGATTGCAAATTGAGATTTGTTCACCGTTAGAGTTGCCAGCATTTTCAATTATTCGCATTTGCATTACACTTTGTTTTTGTTGTATCTTTTCTTCTTCTTTTTTTGTGTGTGGGTGTCAACTGATAACAATTATAAGAGTATTTAAGTAATTATCTGGGGTGACGACAATGGCAAGTAATTGAAAAGTAATTATGAGTAATTATGTTGTTAATTATGCTTATTGCACATATGTTGAGCACTTTAGTGGGTGACACTTGGCTACATGTAATAAGTAATTAAAAATAATTAGGTAATTAAGCAATTATTACGTATTTGTTTATTTATGGCTGACAAGTGTTAACAATCAATACATTAATTAAGTGAAATATAATAGTAATTAAAATTTAAGTACGTTTTTATTTAAATTTTAAGTATTTTAATTTTATATATATATTGAACATTGGTTTTATTATTATGAACTTTTTGTACTCATGCAAATGCATTTCTCTACTTCACACATACTCTCTCTCTATCTCTCTCCCGCACTGTCTATCTCTCTTGCACTCTCTCTCTGTCTTTCCTCTCCCCTCTCTCCCATCTTCTTCGTTTTTGTTGCTTTTTTGCAGCAATGCGAGCAGCGCCGGCAAGCTGAACGGCCAGACCACACCTATCGATGTCTCTGGCCTATCGCAAAATGAAATTCAAGGCTTTCTGCTTGGTTCACACCCCTCATCGTCGGTTGCCACAACCGGCGTTGTTTCCACAACAACAATCTCAAATCAGCAACATCAGCAGCAACAGCAGCAGCAGCAGCAACAACAACAGCAACAACAACAGCAACAACAACAACAACATCAGCAACATCAACAACAGCAACAACAACAGCCGCCACATCCCAGCGATATTGTGACCATAACCACAGCGGGTGTGGGGAGCGCAGGCTCAATTGTCTCTGCAGCCGTGCAACAACAACAACAACAACAACAGCAGCAGCAACAGCAACAACAACAACTGCTGAGCATCAAACGTGAACCCGAAGATCTGAGCAAGGATCCCAAGAATGGCAATCTGAGCGCCGCTGCAAACGGTGGCGGTTCAGTCATAACGCAAAAGGTAGGACAACAAAACAAACAAACAAATACTAGTAGTAAATAACGTTTTAATGGACACGCACGCAAAAAAAAAAACCAGCAAAGATAAAGTTAAATAGAGCAGCAAAAAGAATTTCCAATTAGAAATTAGTTTTTTTTTTTAGAATTAAACGCGCTCATTTCAAACCCATTCACATTTAGCTAGCCTGCGCCGGCGTCGACGTCAACGTTCGAGCACATCCTGCGCGCTCTACTTGATTTTGTTTTTTTCATCTCAATTAATAAACTCACACACACACACACGCATACGTCTAGTTTGTTGTTGCTTCTCTAAGACCTGCAATTGGTCTGTCAACTGTATGTGTGAGTGTGAGCAATGAGTATTAGTGGTTGCAGCCAATACGAATCAACGTCGTTCGTCGCTCGTCGTGGTTCTATTGACGCAAAAGCAATGAGACAACAACAACTACAACAAAAGCAACAACACTCCGCAGCTCAGTTTGCATTCGAGCAACTGTTATACGCTCAACTTGTTATACACGATGATCGTCGCTATCGCTGCTGCCATTCGTATGTGTGTGTGTGTGTGCGCGTGTGTGTGCTGTGTGAGTACTTGTCCGATTTTGTATATTGCGCTCGCTCACACGCACGCTGGCGACGCCTAAATCTGGTTGGTTGCGCTTAGCGCGTATTGCCGCCAGCCGGTTCGAGTTGCATGTTGCATGTTCGATGCCGCGCTGCTGCTTTATCAATTGCAATTGCGCGCATGCAAAAACAAAAATACAACAAATACCACAACCATAATTAAAGAGCTGTCGTTATAAGCTTTTTTGTTTTACGAAATGGTGGGAAATTGCGCGACAGCAGCAGCAGCGCCAACAACAACAGTGTACGTAACCCATAGGCGACAAAAGTTAAGTGCACACTTCCGGCCCACTAGTTTTACACTGTATAGGTTCTTCCTTCGCGAATCAATGGAAAAACTATTTTTTAATGCCGATCGCGCGCGCGCTGTTTGTAACGCCCTGTCCGCCGCTGCCGCTCCATGGCAGAATATGCGACAACAGCCGAGATTCCAACCATTTTGAACTGATATGCGCGCGTCTGTGTGTGTGATCATACGTGTTGTAAGTGTGTGTGTGTTTGCTCGCTCGCTGGCCCAACTGGACGACACAACGTCGTTGACGTCGCCGCCGTCGTCTGTCTTTATGTCCCATGCATGCGTGTCTGCATGTTTGTGTGTATGTGTGTGTGTGTGTGTGTGTATGTTCGTTTAGGTAGCGCCGTTCGCTGTCGCCGTCGCCGTTGCTGTTGCCATCGCCGTTGTCATACATACGTGGAATCGGTCAGTCAGTCGTATCACGCTGTCGGAGTAGGATCGTTTCTGCGATTCGTCTGATTTTTTGTCTGATCGCGCCAAAGCTTCTCCACACCTCTGCGCGTAAATAAAATCTTGTAATGCGAGCGCAACAACAAAAGCAACTACAACGTGCTTAAAGTGTATTATTATTGTTCAGATTCAGTGATCAGTGCCAATAACCTAAAAATAAAAATAAAAAATAATAACAAACAACCCTCCGTTCCCCTCCTTGTAATGTAAGTGTGTTACAGTGTGTGTAAATTTGATATGCTGCTTTTTTGCATGCTATATTATGATATATGATATATGATCTAGTGCCGCTTGATTGGAATGTGGGCGCACAGTTGCCCCGTAAGCTAATGCACCAATGCAACAAACGACAAACAAACAAACAACGACAACAAAAATATGTGAACATAAATAAATTACAAAAGCAACAACAACAACAACAGCAACAAAGCACCTGCAATCAAAATGCAAAAGCGCGCTCAAAACAAAAAACAAGAAACAAATGCAACACAAATTGAACGAACACGCGCAAAAGACAAATACACAACAACAACGTACAACGAACAACGAACAGCAGCGAAAAATCCAAAGCAACCTGTGTGTGGGCGTGCTGAACAGCAGCTGAGCCGCAACGCGTTGCCTTTCAACACCCACGCGCAGCGAACAAGTTTGAGACCCCAAGTCTTTTGTTTGGCGCGCGAGAACTCAAACAGAAACAGAAACAACAACAACAACTACACAGTAACAGTAACAGTTTGTTGTTGCTTTTTAACGCTATTTGCAGATGAGAGTGGGCTTTTGGCGTCTGCACACGTTATATGTGTGTGTATGCGCGCGCGTGTGTGTGTGTGTATGTGAACAGTAAAATATGTATAGGGGAAAAACAATTCATTGAGCAAAATATTTTTGTAAGCTTAATTTAATTGCCTTGTTTTCATGTTGCTGCTGCTGTTGTTGTTGTTCTTTGTAATTTGCATTGCACTATAAATATGTTTGTCATATTTCGCATTGCTTGATTGCTAATTATTTGTTAAGGAATTAGCATAACACGCGTCGCCCGCCTAGTTATAAAGTATAAAGGTTTACCTCTACACACACACACACACACACACACACACCGAGTATAACAAATCGCTTGACTAATTTATGCCACAGAATTTATAATTAAGTATTGACCAAATATTGACTGAATGATATCAAATTCGCAACGAAATGAAAAATTGATAGTGCAATTCATTTGCAATGCTCTAGCTCTAGACCGGAAAGTGTAATCATTAGCCAATAACAAAAAATTCCAACAACAATAACTACGTCAGCAAACAAAAACGCAACAACAACGAAATAAATAAAATGGTGTCAATAAACCGCCTGCTGTTAAGCTAATTGTAAAAAATTACTCAGATCGCACAAGCAAGACACAAATAAAAGTTATCGATTAATGCTTTATGCATATTTTATTAATGATTTAAAGCGTTTGCCATTTAGTAGCTGTCTTAGTTAAGGCTGAACCTAAGCCAAGTCAGCCTTCAGTTACTATAAAAACCTAAGAACAAGGAAACCTAGTGTAATCGATACAATAGTTATCGTTAGTTATCGTTTAAAACTTTGTAGATTTTGAAGTATTCGAAAGCAGTTTTAAGAAGCTGAAGTAATGCAGAATTTAGTGAAAAGTTATCGGAAATGTTATCGATATAAAAAAATATACACTTTATTAGTTTTCTCTTGCTAACTAAAGTCTAGACAAACAACACAAAATTGAAGTGCACCCAAACAGTTATCGATAAACGTATTTTGTAAACGTTTCCCATCATTATCGAGAAGCTTAAACAAAGTACGCGTCTTAATTAACACTCAACTCAACAGAACTTAATAATATAAAGCGCACATTATAAAGACTTTAAAAGCAGATGCCGAAAAAAACAGAACGATTAAAAAGATTATATAAACATATATACCATACTATATACTACAGATATTTGGTTTAATAATAATAATTCTGAATGTATTATTGTTTTGCCTTGGTTTATTTCCGAGAATTAACGATATGCATAAAAAAAAAAAAAATGCCAGCTAAACAGAATCTTGACAAACGAACGAATGAACGAACTAAAAGAAGAAAAAAAAAAGTTTCACTTTTTATCAAAACCGAAGGCATTAAAATAGTTAATTGGCTTTATTTAAATTTTTGTATATATATTTTTATTTTTATTTTTTATTTCTTCCTCATACATAAATATGTGCCAGAGACACGAGTCGGGCTCTTAGCATAATTCTAGCCAATAGCTCAGTTTACGTAGATACTAAATAACTGTATGTGTGAGTGTGTGTATCTTATAGATACATTTGTATCTATATGGCATATGCAAAGCGTATTGTTTTATAATAACACACGCTAACGAACGATTCCTAAAACTTTTCGATGTTTTCGTTGTGACACGAACTGAAAACCAAAAACCAAAAAGCCAAAAACCAACAACAACAAAATCAGTCGAAACGTTGGCTCAACTTCAGCCAAGGCCTTTTCTGACGTTGCACGTTGAGGTTTTAAAACAAAAATGCAAATTGATTTTTATGAACAAATTTAATTAGCTCGCAGCTAGAATCTTTTGGACAGACAGACTCCAACCTCCCACCCCCTCATCCCATCCCACTGCCCAATCATTCGACAAGGCTACTAAATTATAGTCAAAGCACAAACAAAAGATGCTTTTCAAACTCAAAAATAAACCTAATTTTGAGCTATGCTTAGATAAATGATTCTGATAGTTTCAGTTTTGATGACGTCTTTGGTTTCACTTTCTTTTGCTGCGTGAAGAAAGATTCATCAGCTAAATGTTAATTAAGCTTTAAGCGCTTTAGACAGACACAGGGCGTGGCACCTGCTGTATCTTTGTATCTTTGTCCGTCTTTGAGTGTATTACCTCATTTAGCGACAAAGCGTCGAAATACAATCGAAAAACGTTTGACATTTTGGTGCGATCAATAAAATAAAAAACAGAGAAAAAAAGCATTGCTAATTAACATATGCATACGCTCATATAATATATATATCTTTCATTATATACCATATATATATATACGATGTGTATAAGTTATGTATTTTTATATGTGATGTTTTTTTCTCGCATTTTAATTGGTTTCTTTCCACTCGACAACCGACGACTGTTTCGACTTTTTATAAACTGTACTTATGGAGCTTTAATATTTGTGTGTGTTGTTGTTGTTGTTGCTTTGTATTTATGAATCAGTCAGATAGGAGAGAAGGAAAGAAAAGAACTCGAGACGAGGCGCTCTTTTGTCACCGTGGTCCATTTTGACCTTCCGCTCGCATAATCAGTCATCAATCAACAATAAAGCATTGACCAGCAGTTATAATTGTTGTTGTTTGCGATCAATCAATGTAATACCCAAAAGCAAACACCTTTCGACTGAACCAATTCGATGCCCTTAAGTATTGTTTTGATTATTGTGCCGGCTTTTAGAATTTAGATAGCGCCAACGAAGGCCTGCCAGATCATTCTCCAAAAGCTAACTTTAAAAGGTGTTTGATTAATGAAAAAACACTACAAATAAGCTTCTTTTAAATGGACATAGAAACTATAAACATATAAACGTTTTGAGTTCAGTTTCAGACGTTTTTTTAATGACTTTTACAACAAACTAATAAATCAATATGAGTTTTACATCAAAAAAAGTCTATATGTTTTAGTATAAACATCTAACTAATATCAGTTTTGGAGAGCTTCTATAAGATCATATTTCTGTTTTAGAGAGTTTCTTTAAGATCAGATTTCAGTGAACATAGTATTAAGTTCAAAAAAGTTTTCTACCACAAATTCTTCGTGCTCTTTAAACATACTTCTAATCAATCTGTAAACGGTTTTAGTTGGATTTAGGATTAGCAAAATAGGCAATTATTATTTAGAAAACATTGTAACGTATTTCAGACAAAGACTAAGATGTATGAACATCAAAAAACCAACTTTGAAAGAACTAATCAAACCCAAACTAAACTATCCTACAGAGATCAGAAGCATAGACTATACTACACTGCATTCTTAAAGTCTCAAAAGCTTTGATATGTAGAATTTAATCATAAAAGTAAATGTATATGTTCCCACGTTGCAAATACAAAAGTTGAACAAAAGAAAACCAAACAAACAAAACTCCCAACGCAAATTTACAGATATATCGCGTGGATGCAGCTAGAAGTGAAGTTGAGGCAACTGCTACTGCAACTGCAACTGCGTTCGAAATAAGCGATAAAAGAGCTGCTGCAAGAACAAGTGAAACTGCAACTAGTCCCGCCAGAGCCACACCCGAACTAGAGATGTATGCTACCACGGGCGGCACACAGATTTATCTACAGGTAAGTTAGACAGAGAGAGAGAGTGAGTGAGTGAGAGCGAGAGGAAACGTGATTGTGTGATTGACCTGAACTCCTGCAGACCTCACATCAGAACAGCACCGGCCCCAGCACACAGCAGAGCACACTGCAACCCCAGAGTCCCAGTCCCGGGCCGTACATCACAACGGATAGTTATGGCATGTACACGGCGACGCGACTGCCGCCCGGCCCACCACCCGCCACTACGTTCATAACGGAACCCTACTACCGCGAATACTTTGCACCCGACGGTCAGGGCGGCTATGTGCCCGCCGGCACGGCGCGCAGTCTCTACGGCGAGGATGTATCCGTTTCGGCAGCGACACAACCACAGCCTGTGGGGGGCGTCTATGAGGCACGTTTCACCAGCAATGGGCCCACCACCACCACAGTGCTAACCAGCAGCAATGCACACCAGCACCACAGTCAACAACAACAGCAGCAGCAACAGCAACAGCAACAACAGCAGCAGCAACAACAGCAGCAACAACAACAGGAACAGTCGGTTAAAAACGGCGGTACTCCACTATATGCCAAGGCTATAACGGCGGCGGGTCTGACCGTCGATTTGCCCAGTCCCGATTCTGGCATTGGCACAGACGCCATAACGCCGCGGGATCAAAATCACATACAGCAGGTATACAAACCCACACAGACTACAAAATACACTTACACACATAAACTGATGTTCGAATTTGTAACGAGTAGCGAGTACAAGTAGCGAGTAAGAGAGTAGTGCAATGCGTGTCCATTAAAACCATAAACTTAAATTGATTTATATTAATAAATGCGTAGAGCGTGTCCATTTACATTAATCCTGTTTAATTTAAGATATACTAACTAATATATATATGAAATTATTAACGATCAACTAATATTTTGTACGATATTTGACTTAACATGAATTTCAGTTAGCAACAAGCCAAGTTTATGAACTGTTGTTAACTTGATCACCTAAATATATATATTAACCACCAAGTAACGAGTAATAAGTAGCGAGAACCACAATGCGTGCCAGAAACTTAAAGCGAGTAGCCTTTAACGAGTAGCGAGTAATGCGTAACGTGTCCATTAAAACAGAGATTTAACCAAATTTGTTATCTATTTTAATTCCAATCTAATAACTTGCAAATTCCTTTTACAGTCCTTCGATTATACGGAACTTTGCCAGCCGGGTAGCTTGATTGATGCTAATGGCAGCATACCCGTTTCAGTTAACACCATCCAGCAGCGCACTGTGGTGCATGGCAGCCAGAATAGTCCAACCACATCGCTGGTGGATACCAGCACAAATGGTTCGACACGTTCAAGACCCTGGCACGACTTCGGACGCCAAAATGATGCTGACAAAATACAAATACCAAAAATGTAAGCACACAAACTAACAACTTAAAGGATAGCTTTATGAATTTAAATGATCAAAACTAATATTTCTTGCGATTCCTTAACTTTTTTGCCATTGCAGCTTCACAAACGTGGGCTTCCGCTATAATTTGGAGAGCCCGATCAGCTCGTCACAGCGTCGCGAGGACGATCGCATCACCTACATCAACAAGGGTCAGTTCTATGGCATAACGCTTGAATATGTGCACGATGCGGATAAGCCAATCAAAAATACAACTGTTAAGGTATGTCCTACAGCCTATTGATTGTGGAGCTATGTTATATTTGTTGTTGTTGTCAACACCAGTTTCGAGAAAGAAAAACCCTTTTCAGCGCTAGCCTATTTGTCAGTCAGTCCGCTTGAGCCTGAGGCTCCGATTGTCTGTTTCAGCCCAGAGCGCTAATCAAGTTTGGCAGCATTTGCCACCCTTTGCTCAATTACACAAGACGCACACACACAGACGCACACAAGGACATGCATATCCTGCTTAAGGCTCTGCGATCTTCAGCTCTTTCCTACCTTATATGCATATCCCGATGATAAATGATACGCCAAGGCGATGCCTTTATGAGAATTTGAATATGCCGCTCAATGCAAATTGTGAGCCTTTCAGCACACACACACACTTAGATTCTTAGACGTTGTTGATTCAGGACTACATAAGGATTGTAGTTGAGAGGATTCAGGGCCCGCCGTTTGTACAATACACATCAACATCATCAATCAGATAAGCTTTAATGACGTCTCCTCTGACTGCTGCTGCTGCTGCTGTTGCTGCTACTGGCAAAATGCAAATTGTAAACTGAACCCGTTGAGTTCTGAAGAATGACAATCAAAGTAACAGTTGATAAATGGGAAGTGGGGAAGTCTAGATGCTATGTTGTTGATGAGGAAGTGCAAATGGAAATGGAAGTGCCAACGGTTCAGCTAAGTAAACAACAATTGTGATTGAGTTCTCTCTAGATTGAAAAAGGGTTCGAAATTGGAACTGTCTTTCAAATGTCCTGAAGTATTTGCATACGTAAACAAAAAAAGCTGCGACAAATTGAAACAAAAAAAAAACTTCGTGACAACTAAAGATCTTGTGTTTCAAAGATTAAACGAAATTAAATTAAAAATATATCTTAAGAAACGAAAAAAAATGTTTCAACAGATCGTAAGTGATAAGGAAATGAAATGGTGAAGAGTTTGCAAGAAGGTTTAGAACTAAAACTTATTGAAGCACGTATTCGAGAAGATCTTGAATTTTTAGAACTAAAACTTATTAAAGCATATATACGAAAAGATCTTGGATTTAAGTAGGAACAAGGAACACAAATTTTGAAAAAGATCGGACAATAAAATATTCATGATTCCTTAAATTAACTAAAGATTTATTAAAAAATCTAAAATGAGAACATGAAGATCTGAAGATATGTATATAAATCTTTAGTTAATGTAAGGAATCATGAATATTTTATTTTCCGCTCTTTTATATATATATATATCTATAATAAAAATAAATCATGTGGAAAGTCCCAAAAAGATCTGAAGTTTAGATAATAAAAAGTTCAAAGAGTTTTCGTTGAAGAAAACTGAGTAAATTTAAATAGGAATAGCGAACGTCATATCTTAAGATCGAAGAAAACCTAAGGATCGGAAAAAGATACGAAATCTGAGATAAAGAATAATTAAAAGAAGTGAAAATGAGAACTTGCCGATCTAAGCCCCATAGAAGATCAACTGCTAGCACTTTTGACTACCCTTTTCTTAAGACAGTTTGACTACCCTGCTTTAATTGTGCTTTATGAAGTACATTTTGCCCGAGCGCGCTCCTATTACCATAAAAGTGCAATAATTTTAGCGTCAGGCGCTGGAAAAAAGTGTCAAAATTAATTTACGAGTTTATTTGTTTAACCCTCTTGCCCTTTTTTGGGCTGGCATAAACCATAAAACACATTAAAGTGTGTAACATTTGGAGAAAACTAAGCAAGAAGAAATCGAAGAACCCAGAAGAAACATTTGCATAGACGTGTCCATTTCCATATCCATTTCCCAGAGTCGCCTAACGATGAAAAACTGGCATAAAAAACGTATAATTTACGAGCTGATTAGCCCATGAATATTTACAAGAAAAAAATCACTGAAGAAAACTTAGGATCTAAGAAAAAGGCGCACAAAATACACAAAAATATTTATGCACAGTAATCAGTTGTTGCAAGTTGGGGAGGGGAGGGGGATGGTTAGGGCTGGGATGGAAGAAAAAAGGGGTTGCAATTTGAACCATCGGGACACTGTATGTTATATCTATGCGCTTCCTTTTGTCCTTGTCAACGTAATTATTCAAAATGTGAAAACAAAAAACCAAAAATACATAAATGATGCACACAAAATGCAAATATGTCTGGGAACACACAACGCACAGATCATTGGATATGCGAATACATTCCGCTACGTTACGATGAGTGTTAGATATTTTTCTGCTAAATCGAGTTCGTCCTTGTTGCTGTGCGTGTCTCGCATTCCTCTAATCCTTTTGACTTTGTAGGGTGCGAGCTAAATAACTTTGCATAGGCAACCAAAACATGTGTCACAACTCGTATATGTCAAGCGACAAAGGGACGTCTAAGCCAACACGACTGGGAGATACCCTATTCACATATCAAAGTGTTTCGAACACTTTTAATCATTTCAACTAAGTTTTCAAGTGTTTGGGTATTGAAAAACTTGTGATTTGAAGCGGCAAAGGCAGTTTAAGTTAATACGACTGGAAGATACCCTGTTAATGTTCACATATCAGAGAGGTTCGAACACTTTTCATCATTTCAACTAAGTTTTTAACTGTTTGGGTATTGAAAAACTAGTGATTTAAAATCTTTCTTGATCTTGATTACAGTTTGCGAAGAGATATAGAAAAAAGTTTGATTAATTCGTGGTTTAAGTTATTATGGATAATCTTAGACTATACAAATTTATAACTAATATAACTTAACTAATGTTTTAAACAACTTAAACAACTTATTTTAAACAACTATTTGGGTATTGAAAAACTTGTTGGAAGTCTTTTTTGATGTTGATTACAGTTTGCGAAGAGATAAAGTATAAAATTTGATTAATTTGTGTGTTAATTCTTTATTGACAATCTTAGGGTATATAAATTTATAACTATCGCTCCATAAGTCACAGTATAATATATATAAATAATATTTCAAACAACTTAAGTATTTAATTAAGAATTTTAGTAAGAGAATTGTGTACAAAGCTATCCAGAAATCAAATAATATCTTACAATGTATGCTTAAAGAGCATATGAATTTTTGTTAATTTGTGTGTTTTGTTTTGTTTGCTTGCAGAGTGTGATCATGTTAATGTTTCGCGAGGAGAAGAGTCCCGAAGATGAGATAAAGGCCTGGCAATTCTGGCACAGTCGTCAGCATTCCGTGAAGCAAAGAATCTTGGATGCAGGTGCGTAAAATTCAAAAAAGGCCCTGTTTGCTTTTCTCTGTTTGTTGTTGTATATAGGATTTGTAGACCGTAAATTGTTGGTTTTTATTGAACGACAAGCGTGGATGATGAAAGGGGCAAGCAAGGCAGCCAGCGATGTGGCAAGCAGCAAGCAACTCGACTCGTTGTTGCTCCAAGTTATGACATTGATAAACGTGCAATGCGTTCCTGCGGTTCGGTTCGCTTCGCTTCGGTTCGGTTTGGTTTGGTTTGCTGTTTGATTGCAGATAATCTTGGCTAACTTGGCTAGCTTGGCTCTCTGAGAACGGCTGCGGCTGCTACTTGCAACATGCTGCATCCTGTTGCTGCTGCGCTCGCCTTCCCCAATCAAACATAACTCATTAGCCACTTGTCACAGAAAATTTTCCTTAATTGTTAAAAAGCGATACGTTAACTGCTATGCTATAACCGATTCAACCTCTCTCCCTCTCTCTCTCTCTCTCTCGTTCTCTTTCTCTTCCTCTTCGTTACCCGTTTTTGCTTATCTTTGTGCTGCAGATACAAAGAACTCGGTTGGTCTCGTCGGTTGCATCGAGGAAGTGTCGCACAATGCCATTGCCGTCTACTGGAATCCGCTCGAGAGCTCTGCCAAGGTAAGTTCTAACCGTATTATTGCTATTGTTATTGTTTTTTTTCTTAGTCTCCATTTTGTTTTTGTATTGCGCCGCCTCAATTAAAAAATCAACAACAACAACAACAGCTAAAACACATTTTATGAACGAGACGGCAAATAAATGACGCTCATTGTTGTGTTTGTACGTGTGTGTGTGTTAAGAATTAATTTGTGATTTATTTTCAATTGCAATATGTACAACGCAAATTATTCAACGCGCGTCGCCAAGTCGCCTTCATTTGCTATCTCTCTCGCACACTTGTGTGTGTCTATTGCCATCTCGCTCTTACGTTACGTTACGCTGTTGTTGTTGCTGTTGCTGTTATTGCTTTATTCAAAAGAATAATTTATGCATTTATTTATTTATGACACTTAGTTTTAATCACCTGCTGCCACGACAATTTTCAGTCTCACTCTCCCCATATGTGTGCGTGTGTATGTGTGTGTGTGTGTGTGTGTGTGTGTGTGTGCTTGCTGAGCTCCCAGCGCGTTTAATTTAGCAATTATCAGCAATTTTAATCGCCTCAAATATTTGCAATTCTATTTGAGCGAATCAAGCGCCATGTTCCTTGTCAAATATTACGTATACGCCCCAAATTAACCATTGATTAAAACGCAAATTTGCTCAAGCGGAGAATGCACAAAAGCATGGCCAAAACTGCGAGCTCCTCCCACCAAAAAACCGAGAAAAATAATTAAAGCTATTGCGGCAGGTGTACAAAACTCGATTGCGACTGGTGGAAACCATTTGTTCAAACCATCCTTGAGTAAATACTTAAAGTTTGTATTCTTAGTTACATCATAACGTTATATTCCGAAACTTTATGAAAGGCTTTATGTGTAATTGAGTTTTAAAACTTAGGAAACGATCAACAAAAGGTTTTCACATGGCGATAAAATCATATTTTAGCAAGCCTAAAGATTCACATCTGAAACATGATAGCTCTCTCAGAAAGATGTTGACTTAAGTTGAGCTTGTTCATCTTAATTTAGGTGAAGTTTTACTTTATTTAGGATTGTTGTTTTATAGCTTAAGACTCTGCGCAAATGATTGAGCTTGAGCTTTGACAATCTCTAATCTAATCTCAGTTTTTAACTGCTATAAAGACTGATATTGAACTTCAAAAGGTTTTAAATGAAGTAAACAAAACTTTGACTATTCAATTGTACTTAATGCCATATCAATGCTATTGAAAAGCATTTAAAAATTCAACAAAAATATCAATTAATAACAATTCAAAACACACAAACGCCCCGCTGGCAATGACTTATACCAGCGATCATTAGTATTACAGTACAACTGTTTTAATATGATAATCGAGCCAATAAAAATATGACTAACTTTGAGATGTTTTCTAGTTGACTCTAGTTGTTGTTTTCGTTAAGTATGTGCTTAAGCTAAACTTAATAACAGGACTTCAACTAAATGCCACAAATTTGATCGCTCTGACAATAACGACAACAAATATGTATATATATATATATACAGCCATTTT
Organism: Scaptomyza reducta; assembly: GCA_035044485.1. NCBI lineage: Eukaryota > Metazoa > Arthropoda > Insecta > Diptera > Drosophilidae > Scaptomyza > Scaptomyza reducta. The sequence goes on along the minus strand of JAWNNV010000148.1, from coordinate 905,106 downwards.
ATTTGTTGGATAAAAAACTAAAACTGCACTGATTTTCCACTTGTTGTCAAGTTCAGTGACTTGTGTCAAATTGGTAAGCAGTTATTAAATTGGCTAACTGGCTGACTAGCTTGTTGGATTGGCTTGACACAGCTTGGCTTGGCTTGGCTTGTTGGCCATAAGTGCATTTTGGTTGCATTTCGATATCGCGCTTTTTATTTACAAATTGCTTACGCGCTGAGATGTTAATCCAAAAAGTCTCCAGCCAGACACATTTTCGAGAGAGAGTCTGGCCAAAAGGCTGCGCATAATGTCGATTTCGTTTAATGCCGTTAGGCAGCATACCCCCTCTCTCTCTCTCTCTTTCTTCGCTGCGTATCTGCGCATCTGTATCTGTCGCTGTGTATCTGTATCTGTGTCTGTGCGCGTATCTTTTGCCTTTCCCAGCAGCAGCAGCAAAAAAACTTTCGTACGCACCGACACGCAGGTGCTGCATCTTGTGCAAGCTACCGCTCTCCCCCCCCCCCAAACCCCACCCCGCTCCTCTACCTATCGCTGTGCTGTTGCTGCCTGCAGCTTTTGTCTGTCCGTCTGTCGATTGTCCGATCTGTCTGTGTCTCCTCTTATATGGTACGCGCCCGCTAATTATTCACATTAAATACTGCTCCACGTCGTCCACATCGACAACGTCAACGATGGCAACGGCAACGGCGACTGCGACGTTGGCAGCGGATGGCAGCGCTGCGTCGACCGCGTTGCACTTTTACCATTAAGATTGTTTCCTTTGGTATTTTTGCGTTGATGGATTTTCTACTCTTTTTTATTTCGACGTTGTTGCTGTTGTTGTTGTTGTTGTTGTTGTGTCCGACTGTTTGTCTTTGGCTCGTCGCATCTGGCTTGGACATGCTTAAAATGCCTTTAAACACACATACACATGGAGACACACACACACACACACATGGCGAGTGCGACTTGAAGTCTGTCGCTGAGCAACTGAATCGAAGTCGAAACGAAAAAAAAAAAATGAATTGGATGCGTTGCAAAAGTCAACTTGCCGCAGCATGTACCTCACACCCCCCCTCCACCCCTCCACCCCACCGCTGCACTGTTAAAGAGATATGTTGCCACAGTTCGTTTGGTCCTCTGTGTATTGCCTTGTTATTGTCTCCATCGCCAGCTCCAACTGCAACTCCATTGGCATTGCCATTGCCATAACCAACTGTATATAGTATCCCCGCCTTTTGTTGCTGTTGCTGTTGTTGTGCGTGTGCGTGTGCGTATGTGTACGTGTACGTGCGTATGTATGTGTGTTGGAATTTTTTAAACTGTCGTGGGCATAAAGAGGACATCGACTTAATAGAGAGAAAACAATTGCTTCTAATAACAGCAACAGACGCAGCCCCCAGACAATGTATTATATATATATATATATATATATATGTTTTTTGTTTTGTTGCTTGTCGCTTTAATTTCTTTTTCAAAACATTGTTTTGTTTTTATTAAGTAGATCGCATTATTAATTGCTTACATTAATTTAATTGCCTTGCGTTTATTTTCACAGATCAACATTGCGGTTCAGTGTTTGAGCACGGATTTCAGCAGTCAAAAGGGTGTTAAGGTGAGTTTTTCCTATCATACATACAAACTACACTTAAGTTAAACAAAGCACAATACTGTTAGACAAGAACATGATCTTTATCATGTTGCAGGTTCCCTAACGAATAAATAGTCAGCAACATGTTAACTTTTTATACAGCACTTGACAAGCGATAAGATCAGGCTACACTTTGTGTTCACTGCGAACATAACATAAGAATTTATCACACGAAACATTCCTTTTACATTTGAAACACACCCACATTCACAGTGACATATATTTTATATGATTTATGCAACAGCGAAACCTTAATGGTGCATAGAAAACTCTAAGAACCAAGTTAAGATCTTTGGATTACTTTTGATTATTACAGCACACAGAAAATATGTTACCTGATACAGATATCTGTAAACTGACTACGAATAACGAACTTACACACATTCAACAGTGTTCAATATATGTTTTAAGTATCATGCTTCAAGTATACTTAATGCCGATTTCATGACTTTCGGTAATACACAAAAAATATTTGTCCATGATTTGTTCTACAAGAAACCTAGTCGATTAAGCATTGCAGGAAACCCATATAGATATCGAGAAGCAGTTAAGTAAAGCCAATTTAACTAGCTAATGAACAACTTAAAACTTACATCTAAGAATATATTGTTTGTTCCTCATAAGCTCCACAACTAATCAATCAATTTTCGAAACTCGTTTACCAGTTGAAAACTCTTTTATCAGGGGTTAGCAAAGGCTATATAATTTGATGTTATACATATTCATATAAGCAAATATCATACTTCAGTAGTTAAACGAACATCACAAGTTTAAAGCTGCAGTTAAAACATTTTAATGATACATTTATTTAAATAGTCGCTGTTCGATTATGTATTCTATGCCATAAACATAATAGATGAGTATACCATTAGGCTAGACATCACAAGCAATTGATCACAAACTGATAACGCAAAGTACATCACCTTCAAGGCACAAGTCCCCGCTTCCATTATGCAGCTAGTTGCAGCCAGGAACACACGCAGCAAGTGAACGCCTTTTGGCATCGCTTTATAATAAACACCTGTACACACATACACCTATGGAGAGCGACTGGCACATAGAGCGAGTGTGTCTACAAGTTGATGAGCCCTGAAGGCGTTACCCTTTTCCTTTGCTCCCGTCTACGTACACACACATATGTATGTATGTTTGGAATACCCGTGTTACACACTTAATCACATAGTCATAATACCCGCAAGGCGCTGCAAGGCCAAGCAAGAAGCATCATAAAAAAAAATAAAATAAAAAGGGGGCAGACGATGTTGCTGTGTTGCCTTAAAACATATACGTAGGAAGTACGTTGCAAGTTGTTGTTGCAAATTGTTGTTGTTGTTGTTGTTGCATCCTTTCACATGTTGTAATGCGTACCATTAAGTTGATATTTCATTGACAGAAACACACGAACTCCGAGCCAGAGTTGCTTGCTCTTCATTAAAGCGAAGCAAGGCAACAAAAAAAAAAAACCGAGAACAGCTAGTACAGTGAAGCTTGGCTAAAGCAATTGCTTACTTAGTTTAGTCTTAATTATTATTGTTATGGCATTATAATAATACTTGAAATATCTTCTTCTTGTTCTTCTGTCTACAGGGTCTGCCGTTGCACGTACAAATCGATACGTTCGAGGATCCACGGGACACGACAGTCTTTCATCGTGGCTACTGTCAGATAAAGGTCTTCTGCGATAAGGTAAGTGATTTCATTTCTTGAAGCTGCTGCACATATAATTACGCACACAAACCGACACATACACACACACACACATACACACACACATACATGGCTGCCACGTGCAACAACTGCAACAACAGGTTGAATGAAGCAAAAGCTAACTAAAAGCTGAGCGACGTGACTTGCGGCAAAGGCTCATTGTTGTTGTTGTTGTTGTTGTTGCCACTTGTCGCTGTTGCCTGCCTGCCTGCCAACCTGGCTTTTATCGAATTGGGGGCAACTGCCTGTTGTTGCATGATGCTGCTGCTGCTGCTGCTGGCACATATGTTCGGTTGTCCCTTCATCATCATCATCATGCCTGGCAAAGACTCCTTGGTTAGCTCAGGTGGAAAGCGTAACGCGTACAAAAGTAAATGCACAACGCTTGACCCTCTGCTCCCTCTCCCCCTCACTCTCTTTTCCGTTTCCTTCCCTTGCACATCTTTTGGCACTGATTCCCCGAGCATCATCCTTTCGCGCATTGCCTTGTGCCCTTGTTTTTTTTTTTTAAACTTCGCCTTGGTTTCTTTTGCCTCTCTTTCTTCATAGTATGTGCGTACCGTTTCGCAAGTTGAATCGCTGGAACGAACCCGAACCCTTCACTTTTTTTTCGTTGCTCGCTTGATGTGCTTTATTAATAAATCATTTCGTGGATTTCCAATTTAATTTTCTCATATCATTACACTTCTGTTGCTTTTGCTGTTGCCTCCAACGTTGGACATGCCTGCCACTGCCACAGCCAGCTCTGACTACCTTTTATTGTACTCCCCATAACAACGAAGCAACTGCATACAAAATACTCCCTACACGTGCCGAAAAAGTGCTACATTGTTTGGTCTGAAACTTTAAGAAAGTTTTGGAATAAACTTTAAAATATGATTTTTGGCTTTCAGTCCTTTTTTTGAACTTCATATTTTATTTAAAATCTGTCTTTCCATTGAAAACTAAAATGAGTTTCATAAAAAACTGTATTTTATTCAAAATCTGTCTTTCGATTTTTCGAATTCGAATAAAAACAATAAAAACTGCATACCGAAAATGCAAATAAGGAATAAGAAAAAACCTAATAATTTGACTTTTTTTCTTCGACACTACAGCTTAAGAAACATAAATTTTCATATATCTTATCTATTCCAAGGTACTCCAACTGAAACTTCCGATTTATCTTGTATAATCCTAAGTCAAAAACCATCATTAAATATTATTCTTTAGTTTGTTTTCTCAAAATTCACAAACCTCTTTCTACTTTCAACTCGATTTTATTTGAAATTTAAGTTTTTTTTTCAATTCTTGTTGGTGTCTTTTTTCTGAGTGTACAATAAGTAAGGCCCTTTTGATTGTATTCCTTGACCGAGTACCTTTTGAATTTTGAGGCGTATTTTTATCGGTAAATGTATCAATTAAATTTCGCGTACCAGCTTATTTCATACATACATACATACGTATATGTATGTACATCCTTTATTACATATAAATATAGGCATTTCTCTTTGGTTTCTTTACTTTGTCTTTGTTGAGTCCGATTTCACTGCATTTGCAACTCGGTTGCAATTGCCGCCTTTTGGCACCTCTTTTTGTTGTTGTTGTTGTTGTTTCTTGTTTCTTGTTTCATGCAATTGCAATCAAGGCAAAATATTATTATTCGATTGCGAAAATGTGTTGTTAAAATTGCACCGCTACATTATGAAACATAAATTTATGACAGAAGATTATAATCTTTAAACGGTATTTTTTTTGTCTTTTTTTAATTTCTTTGACCCGTTGGTCGTAAGCAAAAAGATAATATGAAAGAGTAAGAGATAAATCCTGCTGGATCTATTAATAAATTACATAACTCGCATTTGATGTGCATTTTTATTATAATTTTTATGTGCACTAAGCACTTAAATTGTTATTTGCGTTTAGTGCTTAACTACTTTTTGGCTTTTTAACCCATGGGAGCTTATGTTCAGGAAATAGCTACGGACTTTAGCAATTTTCACCATATGGCATCTTAGTTTAAATAGAATTAGGTATTTTTAGTGGTCACTTTGTAATTAAAACTTTCCAAAATCGTTATTTATAATTTCTGATATTTTTTAAAGCAGTTTTTCCTATTTTGGATTCATAAAACTAAGAACAGTTTGCTTATCGATCATTTATTCCCACAACATAACTCTGCACATTAACATTTTATAAGTTAACATTAGCAGAGGGAAAGTTCAACTCTTTTATTATTGTGCAGATGTGTGTCAAAAGCTTAGGAAATCGATAATATTGAACATATCGAAAAGTGCGCTTTGTAATCGCATGTTTTATGGCTGTGTGTGTGTGACTATCGCAGCTTAACAAATATGCATCACAAATGCCCAGCAAACCCCTCCCCAGCATCCTCCTTTTGCCCACCTATTTATTCAGTTAGTCGATTAACAAGAAGAAGCAAATGATGATGATGATGATGAAGAAGAAGAAGAAGGCGGCGAACATTGACCGCATTGGCGGCGGCTGCGTCGATTCGAGCCGCTGTCTGTGCAACTTTGGCGATATTTTTGCCAAGATAAAATAAAAGTATGTAATAAAATACAGTTATTTACATGCAGCAGCACACACACACACACATATGAACACACATCTGATGCTCTAGGCTAAATTTGTAGCTGTGATAAGCGCAGCAAGGGGCTTTTTATATAGTTAGCAAGATGTATGTATGTAAGTATGTGTGTGTGTGTTTGTACATCCTTGCATAACTTGAGCAAAAATAAGCTATAAAAAATGGCCACAACAGCAGCAGCAGCCGTATGGAATGGTGGGGGAATATCACTTCCTGCGCCTCAATTGCTGATTTTTAATTACAAATGCAAAGTGCAACACAACACAAGCTGCTGCTGCTGCTGGACAAGAGAGCCGCAGAATCTGTTTACACGCAAACCAGCAATCACAGCAGCAATATCTCCATGCATGTGTGTATGTATGTGTGTGTGTGTGTTTGTGTTAGCCGCTCACTCACTCAAAGGCAATCAAGCAGCGTAGCTGGGCAGCTGCTGCTCAGGTGGGCAAATTGGCCAGCTACATACATACAAACGAACAAAGATACTCACTTACATGATGCTTGCAAGATGCTGGTGGTGTGTGCAATGGTTTGGGGCGCCGCCACATTATTTATGATGTATGCATATTTATGCTGCACAGCATCTTACGCTCTCTAAGTATTTTATAATAATTTTTGTGCAGCGCAGAAAATAAAAATAAAAAATATCTTCTTTTTTTTTTTGTCTGGCTTGCTTTTGACCCTAACGGTGCCTGCCAAAGCTTGGCCAATTGCAATTGCCAGCGTTGGTGGCAACAAACTTGTTTCTCTTTATTTATATTTTTATATTTCTTTTTCGTTAGTATTCAACATCAGCAGCTGTTAGTGTTGTCCATTTTAAGCGGCAATAAAAGCTAGTTTTGGTTGGAATTAATACAAATAAAAGCCACATTTTATTTTATGATACATATTGAAGTGATTTGCAAAGAAATCCAAATTTTTAAATCATTGATTTCCTTATTGGTTTAATTATGGTTTGGTTACAGTTTACGCTCGTTAACTTGAACCCTATAAATGTACTGGGTAAAAGGAAGTGAAGTTAAATTTGACGTCAATTTTGAATATGATTTGTTTCTTGTTGATAAGTTTTTAAGCTTGCGATACACTTTCTCTCGACTATAATAAGAAATCGATATCGATTTTATCGATAACACCTCTTAATTATGATATTTGTATGTTATCGACAACAGTATAAGTCATAGTACTAAAGAGTGAACTTTGTCTTGAATATTTAAGCATTTTGCGATACACTTTTTCTATGTTATCGATTATAAGAAATCGATATCGATGTTATCGATAACTCTTTTTAATTATGATACTTGTATGTTATGGACAACAGTATAAGTCATAGTTATAAAGAGTGGACTTTAATATGTGGTGTGGACTTAAATATATTTTTAGCTATAATTTTAGTGCATTCACAAACTGTTGAACCGTTTAATTGATAATTCTTTATTGTTTTATTGATCAAAGTTTTCGATAGCAAAAAAAGCTAAATTGGCATCACTGATAAGAGTTGCTCGCAGTCAGAGTTAGCCAGGCTAACGTTGAGTGTTGTGTGTGCCACAGGCAGTGTGGCAGGCTTCAGGCTTACTTGCACACACAGCTCACACACTCACGAATTTAATTAATTTCTACATAAGAAAAAGAGACGAAAAATAAAATGCAAAGGTATGGCAATAAACAAAATTGTTTGTGTTTGTGCATCCCATGCATTTTGATTGATTGCTAATTACAAACACAAACCTACAAACACACACACACACAGACAAAAAGACACCTGGCGATGTTTGCACAAGCGCCAAAAAAAAAATCCTAAAAAAAAAGAAGCCAACTTCAGAAGCTGTAAGCTGTAAGCTAAACCCGCAATTAAAAAGCCTACTGCACATCATCTTCTTTTCGTCAAGCAGCTTTCTCATCACACCTCTCCCTCTCTCTCTCTCTCTCCACAGGGCGCTGAGCGTAAGACGCGCGATGAGGAGCGCCGCGCCGCCAAACGCAAAATGACAGCCACCGGACGCAAGAAGCTGGATGAGCTCTACCATCCGGTCACAGATCGTTCCGAGTTCTATGGCATGCAGGATCTGGCCAAGCCGCCAGTGCTCTTCTCGCCCGCTGAGGATATGGAAAAGGTAAGTAAAGAATCGAAAACACTTCAAAAATTGTCAATGATTAGAAATTAGAAAATATTGTAGTCGTAATTAGTTGAATTTGAAATAAAAAATCAACATATTCTACTATTTGGAAGATACTTTCCGTTTTTGAAATATACAAATATCAAATGTTGATTTTTTTCCCTAACCTTTTAGTTTCGAAAACGTGGGGTAAAGTTTTTAAACACAAAAAAGTTATTTGAAAGTTTTCGGATTAAGAAAGTATTTCTATATAATATTTATAACTTTTTTAAAACTAAATCGGTATTAATTGCTTTCTTTCGTTTGAATCTAAAAATCTTAAAAGATATTCAAAAAGTTTTTTTAGAATCTTATTTCAAAAAGCTTATACGTACGATTCCAAAACTTGATAGAAACTGAACAGATATTTTAGCCCTATGACATTTTGTTTTTAGTTAACCCTGTCAAGCTTGATTCTATATCTAAAGTTTTGCACTTAATTTTTTCATTTTCTGGTCTAGGATGTTCGACCTTGGCCGGATTTTGACAACGTTTGTACTTAAGTACAATTATCTCGAATTTTTGTTTAATACTCAATTCTCAATCCTATTTACAGAGCTTCTATGGGCATGAGACTGACTCGCCGGAGCTGAAAGGTGCCTCTCCATTCTTGTTGCACGGTCAGAAGGTTGCCACACCTACGCTCAAATTTCACAATCATTTTCCGCCCGACATGCAGACGTGAGTAAAAATCGTGATCCTTTCCCCCATAGAGGATGTGCCTCCCGTGTGTGCACCCTGCAAAGAAATTTGTATACTAAATTCGTAACTCTTTCACAGTGACAAGAAGGATCATATATTGGATCAGAGTATGTTAACCAGCACGCCCATGACCGACTTTGGGCCACCAATGAAACGGGGTCGAATGACGCCGCCAACAACGGAACGCGTCATGTTGTACGTGCGGCAAGAGAACGAAGAGGTCTATACACCCCTCCATGTGGTACCTCCCACCACAATTGGACTGCTTAATGCGGTAAGTACTCAAAACTAAACGCAGCACGATTGAAGAATGAAGAAGGAGAAGAGTGACCCAGCATGTGTTCCTATCCAAAAGTAATATTCCCAAAAAAAAAAAAAAAAAACTCACTTCTCGTTCTAAAATTTAATTAAAACAACAAAAAAACTCTAATAACGTCTGTAATTTTGTTCATTTTGGTCTAATTGGTTGATCTAAAAAATAAATGAAATAACTAAAAGTTTGAAATTTCTATCCAAAATGTTCAAATCTGTAAGATGAGGTCTTTAAAAAAATCTAATGGACTTAAGTTAATGCATATAATTCTCAACTAAAGCATCAACAAACTATAAAACCAACTTCATACCAATCGTTATTCATATTAAAACAAAAGCAATTAAAAAATAAAAACAAAAACCAATGGATCGTATTCTAGTTGAAACTAATTGAAAGCGTCTCTTAACCATTGTCATATAAAACCGTTGTAAACCTCATCTCAACCAAACTCATAAGTAGATGGTCCAAACAAATACAAAAAAAAAAATATTAAACTACTTTATATATACTTTATGTATATTCCATTTATAACTACACTTAACCTACACAAATAAAGAAAATAGCACAGTCTACAGTTTGGGGTACAATTTAATGTCAACGATTTCAATAAGATTGGAAAAAATGAACAAAATCACAAACACACACAAAGAGTTATAAGAGAAATATTTTAGTTTTCTAGTATTTTTTTTTTTTTTTTATATTCCACTCTCTCTCGTTACTCGCTACTCGTTACTCGTTAGTCGCTACTCGTTAGTCGTTACTCGCTACTCGTTGCAAACACAAAACAGACAAAACATCATATTTCTCTCGTTTCTCAATTGCAGATTGAAAACAAATACAAAATCTCAACAACGAGCATAAATAACATATATCGCACAAATAAGAAGGGGTAAGTAAGGCCAGCTGTCTCCAAGTGCTACACACACACACACACAACCAACCACCTGCACACACGCACACATCATATAATAAACTCACTCACACACAACTGCATTTATTCATGTAGCTTAGTCTAACCGATTATGCTCAAGCCCGTAACCAAAACTAATGCTTATCCGGCGTAATGGGAAACAAACTGAATCGATTCGAACTGAAGTGAACTGAACTGAACTCTCATCCTAAAAAGCTTGCCCTTTTAACGTATGTGTATGTGTATATTCTATTGCAGGATTACGGCGAAAATTGATGACGACATGATATCCTTCTACTGCAACGAGGACATTTTCTTGCTGGAAGTGCAACAAATCGAGGATGACCTGTACGATGTGACGCTCACGGAGCTGCCCAATCAATAGTTGTAGTGATCGTTGTTGCTCTCAAAACAAAAAGTGAAACACACACACAGAGACACACACAGAGACACACTCAGACACACACACAGAGACACAAAATGTGGACACAATTTTGCTAACAGAAGTTGTTTCAATAAGCCATTTTTTCAAATAAACCATAAGTTTTAGACTAAGTGAACTCTATGAATACGCGATTAATATCTATATGCTCTATATACAATATATGTGTGTGTAAAACTGAACAATATTAGAAAAAAACCGAACAATATTTAGCTGTACTTTATGCATGTTTTGTTTTTTTGTTTAGCTACTTTAGTAACAATGAGATTACATAAATTGTTTTATCAAATTTCAATTCTCGCTATGTTAATCTATATATATGAAAAAGAAGAAAGGAAAAGAATGGAAAAAACAATGCTGTAATTAAGTGAAATTATCATCTTTATGTATTTATATATAGTATATATATAATATTAGTAATTATATACAACACGAATAGAGTGCAAAATGTCTGTCCAGTAAAACATAAGTTCGCTTCTTGCTATATATATACATATATATATACACATTATGCTAGACCATAGGTCCAATCTTTTTCCCCTTAAACGGTTTCATTCCAGATATGCTCTTTTTGAAATTTTTACCCTCTAATTGTGTATTTTAAATCGTACTCATATCGTATCTAATGTATATTGGAAAACGTCGTCTTAAGCATTTTTTATTGTTGAATATACATAATTTGTAAAATTATTTTTACAAACTAAAAAAAAGAAAGAAAAAAACACATAAAAATACTTCCCCAAAATACAAATCGTTTGTTCTATGCTTCTTCTTAACCCAAGTAAAACCCTTGTTATTTGTGGCTATAATGTTGAAATATATATACATATATATATATACTTAATTAGGATCTCTGCTAAAAATGAACAACAAGGAAACATAGAACAAGAGTATGACCGACTTTGTCCATGTTTGCTTCCAAAATGCCCCTAAAACAAAAACGAAATCAAAACAAAAACAAAAACAAAAAATTACTCTTTAAAGTAATTATCTTTTTACATTTATAAGTCGCTCTGCAATAAAACATGTTGATAAAAATCTTAATTAAGTCCAAGTTAAGGCAATGAAAACAAAAAACAAAAAAAAAACCAAGAAAAAAAACACAAAAAAAAAACTAAACAAAAATGGAAAAAAGAATTGTGTGCATTTGTTGTAAAACAAGAAAAAACTACAAAATAATCAACGAAACAAAGTTGATTCAAAACTAAAAACATAAAACATAAAGCGATAAGACAAATCTGAACAAAATATGAAGTACACAAATAGAGAGAGAAACAATATATGATTTACAATAAAATATATATATATATATATAAATCGTAATACACACAACATAAATAATTATTTAAATCTAAATACAGCATATGATATTGTGCGTTTACAATCTTTGTTTGCCATAATTAACAGCTTACTTAATTTAATTAACAATTGTTTATAAAATTTACAATTAACACGAAGTAGTTTAACAACAAAAGAACAGAAAGCAAGAAACTTAAGAGCTATGCTTCCAATTTGTTTTTTTTTCTTTTCTTAAAAGTATTTCCAACGAATACTCCGCATCAATTGCTACAATTTTTGAACACAGTACACTCAGTTCAATGCTCAATATTATATTATAATTTGTTTATTATTTTTAAAAAGCAACCAACACACACAGAAAAACTTACACACATACACATGGCCTCCACACACACTTTCTTATTGCTATTTTGCTCAAATATCCTTTTATCCCTTTTCTCCATATATATATTTGTATGTATTGTAAGCAACATTTATTTCAATTTTGTCATCTTCGGTGTTGTACATCACAATTTGTTTTTAATTATAGTCTAAACATAATAATAATTCCAAGATATACATAAATATATTATTATAAATCGAGATAAATGGAGTTGATAATGATGATAAAGAAGTGAAAGAAAAAGAAATAAGAATCGAATATCTTGCCGACATGTTATAAATCTGTAATTTTAGTTGTAGCTTGTAAGTTTTATGCTCTTTCTACAATATGCATGCATATGTATATTAAAAAAAAAGCCAATAATTTATTTTTTGTTACCTGTTGGAAACGATTCCGCGAAAAATAGTGAAAAGTTAACTGAAAACTGAACGCAAGTGAAAACGCATGCATGTAGTATGTATGTTTGTAACTTGAGAAATTTTCAAAACAAAAATAAAAGAACAAATTGTACAATATTATCATAATGAATACACAAAATTTAAATAAAGAACAAAAAGTAAACATTGTTTTCCTTACAACAAAGTATCAGCGCAGCCCCTGTTAAGTTTGTATGCTTAACAGCGTGTTAACAGTAATAGGATGTTAGGCTCTCTCTCTTTCAGCAATTATGAGTGAGTTTTGCCAAAGTCTATATATTTAACTATGACGAGACAGGTATATTGGTTTTGTAGAAATGTATGTAAAAGAAAGAAGGCAGCATCGAAAATATCGAGAATATTATGAAATATCATCGAAAAATAACTTGGTTCTTAATCAAAGTTAATTTAGAGAATGTGCGTAATCGACTAATCTTTTGATTCTGATCAATAATAAATATACTTTATGAGGTCAGAGATGCTTCCATCTGTCTGTTACATACATTTGCACAACACCAATATACCCGTCGCGTCTATAGTAAATTAAATAGTTTTTCACTCAACTTTGAGCGCAAGCTGAATGCATCTCTTGCTTTCCACTCTATGCATAATGAGAAACATGCGTTGCTATGACAACAATGCCAACTGTAATTGCGCTCTTTCTTGCTCACTTTGTCTCTCACTCTCGCTCTGCCGCCATTCAAATCACTTTCGAACTGTTTGAACGCGTCGACGGCTGCTTGGCTTTTGGCATTTTAGTATTAGATTTCCTTCTTATTCGTGTTGTTGTTGTAGCGTCTGTTGACTGCAATTTAAGTTAATTGCATATTCACTATAAAAAAAAACTAATACAAAACAGCAGTAAATTTTTGTACCAGCTAAATGTTTAAGGCACACAACGCTGTGACACAATAGTGTTTGTGTGGCCACAATAAAGATAAGAGAGGTAGGTAGATACCTGCCAGATGATCTCTAATGTCAACGTCGTTGACAAAAACCAAACTGATTACCACATGAAGATAAATATTTATACACATACCTCGCAGTTGAAAGTCACAGCACAATAGAAGCCAAGTGAAAAATCCATTCACCATTCAGGCACCATTCAACAGTTTCCACCATCACCATCACTCAGTCAGTTCTCTGTTGCGTGTGCTTCGTGCCGGTTGTGACTTACAGTTATTGTGACGCGCTCTCCCTCTCTTTATAACATTCTTTGTCCACACTTGTGCACTTGCACTTCCAAACTGTGGAATTTGGAAGGCCTTAGAAAGCGACAACAACAACACACAGCTGCACATATGCAAAAGCCGTTATTCAAAAGTCACAAATCGAACAATCGATTCGAAGCGCTTGAACGCATAGCCAAGTGCACGAGCAATTGGAATAATATCCGGCAACGCATATAACATATTTGAAACTGGTAAGCATTTTATATTATTCCCCTTAGGTCTAATTATGTTTTAGTGGCAGTGTATTATCTAATTGTGCTAATTTGTGTAACAAAAGGTACGAGTCAATAGAGATTCTTCTGTTTGATCGTGTCAAATATAAGAGCTAGGACCGCCAGCAAATATTAACTGTAATAATAACATATTAATCATACGCCGCATATGACATAAGCAGATAATGTCTTACTTAGATTACGAACTGCAAACCAAAAAAAAAACCGAAATTGCGACTCAAAATCTGAGATGCAATCAAATATTAGGTAATGTTAACTTTCCTGAAAGACAAGTGACACTTTTAAGATCTTTAGAAAGACAAGAAATAACTTATCGTGAGTGAAGCGATATCAATTTTAATGGCAAATATTGTTGTAATGTTTTACAGCATTAATTTGAAAGCAATTTAGCTCAATTGAAAGGAGCGCTAGGCAGTATATGGTTTAAGTCGAAACAGTTCTGGGTTTCACATTCCCATTCCTGACGTATAGATTCCATATAACGGCACGCGATACTATCTTTATATACTCTATAATACATGATGACTTTATTTTTCGTGTTATATGTGCTTTGGTGTCGCGTCTCGTGTGTCACATAAGATAATACAACAAATTATATATTTTCATATTGTATGTCTTTCATAACCGTGTGAATAAAAAATAAAAAACGCAAGCAATTTATATTTATTTTGCAATTAGTTAGCGCATTAATCTCAGTGATTAAAGTGACTGGGAATGCGAGTAGTTTTTATTGTACTTTTATCATTTGTCAACATTTCTAATTGTTTATAGCGTTATAACTTTCGAGCATCTTAAGTTTTTATTACTCACAGTTAAGTAGAAATATATTTTTTGAGTTTAAAAATAGTAGAAATCTCAGAAATCAAGTAAATATTATTACTAAACTATTTACTGTTTACATATCGTATATTGAAAGTAAGGAAACAAAGTTCAAATCATGTTAATGAAACTGGATAGACTCCATTTGGGAATTTCCCCTTGCTGGCGACCTTTGATGCCTTTTTCTAGACACAAGATTCACAATCAATGCATTCGCCAGTCACAGTCTGTTTGTGCAACAGTCTATTACCGGTTGTAAAATTCTATTAAAATATTTGATTGCCATCCCTCTCGATTGCTTGATATCGAATTTGCAACTTTCAGACAACTAGTTAATTAATTACTTTTGAATAAAATATGCAATTAAATAATCAAATCGGGGGAGTTTATTTTTAGGGTGTAACCCAATATGAATCATACACAGATATTATTTATGACGTTCAAAGATACTTGTGTTAATTGAGTTTTGCTTTTATCTTGGCACACATTTCCCAAATTCGCAGTGTAACAATATTCCGGCTGCAAAATTTCTTACAACATTTATATGAACTGTTAACAAAGCCTTTAAACAACTTTTGTGCATGTTGTTTACATTGTTGCTGCTGATAGATGTTGTTGTTGTTGTTGGCAATGATCATAATAATGATTTGTTTGGTATTGGCCAGATTGGGTCAGAGTGAAGTATTCGCAACAACTGGGTCTAAAGTTTAACGCACGTTAAGTGTGGTGAATTTCAATACCAAGGAAATGGATTAAATTAAACGTGTTACACTTTTCACAGCATCCCCAATTGATAACAACTTCTTAAACCAAAGCACTTTCTGTCTATCTGGTTTCTATTTTCAAGTTTCAAAAATTAATATTCATAACGATTTCTTTAGCCAAGCAAGGGTATTTTATCTGAAGCTCATTGAACTTTCTGGCCATAAGAATTTATTGATATTGGTTAAACTTCATTGAGAGCGAAAAGATTGCATACAAAGCTCACTTTGGCTACCATTAAAGCTTGTCACGCGATCAGCTGGGTCAAAAGCTTTCAAAAACACACACACAGACACATACACACGCAGCTTTGTGCTGCAGTCGCACCGTGGAACATGTTTGCATTACGACATGTTTCTTAATGGTGGGTTTTGCCCACTGCAACGGTTTAATGGCGACCCCTAAAGGGCCAGCAGCAAGGTAAGCAAACACAATCCACATCAAAAGAAGATGCTTAAGGCAGATGGGCGATCGTTAAATGCCACCATAATAAACTTTTCGACAAAGTATATCAAGTCTCACGCCACTCATAGAGCCATTAAGAATATATCGCAAGTTGTTGTCTTAACAATACGACTTGAATTTAGATATGGCTAATTAAAAACGTGTTTATCTCGGTTTAAAACACAATAAAAACGTGCAATAATAATAATATGCATTACAAAGCACTTAACAAATAAAAAACGTGCAAATAATAATTAAATCAAAATCCCCTAGACAGCAAAAGTCTAACTTGTGCAAACTTGTTTCATATTAGCCCCCATACGTGACGACACCCATGCTCAAAAATTAAGTGATAGAGGGGCGGGAGGGGGAAGCGATCGGCAACTTAACCGCAAAATGCTGGGCTTTTAATCAAAAGTTATATAGATTGGCGTCGTGCTTGAGGAAATTGTTAAACGCGCGCAAAATAATTTCCAATTGTGACTGAAGCCAAAGAGAGAGAGAGAGAGAGCAAGCGTTCGCATTCTTGCTCATGCTCTCACTCTTCAACACACACTACTCCCCACACCTTGCTCACTCTCTCGCTCGCGCTCTTTATCGCTTGCACGAGCTTTGGCTGCGGCTTTGCGTGCCTTTTCGTTTCGTTTCGTTTCGTTTGCTGTTCGGTATTCAGTTTAAAAGATCACTTTGCGTCGAACGGTACAACTGCGTTGTGAAACACGCAGGCAACAAAGAAAACCAAAAAGGGAGTATAGAGAGCAAATGAGAGAGAGTTGCGAAAGGGAGTCTATAATTAATATGTGTACTTAAAGCATAAATCAATATAATTAATACAATTAAATAAATAAAGCTGACACTCAATTCTTGCCAAGACGACAATCGCCAAACGGAAAACCAATAATAAAGAATTCCCAACATTGTCAATTCCGTCTTCGAATATCAATGTCAAGTGCGGCTGCTTGTTCGAATCCGGGGTCACAAGTGCTCAGCGGCTGATTAACCGTTCAATAGAAGCGTGAAAACAAAACACAACGAAAACAAACCACAAAAAAAAAAAAACTCCTAAAAAAGGTGGAACTGCGCTAAACACGTTTTTGAGTGTTTGTGTGTGTGCGAAAAACAACAAAAATTAACTAATAACTGAAATTATTGCCGTAATCGTTGTGGAAAAAACAGAAATCGAATTAAACAAACAAAAATACTTTATTGTAGATAGAATACGAAAAGAAAGAAACAAAAAGTACAGGGCCAGTAGCTGTTATTGTTGTTTTGTCATTAAGCTGTAACACGAGCTTGATCTCGAATCTTGAGCTCGGAAGCGTGTCGACGGCTTTTACTCTTACCAAATATGAGCATCGGCCTACAAACAGTAGCGTAATCCGAGCAGCCGTGACTTTAACACGAAACGAAAGAGAGCAACAACAACAGCAACAACAACAACAACAATTACATAAATCATTTTGAAAATGGAGCGCTCACATAGCTGCAGCAATTTTGTGGCAACGCAGCCGGCAACGAAGCAGCCGCATGCAGCTGGCAGCAGCGACAACTTGCCACAAACTATTTCAAGCAACTCGATGTCGCACTTTCCGCCCAACAAACCGTTGCGCAAGCGCCGCAAGCTGCAACGCCAGCTACCGATTCATATGGATGAACATGCCCTCAGCCTGGACATGGAGTGTGCCTATGCGGCTGATCTGGAGGATGCCGATATAGATGTGGATGTGGATGTCGATGCGGAGGAGACTTTAATAATGCCACGCTTGCCCAATGCCAAACTCTTTCCCAGCCATAGCAATCAAACACGCTGCTTGCGTCACGAGGAATCCTTCGATTCGTGCAGCACAGCGCCGGAGATGAGTCCCCAGGCGGTGCGTCAACATCGTTTCAGTACACTGCTCCTGCGCGATAGCTCCGTCTCCATGCAATCGGATTCGAGTCGTTATTCCAGCGTTGACAGCCTGCTCGAATCGCGGAAACCCGATCCCGAAGCGATACTCATCAATCTGGGCTTTGGACCCGTTGGCACAGAGGACATGCTCTCCCGGATACCCAAGCGTTTCCTCAAACCCTCCAAGGTACCAGGCATCGATACGGAGGCGTTCGTTAAGCGTCTGCAAATGGCCAGCTCCTTGGCTGATTCGAGCGCTTTGGGCTATCGTGGTCTTACCTCCAGCTCGGATCAGCCGCCCTCGTCGATAGTGGCCAAAATCATGGAACGCTTCGAGGTGAACAATCAGCGTAAACAGTCAATGGGCAATATTGAGCATACGATACGTTGACCACCAATCGAGTATATATTTTTAATTTGTATTTGTATGCATTGTGAATTGTTAAACTTAGTCAAGTGTTAAGGCAGCCTGAGAGAGTTTTGCGGGTTTTTCCCCCTATTGGGGATTTTTATATATATTTACATATCTTGTGATGTTTATCTTGTCCATTAGCTTTTAGTATTTTGCCGTGTACTTAGCTGTGTATTATTGTACCTACCCATAACTACCTATTCTGGGTTTTTATTTTATTATATCTTTTAAGTTATGAATTAAGCATTAAAAAGACGAACTGCATTTGAAAAAAAAAAACAAAATATCAAAGTGTTTTTATTTAATGAAAATGAACCTTCTGCTATCTCTTTCGCCCTTTCTCTGTGTGGGCTCATTGTTAAACATTTTCTAACTGTGCTTTTTTGTGCCGCATTTTTAAACGTTTTGTTTGTTATCTCCCAAGGGTTTTTTCTCTTACTGAACCTATTTTGCAATTCTTATTGTATTTCGCATTCCTAAACGTCTTTTCTGTTCATCGTTATTATCAGAACTGTTGCTGTTAGTTTGCATATCTGTTTAAATACTAGATCGAATATCTGTTTAAATATTTGTACTGGAACTCATTAACTTCTAAAAAAAAGCTTATTGTGACACATACCTAATTACTTCATCTATCCCCAAGGCTTTGGACATTGTTGGTTATTTTTTTATCGCTTAGTTTTTTTTATTTGAAATTAGAGACTCGCGTCATAAGTCAGACAAAACGTCAACAAGAAACTTTAAGAAGCTAAACAAATGAATGTTTGCGATAAAAGTACAAAAATAATAAAGTGCATACTGATTGACTGGGTTATACCCTGTTTAGAGTAAGGCTTACAACAAAATTATGTGAACAAATTGTGATCTGAGACTCTAGCTCGTTATTAATATGAACTATCAAGTCAGATCTTACGCAATCTCAAAACATATCGATAGTTATTCAATCTGCAAACATGTGCACATTTTAATAAAGTTTCCGTGCATACGAATTTTTCACAAAGACCAGCATATCTAGATTGTTTTTTATAGTTGCTTTTGTGCTTTATCGAAAGTCGATTTTTCTGAGAAAAAAAAAACTGAATATTTATTATTAGCCCGTTTGCATATTTTTTTAAATAACAAACAAGCAAAAAATAGTTCGGAGAAAAAAAAATCATATCGAAGCTCAGAGAATTGACTACTTTGAGGGCTAACAATTTTGTACTTGAGACGGTTTATTGATTTTAATTGGCTTTAATTGTTGGGCCAAAAACAACAATAAGATGAAAATGAAGATGATTATAGATGAAAAGCGAAGACTGCGCTCAGTTCCTGTTTTGCTCCAATCTTTATCACGATCCTAATAAATGCAACATTTAATGTCGCATTTTAATAAAAATAAAACTATTCGAACACCAAACCCTTCCCCTCCCCAATTCATGGCATATCTAGTATATATAGACGTATGTAGTTGGCTATTTGAACCCTCTGACTCTGTATTCTCGCTTATTTCAAAATAAACACAACGTCATTGCGAGCTTCGCTGATAACACGAAACAAACGCACATTGAGACTATTTCTAACACCTTGAATTGTGCCGCGCCTAGGAAGTCTATTGAAAATATAAGCCACAGACAGTAATCATTCGAAGAATGAACTGAAATAAATAATGAACAAGTTTTCGAAACTTTTTAGCATTAACTGTTTGTTATTACAGTGTAAAGAGCTGCGCTTTATTTTACTTTACCTACATATTTATAAAACTTAACATATTTATATACTTTTGTCATGAAGAATAGAATTTATGCATAAAAAAATGTTTTCAAACTTAAATAAAATTAATAAAAGTTAAAATTTTATATTCGAATGTAGATTTCTTATTCATTAAAATAATTTGACAAGAAAAATCATATAAAAAATACATTTTTATTTTTTTTTTTAATTAAAAATATCTTATTTTTTTTATTTATAAAAATTAATTTAGCTTCAAAGTATATTGTACCCAACATTTTTGAAATTTTCAGATAGCAAAGTTAATTCTTCCATACAAATAAACAAACTATTATTAATTATTGAGATTTTCCGCATTTTTGTTCAGTTCGAGCGTTTACTGTCTTATAAAAAGCATAGATATTGACAAAAAAAAAAACAAGAAAACAGTTAAAGCGGCACATGACTCGAGTTTGTGCCGCTTAATAATATTAATGTACAGTATCTGTATCTAGTATTTGTATGTGTATGTAAATGTATGTATCTATGTGCCAAATTAATTCACAGGGCAAAAAGCACAGACCAAGAAATTCATACATATTTACATATGCATGTGTATGATAGAGATATAGCTATATCTGTGTAGCTCAATCAATTTGCATATGTATATTTAATTTATTTCGTATTTTTGGGGTTGACTTTTGTATGTTGCAAGTTGCTTGAGGTTCAAGCGAACACGAAGCTAGCAAGTTCAAGGCATAGATACAAGCAACAAAAGAGGGGCAGTTGCATGAATACATATCTAGGCACAAAACACACAGATTCATTGGTTTTAGCCAGTGGCCACTTGACAAAAATAAACAGCCGTACGCCCACGCCGGAAGCGACTGCGAAGAAGCAACAACAAATGATATGCAAAAGCAGTGAAAATGCAAAAACAATCAATGGCAAACAAGTCGCAGCAGCAACAATTGCAAATTCATGCTAATAAAAATAAGTAAATTAAAATCTGTGTCACTGCAACCGTAAAAGAATGCAATTCATTTATTTGTTTAGAACATTTTCAATTACATTAGTGCACAATACGTGGGCGTTTTGATTAATGAGCCTAATGGGACGCTGATATGCAATAGTGTATTTTTGTTTTGATTTTCCCATCAAACACAAGCGAGCAATTGCACAATTTTAATCTAACTGTTTTAATGTCAAGTTCAAATGGAATGCTAATTTTAAAAATATATAAATAGCGCGCTCACATTTACAGCGTTGCCACTTGTGCTTAACATAACAGCTTAACAGCGTTCTAACAGCTCACGGATGCGCACAGCGGTAGCAACTCTGGTTATCGATAATTGTCAGTCAGCGTCAGTCTGTTTTTGTTGTCTCCCAATTGCACAGTGCGCGCACACTTACTTAATATGTATATACACAAAACTCTTTAATTATTGCTAATATGTAAATTTTAAGCCGTGTCTATGTTTTTATTTTAATTCTGTACTTATCCGTCGTTCCTAGTGTACTTACTACTCAAACAAATTTATAATTCGTCGCGCTTTCGTGTGTCTGTCTTCTGTGTGTTTTTTTTGTTTCGTTTTCGTTTCGCCCATTGCTTTTGTGTATTGGAATTCGTGCAATATGGATGCCTTATATAGGAAATATTGCGTTAGCTGCTCAAGATGTCTGTGTGGACCACATCTAGCTCTGCTGGTCAATGCCTAGAGACGCCGACTCCAACCACGCTCAAGTCATTAACTCACCACGCTCAACGCTCCACCAATAACAACAACATCGCCGACGGCAACAAAAACTTGAACTTGAGTACTTTCGTGCAGCCCGTTGGCAGCGAAATTCACACGTCAACCACTTCTACTGCTCAGAACTTCCAGCACGTTGTGGCCGCGGCGGTAGCAGCAGCAACAACAATAGCCACCGGCCAACAGCACCAGCAACACCATCTTCACTTGCAGCCATATCATCCGAATCCCAACTACAACTATAACAACAATAATTACAACAACATTGGCAGTAGTTCAGGGAGTAGCAATACCGGCATCGGCTATAAACGATCCAGTCTCAACAATTCGGCATCACATCTACCCATCACTTCCAATCCGAATCTGAATCAATATCAAAGTCAGAATCTCTCCAAGGTAAGTCAAAATAGCGCATTATTTTCTCTCTCTCTCTCTCTCTCTCACTCTTTCTTTGACCTACTCGCGTAACTCTCACCCACTGCGCAAAAGTAAAGCCGAAAGCAACGCGTGGTTCACGGGCCTCCAATCGTAACTCCAAACTTGGCCTCCGTTTCAAGTCGAACCAGGTCCCACACACATAAATATGTGTTTACAGTCGTGTGTCGCTGAGTGTGTGTGTGTATCTAGTTACCAGCTAAAAAATATTAAATGTTGCGCTATATTTTGGTCAGACACATTGATCTCGCAGCTGACGTCATGGGGCTAAGATGCTTGTTATTAAACTCTGTTAAATAGGCGGAAAAACACTGGACTAATGATTAAAATATGAAACTTCACATGTTAATAGATTGGGAACGGAATGGTGCGGTGGTATGGTGAGTTCTTAAGAGGAAACCGCCAAAGCAAATCATGAGGGGCAGAGTATTTAGCTGTCGACTGGAACTTTAAGATTTTTTTTTAATTGTTTGTGGTTGGTTTTGTTAATTGTAATACCCGCTCTTCAATTCAAATTGTTTGCACACCCGCCTGTAGCCGGCATGCGGTTTATCATTTGTTTGCATACGATAAAAATAAGAATTAGGCATTTTTATTAAAGCTCACACCCTAGGGTATCAGCACTTACACATGCATAATAATTGCTTATACTTGTATTTTTTGATATTCATTTGCTTTCAATTAGAATTGAAAAATGTCAGATAACGTATACAATATGAAAGCCAAACATGAAAGACCTTTAAATTTGAAATTCAAATTTGTTATATTTCTTGGACAGTTGATATAAAATCGTTTATCGTACGTGTCCTTGCATGTTCTAAATGCATATTATACTCCATATAGTGCTCTGGCAACTCTGTCATTACTTCAGACACGTTTTATTTTATACATAT
This sequence comes from Scaptomyza reducta, assembly GCA_035044485.1. Taxonomy (NCBI): domain Eukaryota; kingdom Metazoa; phylum Arthropoda; class Insecta; order Diptera; family Drosophilidae; genus Scaptomyza; species Scaptomyza reducta. Next base: position 881,998 of record JAWNNV010000148.1, on the reverse strand, counting down.
ACACTTAACCTCCAGAATAAATATTCAAAATTGTTTACTTAGTTATCATATCACAACTTTGCTAATATTTAAGGCAAATTGAATTCCCAATTGTGTAACTGATTACAAGCTCAAAAAAAAAACACCATATTAAAGTTTGAAGCTTATCAGCTGATCAAACTTCAAACGGGTAACTGTAAACTTCAGCAGCTTAGCTATGTTGGGAAGCTTCAAGAAAAGCCCAACAAATATATTGTAGAAAGTTCTAGTAAATAAAAACAAATTCCAAGAACTGTTTACATGTATATATGTATGTATGTGTGTATTTTTACAGTATCAGATAACAGTTGTGTGTTGTTTATTAAATGTAATATTCGTAATTGACGCTTGCAATACGTCTTTGTTCCATTATCAATTTGAGTAAACGATGATTTACTGGCCTAACCTTGCCAACCCAAATAACTACATATTACATCCCAAACTTGTCTGGTTCATGCATTAATTGTTGGGTCAGTCGAGACTCAAAATTGTAATTGAATCAATTCTCAATTAGTGCACACACACACACCCATAAAACACATAGTTCAGGGTTATGTCGTTTCCCCCATTGATGATCAACAGACGCGCGACAGGTAGACAAAAAACGCGCTGATTAATTGCCAAGAGTCAGCCAGACAGAAAGAGTGACAGAGAGGGAGAGAGATAGACTATTTCTCTATATTACATACTTAGATACTGTGCTGTACCCCTTACTCGTACACTATCTATTTCTCTTAGTTGTATTTTTCGTTTTACTTTTTCTTTACCCACCCACCGCCGCCCACGTTTTGGTTGCCTTCTGTTTCGGTTTTAATTCAAATGGTATTTGTAATTCGATTGTCTATTGTTATATATTGTTGTTGTTGTTTTTGTCGTCGCAGGCCGCCCGAATTGATTGTCGAATTTGAATATCACGCGCGCCGCCGTCGACAGTTCACCAAATAACGGCAACGTCGTCGCATCAAAAACGGCATCATCGTCCGTCGTCGTCTTTCGTCGTATGTCAATTGTCGTCTGTCGTTGTCGTCGTATCAGTTAGTTGTTAACTAAACGTTGTCGCGCGTTTACACCAACCGACCAACCATCCAAACATCCACCCATCACAACCCTGCCAAGAAAAAACAAACAAAAAACAAAGAGAACAAGTGAGCGACAGCGAGAGCGACTGAGAAAGAGAGAGTGTTATACGCAATAAGATTGAGAGACGCACGCAAGGAAAAAAGCAAGCAAGCGCAAGCAGCAGGCAGCGAACTTTTGTGCGCGAAACACAGAAAACGGAAAATTAACTAAATGTGCCGGACCAGAGCCAAATTACTATTCAATTTTTATTATCGTCTCGCTGCTCGCCCTGAACTTGTCCCCGTGATCGTGATTAATGCAACATTAGCGAAAAACCCCAATTAAACGTAACAAGTGCACCTAAAACGCGTCTCCCATATATTTAAAGCAAACGGGACTATCGGTAATCGGTTTTGACATCGTCAAATACGAAAAAAAAAACTAAAAGACGTGCTAAATTGTATTTTATTGACACATGTATTTTGCAATTTTTTTATATGCTATAAAATGTTTATAAATAAAAAGTCAATATTTAAATAACCCACACACACATAAAATAAGAGAAAGACAGCGAACAAAAAAAAAGCTGCTGCTGCTAAAAATTTGCCAACAAACTGACAATTAAACCCTAGAAAACACATGTGCGTGTCTGTGTGTGTGTGCGCAAACGCTGATCAATTCTCATGTACTTGTGACAACACAACAGAACAAATGCCATAATTAATTCATTAGAATAATAAAAGCAAAAAAGGCTATCAGCATCGTCATCAATAATAAGCAACAGCACAAAATTAAAAACAGTTGAAAGAAACACACAGCAAAGAGAATAATTGCTTTAACGGAATTAATGAATTAATAGCCGATGCTCACTCTCTCTTAAACGTGCTCTCTTAAGGTGGCTCAGAAGTGTATGTAAATTAGAAACTTTGAAATTTCATTAAAAAAAATAATTGATTATTATATGTTTCTAAGGGTGCGTGCGTGGCCTGATAAACACATATAAACACACACACATAAGAAAACCGTGTGTGAGAGCAAACAGTAAAGAGCAAATAGCAACAAGTGCACATGCTTTCCAATTCCTGTGAAGTGCCGCTCAAACCGCCGCGCCGCCAAAAGCTCGAAACGCAGCAAAAGGACAAAGAGAGCGAACGCGAGCGCAAGCGTGAGAGTGAGCACGAGAGTGATCAGGCGAGCGAGCAACTATTGCCGCTCAATCCAAAGAGCATGTACTCAAATCTACGCTATGCCCGCACAAATCTCAGTCACAGCAGCCTGCTGCTCAATCACCAGCAGAGCTCATTCGATAGCAGCGTACCGACATCCACAGAACGCACCGAGAGCAGCGAAACGCTTGACACACCGTTAACCCAGGAACGAGAGCGAGAAACCTCTCAGCGTCTGGGACTTACTCGCCCATTGGCCTCGGGTCGTATTGTGCCCGCTGCGGTGAACAGTAGACGTTATGCCTTGGCCAGTGCACTGCAAGCGACGGCAAAGCTGGCAGCCAGCGTTGATGCCTACACAGCGGCAGCGACAGCAGCTGCCTGTGCTTCAGACTCAACCTCAACTAGAACCGACAATAGTGTGTGCGACTCGTGTCGAGTAAGGCTTAGCAGTCAACAACAACAACAACCGTTCAGTAGCAATCTCAGTCGTTACACTCACTCGGGTCCGTGCAGCTACGCTGGCTCGACGCGCTATGTTAACTACAGCCATTTGCATTCGAATTCGCCGCACGCGAGCTCGAGACGCTTCAATGCGCATCTAGCGTCACATTCGCCGCCGCCGCTGCTACCGTTGCCGTTACCATTGACATTGCCATCATCGTTGCCAGGTGCATCAGGGGTATCAGCTTCAATAGTACAGAACTCGTCCAGTGCCTATCCATATAAGTATCGCACGTATCAACATCATCAATTCTCTCGTTTTCAGCCTCGCCGCATCACCCGCAGCAGCATGTCGCAGTCCGGTGAAGATCTACATTCGCCCACCTATCTCTCCTGGCGCAAACTGCAGCTGAGTCGCGCCAAACTGAAGGCCTCCAGCAAAACGTCCGCTCTTTTATCTGGTTTCGCTATGGTGAGTAATCAAAAATCAATCACCTTTCACCACAGTTCACAGTTTTTGGCCGTTAGAACTTTGTCTTCCGTTATTATCTAAATTTGATTTTTAATTAATGTCATGATCTAGCACTTAAAGCAATTGTGAAATAAAACATTCCCTGTATTTATGTGAATTGGGCAATAAGGTGAATAAAGTTTATTGTAGTTATAAATTCAAAAATGTAATTAAACAACAACCATTTATAGGTTTTTTAAACATACTGTTGAGTTAGGTATATTTGTCTTCATTAAAAATGCATTTGCAAAAAAAAAACATAAATTCGTTGAATGAGATTTTTTTTTTCACACACAAAACAATGTAACAAAGGGCATCATATAGTCGTTAGTAATTAAAGCGTCACACAAATAAATAATCGCATACCACAATAAAACAGCGGGCATACAGACGAGGATAATCACATAAATTGGCTACACACATATTAAATATGTAATATATATCCGCGCCATAACGTGTGTTGCCAAAATCTGCAACAAGAATTGGCTAATAATAATATTATTAAATACACACACAAAATAATGCATGGCCAAAGCTCTTTCTCTCTCTCGCTCTCTCTCGCGTTACGCTCATAAGTTCTCGTACTTACTCTTTCATTCTCTTTTTGTATTTCTGTGCACAGGTGGCCATGGTGGAGGTGCAGCTGGACAAGGACACGTCTGTGCCACCTGGAATGCTAGTGGCATTCGCCATTTGCACCACAATGCTGGTGGCCGTACACATGTTGGCCCTGATGATCAGCACTTGCATTCTGCCCAACATTGAGGTGGTATGCAACCTGCACAGCATCTCTTTGGTGCATGAATCGCCGCACGAACGTCTGCATTGGTATATCGAGACTGCTTGGGCGTTCTCCACGCTGCTTGGCCTGATACTCTTTCTGCTGGAGATTGCGATATTGTGTTGGGTAAAGTTCTACGATCTGAGCACAACGGCTGCCTGGTCAGCTGTTGTTGTGCTCATACCGGTCATGATTATATTCCTGGCCTTTGCCGTGCACTTTTATCGGTCGCTGGTTTCGCACAAGTATGAGGTGACCGTGTCGGGCATACGGGAACTGGAGATGCTCAAGGAGCAAATGGAACAGGATCATCTTGAGATGCCCAATAATACGCGCAACAATGGCTTCAACTATGGCGCCTCCGGTGACATTGTTTAGTCACGTTAATGTACTTCCCAGACAACTGTTTGTAATAAGCTAAAAGACATGCGCCCCCCTCCCCCCAACGAGGAGGTATGAGGGGGCGGTCCAGACGTAAATCTTTAGACTACATAAAACTGTTCAGTAATTGTGAATTTGTAGCTAAATTGCAAATTGTGATACGCATAAGGCAATACATATTATTTTTGTACTACTTTAAATACCATTATAACGATTCTATATTGTATTATAAAACTATATACTTCATACTTTGTATGCGTTAACAGTGGTCGCTCGCTAGTTAATTGAGAAGTGCTATTTTATATTAAAACGAAATAGATAAAGTATTAAAAGCTAATAATTATAATATGCAATATATATATTTAATTCGATAACGTACATCAGAAGTGTTCCAAAATATATAGGATCAATAATTGTAAAATATAGACCAAGTATCTTATGGTTTGTAACTGAATGAGGAAGAGAATTGATATATAGATTTTGTTTTTGATTAAATTTGTTTTAAACTACTTTTAAATGAATGATATATATGTATCATATTGATCAAAAAGCGACCACTGCATGAGCGATTCAGTCATAAGACACAGTTATATATATATATACTATATATTTATTGGTAGATTCATGTGTAAGCGATATCTCGCTGTAATTTTTACATACATATACTTAATTAAAGGTTATATTTTTCTAGACAAAAGAAACCTATAACAAATCCATCCCGCAAACTAAACTCTTTGTATACCCCAACTCCATATATCTATATGTATTTAGATTCACCCACTTAAATCCCCAACCACTTTCATTAAGTTTGCGTGTCAGGCTTTGGCCTCCATTCAAACTGGCGGTTTAACCTATTGTGGCAAGGAACAAGACATGTTAGCAGCTTGATTAGAATAGCTAGTAAACGCAACCTCCTCTCCTCCCTACACACCACCATCACCAGCTGACACCCCCAACTGGCGACTGGCACCGCTACAGATGTGACAAATTTCTTTCTATTGGTTCCACTATTCTCGTGTTCAGTTGCGTGCGACATGTCGAGCCGTGCAACTGGCAGCGGTGTCAGATGCCTGCGCTACACCACCGGCGGTGGCTACTATGAGGGCAAGTGGCTGCATGACCAGCATCATGGCTATGGTGTCAAGGCCAGCGGACGCGGTCTCATCTACGAGGGTCAATGGCATTCCGGTCAGCGACATGGCTATGGAACGTTGCGGCGTCAATCACATAATGGACACGCCCATCGCCTCTATGTGGGTCAGTGGAGGGAGAATATGCGCAGTGGCGAGGGCAAGCAGTATTATGAGGATGGTTCCGTTTACTTTGGTCAGTGGTTGAACAATGAGCGACATGGTCGTGGCATTCAATGGCATGCCGATGGTCGCATCTATGTTGGCGAATGGCAAACGGATGCCATGCATGGACGTGGAGTACTCTATTCAGGTGAGTACTGGGAATAGAGTAATACAGAAACCAGAATGTCAAAGGAGAAGAGTAAGGATTAGAGTAGAACCAAATAGGGCAGTCAAACAGCAACTTCACTCACACTCAAGTCTTTCTCCACAGCCAATGGAAATCGCTATGTGGGTGAATTCGAGAATGGCTGCAAATCCGGTACTGGCGTTTATTATCATAGAGGATCCGAGGGCCAAAGCGTCAAACAGCACGGCATTTGGAGCCACAACATATGCAAGACTTCCTTGCTACCCACGAAACTAAAGTTAACCAAATAGCTTAATTTGTTAAGTTATCAAACCTTAATTGCTGAATATATATATTAAATATAAAAAGAACAAGTTGAATCTATAATAAGATAGAAAACGAGGAGCACATTAATTCCATAGTTCTGTGGCATCTAACTCATTTAAATTTATTGCAAAATGGATGTATGTTCCAGTGTGACCATACCCATAAATTACAGAAATACATCGCTATTGGGATGATTGAATACCAAGAAAAATCGATAATTGATAAATCGATCGAACGCGCACATTCCACAATTTAAAGCTATGCACAGTGAGTGCCCGAAATAAACTGTAACTTCTAATTTACTGGTTTGCATAATTATATTTTAAAAAACAACAAGTTGTATCAAATATTAAATAACGCAAACATATGTGTGTTCTTTAACTAATGAAAATGGAAATCTAAGAGTAATCAGTTCCTTTGACGAAGTCGGGTGCTCACTGAATTAGTTGTTTCCGCAGCAACTGCTGCTGCCGGTGGCTGCTCTGGGGGATTCTGGCGTCTGGTTCGTCCACGAGTGCTCACTGTTGTTGTGGGCGTTTCTTGTGACGCAGCATTACTGCTGCTGCTGCTACTAGGATTAGGTGCAGTGGCTATGCGTCGCACCGACGACGACACTGGCGTTTCAGTCTGCTTCTGAGCGTGAGTCCTCTTCACGCGAGAATTTGAGGCGGATTTGGTGAGTTTGAGCTGCGCTGCTGGCGGCTGCTGTGGGTCATCATCGCTGAGATCAATGATCTCGATCAGCTGACAGGCGTTCAGGTCAAGGCGTTTGGTTTTAGTTGATGGCAGTCCCTCCGGACTGCTGCCCCTTTCACTGCTGGAGCTGGAGCAGCTGGCTAATGAGCTATCCTCTGTGTAGATTGGAAATGCAGCCGGTTTACTGATGACTTTCTTTTGTTTAGTGACTGCTTTAGCTGCAGCTGTTGCCCCTTTGAGTTTCTCCTCTGGTGATATGTTAAACTTGAGCGCACGTCTTGGATTTTGTGGGTTGCTGATTGTAACCGGTGGCTTTAACTCCAGCTGAGCGCTGCGCAGCTGCAGCAACAAATTGTAACGATAGTTGACATCGACGCGTTGCTGCAAATGTTTGCTAGTATCTAGATTAGTTACCGCATTGGTGAGCAGATCAATGGCCTGCTGCTTGCGGCCTGTGACACGCAAATAGTTTGCCTTATACATTTCCAGCACGAGCAGCTGATGCCCCAAACCTCGACGGCGTTTTGCGTCCTGCTGTAGCCAGGTATTGGCCATTGCAAAGAAATCATCCAACTGATCGTGCTCACGATTCAGAAAGTCAAGACGCGCATGCAGGCAACCAACTATGAAATAGATGGACTGTAATTGAATGCTGCCACGCAACACTGGATGCAACTCCTGCAAGTTCAGCTGCACGTAGCGCTGGAGTTTGCAACGATTCGTGCGACTGGTCGGACGAAGTTCCTGTAGAGAATATTCATATTAAACGACTTCAAACCAATATTAGTTACTTTTGCTTACTAGTCGCGGCGATAATATCATTGCCAGCTGCTTTCTGATGGGTTCCACACTGGCCGCACCTTGCTGTTCCAGTTGCATGGCAATCATCTTGCCCACCAGTTCGCTCATGTGCTTAGTCTGGTCATCCATGGGAGCAGCAGCAGCAGTTAGATGACAAATTTTACTGCTGCTGTTTCGATCCTTATAGGACTCAAGCAGCGGCTGCATGCAAAGAAAATGCTCGATGAGACGCAGCTTGGATTGTGCCTTGTCTAGGTACTCCATACGCAAATTGGTCCACAGCCAGGAGATGAGCACCTCGACGGAGCGCAGCACCATACCGCTCTGGAGGAGCAACTGCAGCAGGCTGCTAGAGAAATTTGGACACTCGCTCAAACGGTTTGCTGTGCATTCGGTAGTATCGCGCACCAGATCGTTTAGCAGCAGGATCAGAGCACCCTGATCCATCGATGAAATGCTGACAAATTTGCGCACACTAACCGACAAGTTGTCCAGCTGCTGCAGCGATGTGGGCATACGTGCTAGGATGCGGCAATGACGCTGCTGATAGCACAGGCGAAAGCGAACCGTGAGCAGCGTTAACTGCACAATATCACACTTGCCTACACGCTCCTGAAACTGTTCCCGCAGCCGTTCCACGTGCACCAACAACAGTTGGGCATGACAAATCCTGTCCAGTCGTCCGTAGTACAATGCTAGGTTGCACAGACAGAGCAGCACCGTCGTATGCTGACGCTTGAAGAAGTGTGGCGAATGCAACTGTGGCCAGAGCTCATCCACAAGCTGCTCCGCATACAACACCTCCTGCGGCAACTCAACCAGATCGTGCTGCGTATAGTGTGACAGAAAGTAACTAAGTGCACGCAAATAGTTGAATCTGTCGCCAAGCAGACGAGTTATGCGCAACAGCAACAGCCATGCATTGTCCGCTTGTGCCGTGTAGCCCATGGTGGAGAGCGCCATGGCCGTGGCAGTGCCATCATCAATTACCGCCTCCCAATCGATAAGCGCCTCGTCCATGCTTATGAGCTCTGCGTCAGCCTGTAAATAAACTAAATTAATTATAAATTCTAGTCAATTACAAAATATCTACTAGCCCGATTAAAGAACTCCTCAAATGCGCCTATGGCTGCGGTTGCCAATTCCAGCAATGGTATTTCACTGCTAATGTTGATGTGCAAAGCTTGATGCTTGATAAGCATCTCCTCGAGGCACTTCTCTGCCGTCTCCTTGACGGGTATTTTAATTTTTTGCGCCTCCAGCGAATCCAATAGCTTTGTAACGCTCACATGCCCCAGCACTAGTTGCTGCATTCGTGTTAGCGGCTGTTTGCGTCCTGATCGCTGCAACTTCAAGCGTATCTCCTCAAATGGTTGGCCAACTGCTTTATCCGAGCGCAAATGGCGTGATATGAGCACCGCCTGATAGTCCGTTTGACGATTACGCAGCAGGGATTGAAGTAATTCAGTTGTCTTCTTGCTGGCCAGCATTGCCAACATATCTGTTTCCCAGAATTCACGCTTTTGTTTGCTGTCGAGTGGTATGCGGACCGGGCTGCTCTCGTACATTTCGACGACGGACATTTTGACATCTTCAACGGGGTGGCGATAGTACATGCACATCTGGTTAAAGGGGCACTGCAAGCTGGCTATGTAAGAGCAGTGCAGCTGTGCCGCAAGCTTTGTATCCTTACTGGAGCAGTAAGAGCTTGCCTTGTAGAGGCGACGCATCAGTTGCCGCAATTCCTGTTCGCCGAGCAATGGCAACAGATTCTGCAGGGGTTTGAACAACTGTTTCAAAAAGTCCAACTGTTCCACAGTTCTAACCTTGTCCGCAATGTTGGTCAGATGCCAGGCAAGGTTTGTCAACTCGTTGCTGTTGGGCAACATACATTTTGTGACCTTAGCCACATCTATGGCATACCGCACAATGCCCACAAGACATGCTTGGGATGTCTGTTTAAAGATTGAATATGGATTATTTTGTAGATTTGTATATGGCAGCCGCTACTTACCTTAAGGAGCGTTGCTTGGCCCGTTGGCTGCCAATTGCTGTAGGCCACTATGGCACAATATCCGAGTGTAAAGATGCAATGTTTACGCAAACTTTGACAATTGGTATCATTGAGGCAGTTCGGTGCCAATGTGCTGCTGCTGCTAATGTTCGTCGCAACGCCAATGAGGCAGTGCAACAGCTCGAAGTGTGCAGCATAAGCGGCCGCACTGCCCACGCCATCCAAACCCGTCCAGAAGTCATTGAAATTGGCCATCTTAAAGTCAGTTTGATGAAGTTGGCGCTGCAATCGCACCAGAACCATCAAGAAGTCAATAAACCACTGCTCCTGGACATGTGTCGAGCCTGTTTGTTCAAAGTATTTTATGAACTTATGGGCCAGGCCAATGTAGGACAGTTTTAACTGGTTTCCAGATGCTGAGGATTTCTTAGTGTAGAGCAATGTGAAGTAGTAATAAAGCAGCTGTATGGGATGCTTGTGGACCGATTGATTCTTGTATAGCTCGCAACAGCTGTTGAGCATTTGTAGACTCCAAGTTTGTGCCTCCTGCTGAGACGCGAAGCCATCCAGTTGCAATAGCGCAAGTACTGCGCTCAAATACTCAGGAAAATGCTTCACCAGCTGCTCTGTGCCTTTCTCATTGCTGGCAATCAGTTTATAAAGTGGATCGCACAGCTTGTTCATGTATATAAAAGGTAGTGTGGCGATTGTTTTGTGAAATCGGATGCTACGCTTGCCCAGCAGTTGATTGAGCTCAACAATTAAATCGGTGTAAACAACATCGTTCTGTTGTGTCTTAAGCTGCAGCATGGCTTGCAACAGAATGCCGAGTGCTCGCAGTGCTTGGCAAAGTTCGGCTTTAGCCTCAGGCGTTGCTTTTATCTGCATTTGCTGGCAAAAATAATAAATATGCTTTATATGTATGCCCATATAAGACTTATATTCGGCCTGACTTTGCAGTTGGCAGCGTTGAGCATTGATCAGCGCATAAAATCTTTGGCATTGCTTAATGGTTTGCTGCACATAACAAAACGAGAAAGAGCGGCATTAGAGAGCTATGTTCATTAAATATAGATTTGAAACCGAAACTTACCTCTTGACAAAGGGCATGGTGAATAAAATGCAGGCTGATCACATGATTCGTCCAGAACTCGGGCTTGGTGGGACAGGGTTCCACATGGGGCAGCATGCATGCTGCAATGTCGACATAGAAGTCAGCATATTTGTGTTTGTTGTCCTGCAGGGCGCAGCATAAATGCCGCAATATATTTATTTCGTATCGGAGTGCCTGCAAAGCGACGCTTGTTGTCCCGCCTTTTCGAATTTGTTCAAACTGCGCACCTATTGCCTTTGCGGCCGTTTCAACATCAGCACTTGTGCCTTTAAGTTGCTTTGTTATTTCATCGCGTGACATTTTTTCAACATTTAAAATAACTTTTTCGTCTCTGACGTTCAATTCGTTTGTGACAGCTTGCTGGCGTGCATTTTTGTATATGTCGCCGATAACTTGTGTACGATTATCGATATCGTGCGATTTTTGTGAGTGTTGAGTAACGTTATGAAGAACTTAACACTGAACTGTAACGTTGAGCGCGCCAAATTGAATTGAGGTGAATTGAAGTGCCGCTGCAACTTGCCCAATTTTATTATTAAGCCATAAAACACCAATTTTGGACACGACTATGTGCAAAAAGGTCAACCAGCAAAGCGCAAGCAACATAAATTGAAATGCCAAAGCAAGGGTTTACCTAATTTATGAGTTTGTGCACAATTCGCTTGCGAATGCCCAAAATACTATGTAGCCATGTGATTTATGCCACATGCAACCGCCGCTTGCTACGCTTGCTAGGCTGCACAAAACGGTAACGGTAACAGCTATGCAGATAAATGCGCATTATTGGCCCACGCTTATTCACACTTGTGGGTGCTAGCAAGTGAAACGTGTGAACGAGATAGCATGTGGAGTACCTTTAATGGCCAATAGTTCGTGTGTGTGTGTCCAAAAAAAAAAATACGTTTAACTCTCTCGACTTCGAACTCTCCGAAGTCGGAAGTCACGTTTTAACGTTTTCGCTACACACACACACACACACTCCGCTGAATGATTGATGAGCCACTCATACGTCTTTGGATTTCTATGTGGATATAGAATATTTTGTATATGGTCATTAGTGTGGCATTGTGTTTATCATCGTGTTACTTTTGCACACAGATACTAGATACATGCTGCTACTAACTTGGGCATATGGTGTTGTGGCCTTTAATTAAGACACAAGAGACAAACGCACTTGGCTAAGATGACAATTGTTAAGCTCACTTGACACATATTATGGTTATTGTTACGCCCAGTGTTTAGTTAAAATGACATTGATCAACATTAAATTAGGAAAAGTACAACTTTCAACTATTTTATACTTTTTGCTTTATTTTGTTGCATAACTTATTGCAAGTCATGTGGCTTTAACAAAGTTTACTTAACTCAAACACAACTCTTGACTCTGTCTATCTATCTATCATGTATCTATCCAGCTTTGTATCTATTTATCCCAGTTCTCTGCAGGTTGAGTTCTGTATCTTTACTTTGAGTCGATTTGCTTGGGCAAATATTTACACAAGATTTATGGCTTGTGGTCAAATGCGGTTTTGTTTTGATTAAACCACTCACAATTTACAAAAGGGTATTTCAATTTTTCCTGTGAGTCAACTTTACAGTTACTTAAGAAACTTAAAAAGACTTTTCAACGCACAACTTTTATGATTTTCTTGTGGTACATAGTGTTGGGTGTATCTTAAGGAAACTCTATATCAGAAGAAAACATCTGACTATATATTTTTTCTCTGCTAGGGTATATATACTTCGAATTTGTATCCGTGTGGAAAATGTGCAATTTCATTTTGAAAACTATAAATAAGTTTGCAGTCGCCGTCATCGTCATCATCGTCGTCCAGCTGTCAATATTTGTTAAAATCAAATGCTGTTTACAGAACCATTGCATAATAAATAAACTTGAACAAAGACTACAAAATTTGGCGCCATTCGCCAAAATGCAATCACATATTTCCACACTCTCCATCTGTCCGACTGTCCGTCTATCCGTCTGTCTGTCCGTCCGTCTGTGTGTGTGTGTGTTGGAATTGTGTTTAAATTATGTGCAAACAGACTGTCACACATCCAGCTAGTTAGCTGGATAATCATCCCGGCAGTCCATTAACATTGTACAATTTATGCAATTTTTCATTCGTTTGGCAGACAGTACGTATAATTGAATTAGACGCTTCGCTAATTTAAATGGATGGTAATTTGTCAGCATCCCGTGCGCTGAAGTCGCATGTTTACCTGTTCCTTTTCGTATTTAATGCTCACGGCTCGGCAGACATCCTGTGTGGCAGGCAACAAGGATTTATTGGGGCTGCAATTGCCTAACAACAACTACAACAAAACTGCTCTTAATTAATTTCGCAGCTCAAGTGAAAAGCTGTCAGGCAACGGAATACAAACGAAGCACAGCCAAGAAAACTACCGAAAAAGTTGTTGCTGTTTTGAAAGGTGGGAAACGGGAGTACTCAAGTTGGGAGTTAGCGGAAAATGTAGCTAGGAATGGATGAAATCACATCATAGGGTTACGTCTAAGTAATAATGATAGGTATAGTATGAAAGGCAATAGAACACAGTAAATATAAACTTTTGTTGCTTGTTTTTAGTAAAAATAAAAATTTACCCAATTTATATTTTTATATATTTTATATGTTAAAAATAAAAATTTACCCAATTTATATTTTTATTTTTTTCAAATTGCATTTATTTTAATGATTTAGTGTTTTTTTGAGCAAGTTAATTCCGAAAACTCCTTCAAGATAACAAATAGAACAAAAACATATTAAATCCGAAGAGTAAAGCATTAAAAGTACATAACATATCTACAAATAAGTTATTTTGACAATCATATTAAATCATTTCGGGTTTTAAGTTTAAGACTTCCCCAATCGAAATTTTATGTTGTTCGCTTAACTTTTTGCTGATTGAAATATCTAATTTAGTCAATCCTTGATTAAGTATTACAAATATTATATATCTGAAATATTTTATCGTTATTTCAATAACCCGTTTCATTTACTTATATTTCTACAAACCCAATTCAAAGAATTTCTGGTAACAAGTACCTCAAAAAATCCTTCTGCTGAAATGCGAATTTTTCCCTTTAAAGGAACAGTTTCTTTTCGCTCTTCTTCTGCCTTTTAAATCGCATGCCCAGCTCCTTTATGAATGAAACTCCTGACAGATTTCCAATTTTTCCTCGAGCTTTTCGTTGTCTTGACACGAAACTTGACCAATGCCATACGAATATGCTTTTTCCACACAAGCTGCGTTCCCTTCTTCCTTCCTTTTTTCGTTGTTTTGTCAGCTGTCAGGCGCCAGTTGCAATCCGCGCTGTATGAAATCACTGATTTTCGTCCCGCCCGGGGCGCAAATCAAGTGGATCCTCATGCGACATGTGTGCAGAATTGACGCTTGAAAAGAATGTGGCAAATGCTGTCGCTTGTATATTTTGTGTTGGCTTGCGACGAAAGCAGAAGAAGTTGACGGAGGGGGTAGGTGGGGTTGGTTGGTCCAAAGAGACAACATTAATTTATGGGCTGCATGCCTCGGTGGCAGTGTGGCAAGTGCGAGTGCATTTTAAAGAGGGCGGCTGTCGGTTGCGTTAACGACTCCATTATAGCTCAAAAAGCGGGCATAACCGGCGAGAGGGGGCAAGGGAGAGCAAAATTTTAATCCTTCCTCCCCTGGCAGTGGCACTGCCACTGCCACTGCCACTGCCTTGTTGCCCCTTGGTATACGCTGGCATTTAATTAAAATAGTTTGAACTCACGCTCACTTTGCTGACTAAGTTGTTTTTATGGCCACGCATAACGGTTCCGAATGCATTCATAAAAACGAAAACTTTTCGAGTGTCAGAATTATGTTTCAGCAAAAGCGCTCCTTTGTTTTATTATACTCTCTTCTGGGTATTTGGCATTTTTGTTAAGCGATGTGCAACTTCAAAAATAATACCTTTCAGCATTTCATACAAATAAGTTTTTGGCTTAAAGTGTTAAGTTTTTTTTAGGTAATCATTTTCGATATTAAGTGATTCTTGCTTAAACAAGATATTAACTTATATACTAGATATAACCCAAAAGTTCAGTTCCCTTTTTTTATATATATATATTTCCAGAAATTAGTTTCACTTAAGCAATATTTCGTGTATATATTGAAAAAATAAACTTTTTCGAATAAGTTTAATTTTTTGGCTCTGAAATTTCTATTAAGAATTGAAAAATTGCAAGTTGTGAAAATCTTGAGATCATTTGAAATTTTAATACATTTATTTCTTCTAAATTTCAAATAAAATAATTTATAACATTTTTCCACTGTATTTTAAATACTTTTTTATACAAATCACATTCATAATTTGAATCCTATATAAAATACAATATTACATATTACGTACTTAGTCGAATAATTCAATTAATACATATTTTTTGACATTACACTTCTTAGAAGTGTATTCAGAAGTGTAATTCCAGAAATTGGTTTCACTTAAGCAATATTTCGTGTATATATTGAAAAAGTAAACTTTTTCGAATAAGTTTAATTTTTTTGCTTTGAAATTTCTATTAAAAATTGAAAAATTGCAAGTTGTGAAGATCTTGAGATCATTTGAAACTTTAATACATTTTTCAAAATTTTCAACTGTATTTTAAATACTTTTTTATACAAATCACATTCATAATTTGAATAATACAATATTGCATATTACGTACTTAGTCGAATAATTCAATTAATACATATTTTTTGACATTACACTTCTTAGAAGTGTATTCAGCTATCTGCTTTTCTAAGTAATCAATTGTTTGTGGTTCTTGCTTGACTTTTAGTTGCCTCCAGCTACTCCTGGTGCGTCATTGGGTGGAGTCTGTTAATGACCTTATGTAACCGTGGCTCTAAGCCCCCCTTCCCCCACCGCACCACCTACTCCTCTCAATCACATCAAAAGTTCCGCATTGAGTCATTTAGTTGGGCTGCTGCCAACAACAACAACAAAAAGAAACAAAAAATTATGTTCAGCTGATTATCACTGCCAATGGCCAGAAACTTTTACCATGGCCAATAAAACTCAGTTATCAGGCAGTAGCATGAAATGAATATTTATATTAATACATATATTTATGTGTATGTTAATGTAAGTAGATCAGTTTTGTGTTTCCTGTTTTTTTGTGGCTACTTTCGAGCCACTTTCGAAGTTGCGTTTAAAACCAATTATCAAATCATGTCGCTGCTGGCTGACAAACTCATTTATTTAGCTTCCAGACATTGGAGGCATATGCCTACAACACCAACACACACTTGCAACACACACACACACTAATCAAGTCCAAGTGCAAGACAAGTCAAGTTCCAATTTTGCTTTCGTTTTACAACAACAACAACAACAAAAACAACATATGTATGAATGGGAGAATGAACGATCCACAAGCTGTCAAACTGTCGCCAGGGCCTGAAACTGTCATTATTCAGTGTCAGTAGTTTGTATGGTTTTCGGATTTGGACATTTTCCAACTAAATGTAATGTGTGAAAATTAAGATTTTTTGGTTTTAGTTTTGTTTAACTATGAGAAACTGGATCTGCCTCAGTTTGCTTGCGCTTTATAACTTTGAGAACCTGTCGACTGCCAAGTAAGTTAATGTTTCCCCCACCTCTCTGTCCCGTTTCTACTTCTCTTCTTGCACTTGGAATATAAAGACGCGATTTTAAGTAAGATTCTTTAGAGAAAATAATTTATTTTCTATGTGCATTATCCATCTAACATTCGCTGGTTAAACTATTATAATTTTACTAATTAAAAATAACATATATAAAACATTATAAAATATTAAGTATTTCAGAAAAAAATCAAACTAAAATACTTACTTGAAACATTAATTAGTTATTTCTTATTTTATTGATTTAAATAAATTAATACAGCAAACAAAGCTGATACAAGAAATATTAGTAATTTAATATTACTGCTTAAACCAATGCTCTTTAATATTATACAGGGTATTGGTGAGTCCATTACACGTTCTCATAGTTCTCTCGCCAATTTAAAAAGCATATATACAATCGGCATAAATCATGTGGCAAGCGCCACAAAACACACGGCGACATATTAAATTTACAAGCAGATTTTGATTTATGAGCGTAATGCATATAAATATGTATTTATTATTGTTGTTGCTTGTTGTTGTTGTCTTTGTTGTTATTACGGCTGTCAAGTCGTCTCGACGCTAACTTTATTTAACTCTTGTTGTAGTCTCTTCTCCCCTCACACTTATCTTATTCTATCTATACAATGTCTCTGTCTCATTTTCGCTTAGCCTACACAATTTGCGGTATGCTGGCAACGTCACATGCAATTGGAGAGCCAAAAAAAAAACTGTCTGGCTACTCTACAATAGAGTATATGGTTACTTATGGCAAGGTTGTAGTTTTATGATAATGAAATATTAGGTATACCAATATTTGTTGGTAATAATAATACAAATAATTTAATATGTTTGTTCTTATATACAGACATCCATAAAAACAATGGATATCTTAATTACAAACATAATCTATTAACACCAAAATAGGAATTAATTTTAATTATAAATGACAAGTTCTGAATGTTCGAATAGAAACTTTTTGCAGCATCTCATTTGAGTTTGTGGGCGTTTTAAAGCGCGTTAAAGTTACTTGCCTCGCCTCAGTGGAAATGAGAAACTAACAGACAGCTCCATTAATTAAAATGAAAATTAGTGGTTTCATATTGTAGAGAATGTTGAGTAAGGGGAGGGAGAGGAAGAGCGGGAGGTAGCAGGCTCCATTCCTGGAAACCACATTCAAAAGCAGCAATTAGTGTTGAGCGTGTAAAAATCTCTTAACGGGCAATTTGATAAATCCACATCCATATCTTGACCCACTTTTTGGGCACACTGATGAAGTCTCTGCCAACACCATTTCCCGCTCACTCTTCCCTCTCATGCTGCACGAAATGTACAGAGCATTTACGTTTCTGTTCTTTTTTAGCTCGTCTTCCTTTTTCTCTGACTTTTAATTCTACATTTATCATTTTACCTGTCCAGCAAGTCAGGATTTTAAGTCGAAGCTTAAAGTTGAACTTATCAATAACTAAACTTTTTAGTTGCAACTTATGTCCAACTTTAAATTAAATACGCGACGAGCTTATAACAAAAAAAAAAAAGAAAGAAAACAATAAATGATTCTCTTGCGTAAAATTGTTGAGAATTATTTTGCCACGGACATTTTTATTCAACAATTCTCGACCACAGAAACTGCCACTCGCTGGGGCCCTTAACTTGTCCAAGAGGAGCGCAATTAAACGAGTTGCGACCGCAACAGTCAGCGCAATATTACGAAAAAAAAAATATTCATACACATACACATGTAAAGTTAGAGTTATTCACTTTTAATGCATATGAAATATGCAAAGCATGTTTAAATGCAAAGAAAAAAATTGTAGTAAAAAAGTCAAAAGGGCAAATGCAAATAAATGAATGACAGTTGTAACTAATTGAAACAGTTGACATGTTGCTGGTTCAGCGTCGCGACACATGTGCAAATTGTATTAACATGTATGACAGACAATACAAAAGCAATACAATTTTAATCAATTAAATCAATTTGCTTTAAAGCTTAAGTAAAGAAAATGATTTAATTTGTAACGTCAATTTAAATTGCGCACAGTTGGCGCCACTCAGTGTTGGTAAATTCACAGAGCAAGAGTAGAGAGCGCCTTCGGTGGCATCGATACTCACTCTCAGAGCTGGTTACTGAGAGAAAATTTTTGCTCTCTCTGTCTCACTCATTTTCAACGCCTGCTTCAATGCTTTTCGTCAGTTTCGTCTGAATTTTCGTCGCGTAAGGTTGGTTGCGCAAATATTGCGCATGGAATTCTTGTGTAAAAACGCATTTTATTAAAAGAAAATGTAAATGCAGTGTACCTTAATGATATATAACTTCAACAATACGTCTAGCTTGTCCAAGTGCGTTGATTTCAATACATAAATTCAGTGCATAACATGAAATAGGAAAAATATAACAATTCGCAACGCTAGCCTGCGGCCAGCCGACTCTAATGTTGGTTAGAGAGAGACAACGCTACTGTGTGCGCAATTTGTTGATGTCGTTTTTGTTGTTGCTGAAGATATAATGCCTGGCGCTTCTGCTCATATGCAGTTGTTGTTGCTGTTGTCGGATGTGCGAGTGTTTTGTTTGTAAAAGAACAAGAAAAGTGCCTACAAAGAAAAGAAAAAAGGATTGCATTGTTGTTGTTGCAGCCGGCAAAACAAATGGTTGGAGCTCAAGTTAGATGCAAATAGCCTAAGAAGTCGCAACATATTCATCGCTAAAAACACAATACGTAAAATCCAGGCGAATACACAAGAAAAAAGTGGAGTGAGCGTCTAAAGTAATATAATAACGTGTCGAAAGAATGTGCAAAATGTGTAGAATGTTTGTGCAAAAGTAACAGCGAAAACGAAACCTATACCGAAACCAACACCAAAGCAATAGAAAAAAGAGGCCGTCAATATGCAATTTAATAAAAGAAACAATATAGTGTAGACGAATATCATCGTTATTAAAATTCAAAACAAAATTGTAGCAAAACAACGGTTTCAATTTGCTTGCAACAAAAAATACGCAATGGCTGCTGTGGAACTAAGGAACTTGTTGGGAGTGTACATTATATTAACGGCACTTTTACAGCTGGCAACATTTTCGCAAGCAAGTCAAGGTGAGTAACGAAATTATCGATAACAATAAGTTTATAATCGTTCTGTGTTCATATTGATAACGCACTACGTACTTGCTGACAGGTTGTCTGGCCGACGTGCAAAAGTGCATGTTTCGTTTTTTTTTCACCCAAATACTCGTTAATTAGTTTACTTTATGGCAACAACTGATAAACACTATATTTGACCAAAGCTTTGTAGTACAGTGCTTACTCCATAAGTGTAAACTAAGATCATTTTTCTTTCTACACATCACAGCTCACAATTTTTTCTAATTATTTTCTTGGTCTTTTTACCCAGTTGTACTACCACCTTAATTGCAACGTTTTCACTTAACGAGCGTTTACTGTATTTGTATTTCACACTATGTTCAGTTTTTTCCTCATTTGTTGCAAATATTGACGCAAATCACCACGTTTCTTATCCATATGCCAGTCATATGGTACTGTTGGCAATAATTAACGTATTGTATAGATAAGACAAGGATGTTGCCAACATAAAGTTATCAGCTGTTGAGTGTTTCAATGACTGAGACGCTAATTTGCCAAATACTTGAAAATGGCTCTCATCTATAATTAAACACAATCTTAATAACAAATTTACGAGCCCCTGCTTCAAAATATGTCTTCAATCAATGAGCCAGTGGCATGCCACCCAAAAGACCAACAACAAGTGTGTTTTTTACAGCAGGTAGAAAAAAGAAAGAAAGAAAGGAAGTAAAAAGAGAAACAGTTTATCCAGGCAGCTGAAACACATTAACTGATTAATTTACGACAGCAGGCAACACAAGGTCCTCGCTTCAGTTTTTTATAACATTCAATTTTCAGTTTTCTATCGAAAAATCAACATCAGCGGAAATCCTCACGAAATGCGCAAATAATGCAAACAAATTAAATGCCCTTTTCAACCAAATAGGGCTAAAAATGCCGTCAAGGCAACCAAAGCCCAAACGCACCCCCTGAAAAGGAGGCAAGTAGAAAAAGTAGAAAAGAAGAAGCTTAAGCACAAGGGGTGCCTGAAATTTATCAGTGCCAGCTCACAGAATAGAAAAAGTGAACATCCCCGAAAAGTGGAAAAGTCAAGGCGGAAAAATGATAAGCTGTCCCCGTCGCTGGCATGTGCTTTATCAAAACCAACTTTCGGCCCAAATATACATATGCAAATTGCGTGTTGCGGCATGTCAGATTATTTGGGTCAGCCTTCCGAACAGAACCTGGTGGTACTATCAGGATTATGTCCAGGGCGTCAACTAACTTACCAAAGAAGATAGATAAAAATATATTCCGGGGTTTGTTTTTTTCAAAATAAATTGAAAGTAAATATTGGACATAAGAAAGCATTTTGACAAAAAAAAAACGAAAAATAAACAATTATTTTATTTTACGCATAAAGATTATCCTCATGCAAATGAATACAGCTGATGCATAATTCAATTAAATATATTTTATCTGATCTCAGATTGTAGAACATTAATTAATTTATTGTAAATAAATCCTTATTGTTTGGTCCTTTTCATTTGAGACTAAAGAAAATTAAACAATTAAATTTAAAACAAATATATACTATATGTATATTATTAAGCTTGAATGGAATAAATATGTGAAATGTTTAATCTTTAGAATGTGATTGAAAATTTCTAATATATTTGACATATATTTGACAGGTACTTGCCTTCATGCTTTCGCGATTTACAACTAAATTAAAGTCTCGAAGTCGCATATGCGATTTAAGCTTTTAATCTGTTAAGTTCTTATAAACATTACGTTGACACGCATTCCGTTATTTAAATGGAGCTTTGTGAGCCATTGACACAGCTTGGGCTCAGGTTGTAGACACACACACACACACACACACACACGTACACACGCAATGTCCTTAATTAATGGCCAGGCGGTAATTAAAAAATCTTACAACAATAACTGCTCAACGGCTGGGTGTAACCAAGGCAAGCAGAACACCGTTAAATTTACGTCCTGTGCTGTTTCTCCTGTTTTGCCATTCCAGAGAAGCATATAAATAACTCTCCCAACTCCCGGTCTCGTCTCAGTTTTCACATTTTCCTTTAATGGCCATAATTCTTTGCTTAGTGCTACGCTCTGTGTGTGTGTGTGTGTGAACTGTGACAATTGTTTTGCGTTTTGCGTTTCGTGCTTTTAAGTATCCTGTGCGAATCCTGGCCAGCAACACCCGGACCACCATCATATTTGGCCGCATTACGTGATATACGATATGAGTGACATGTTATTCTAATTTCACACCCCCTTTTGTGTTCTGTTCTTTTCTCGAAGGGTGCGCTCTGTCGCTGTCCTCTAAAGCATTTCCATATGGTCCGCTTCGGGCACTCTTTGCATGTCTCTCTGTCTGTGTGTGTGTGTGTCGCAATGTGTACACAATACAATGTACATAAAATAAGTAAGGAGCGGGAGGGGGCTCGAGAAGTTTCGGTTTGAGAAACGAGCCCAGAATGAGGTCATTTCGTTTCAGTCACACTCTGTGTTTTTTTGACCCGGCCCGGCTGTCAACTAATTACAGTCAATGCAAAATTATTTTTCTTAAGCGCCGGAAGCTTTGTTGTTGTTGGTGGCAGTGGTTGCAAGGATCTAGCAGTTGTCGGTGAATTCTTTCACCATGTTGTCAATTTTCAATCAGTGCAAACAAAGTAAGATATCGCCAAGGAGTGCCGCCTGTGCCATCCTGCATTCCCCTAAGGAAGTACAACAAAAAGGTTCTTTGTCGTTGATATTGACGTTGCTTGCAACGGATGTGAGTTATGAGTATGTGTTTGTGGCATTGACATTTTTCAAGGTTGCACTTACATTTTAGCAAACAAATATATTCAAAAAATATATTGACTTGAAGGGGAAAAAAAGCTGGGAATTCAACCAAATTGTTTACAATATTGAAATGTCTGAGAATACTTATAATAAAAATACTTAAGCTATACAAAAACTTCTTTTCACACTTAAACTATCGAACTTTATTTAAAAACTAGCATATGAACTTGGATTTTTGGAAGTAATACCATAGGAAACAAGAAACCACTACGAATTTAAAAATACTTTGATAATTTAATAAATTTTGAACTCTTCAGAAAGTTTTTATTTTTATGATAACATTAACATTGCAAGTTAAGATGCGCACTTAGTTTAATACATTTTTAATACTTTTGAGATCATAATATTACAAAATCAAAGAACTTTGTGCTTCAAAATTCTTGTTGCTTGTTTAAATAATATATTTTGTAGGTTGCAACAAAATTTTAGTTGAATTTTCTTGTTCATGCATAAATGAAACCATCAAAATTTTACATAATTTTGCCAAAACTAATTTGGCATGAAGTGGAATTTTGTATAACTCGGCTCAAATGAAACTGCTACTTGCTATTAACGGTTTTCTGCTCAGCCATGCCCAGCTGCGCATTTAAATTAGTAATTTTTCACGGCGAAAATTAATTTTAATTTGCACACCCCAAACATTTTTCGCTCGAAAAACAATAAATGCATTTTCGACATGTCATGTTGTTTGTTTTTTTTTTTGTATCCAAAGGCATTTTTATGGTCTGACCGCAACAGCAACAACATGCCTGTTGGTTGCAACAACCAACATA
This sequence comes from Scaptomyza reducta, assembly GCA_035044485.1. Taxonomy (NCBI): domain Eukaryota; kingdom Metazoa; phylum Arthropoda; class Insecta; order Diptera; family Drosophilidae; genus Scaptomyza; species Scaptomyza reducta. Next base: position 858,957 of record JAWNNV010000148.1, on the reverse strand, counting down.
TTTTTGTTTTGCAAAAAAAGAAAAACAACAAAATGTCTTCCCTCTCGCTCGCTCGAACTCCCTTGGCTGGCGGCAAAATGCAATTTGGGCCAAGTTCTTCATCCTTTTCGAATAAGCCAACATGAATAATTCACAACAACAACAGCAACAGCCGAAGAAATCCCAAAACACATTTTCAAATTGTGTCTGTTGTTGTTCCTGTTGCAGTTCTTGTTGTTGCTGCTGCAGTTCAACGCACCCAAATTCACCGCAACAACAACAACAAGCTCCATATCTGGTCGGAGCTGCTTGCTCTGTTCTGTTCTCTGCTGATCTCTCTCAAAGCAGCAGCAGCAAAACCATCTACACAGGCGAGGTGAGGCCAGGCAGAATGTATGGCAACAGGAAATGGCATAAAAATCACTTTATTTTCATTTGCAATTACTTTGTGGCATTGGCAATGCAAAAGATCTGGGCTCAATTGTTGTAAGGGCGTGTGGGCGTGGTCGTTCAGCCAATTTGCATATACTACACTAAAACGGTGTGAAAATGAATGTTGTGTGTGTGTTGAGTGTGTGTGAATGTGTGTGGGAGGTGCAGCCAATCAGCTACAAAGCAGAGCTTCAACTAAATCTTGAAATGGAGCTGGGGCTAGAACTCAAGCTGGCCAGTTTAACTGGAGTTTTAAAAGCCTTCGTAAATTGTGCAGGCAACAAAAATCATTCTTTAATTTTTAGGAGAGTGTGTTTTGTTGTACGGCTATAAAGTGCTTACTTAGTAGGAGGAATGATATGGTGAAAGGTACAGCTTAATGAAGAAGAGATATTTAGATCTAGATTCAGAATATTCCCTTAGAAACAGCTCTTAATCTTATAAATATCAAAACGTTCCTAATAACGTAACCGATTATAAAAAGAATTGGATTTCTGTTTATGGTTTGGCATTTCAAGTCAAAAATTCGATTTCAAGTGGAAAAGTATAGTATAACCTTGTCAAAAGTAAATTCAACTAAACTGCTAACATTTTTGGTAATATCTATATTAAAACATGATTAAGTTTATACAATGATTCTTAATCTTACAACCTATTTGAATGAGTGTTCTATTTATGAAACTACGATAACTTTTGCATACCATTCTTTTGGACAAAATATTCCTTTAGCTTTTGACAGACTAACGGTACGTTATAAATACTCTCAGCCGATTAATATTAAAACCTTTATCTATACATTCTCATACATGGACAGACATGTTCAATATTTATCGCTTTGTAATTATACGAGTTTTTTGTCATTCCTTTGCTTGCCTTTCCAATTTCATCTGATACCATTTTATTATCATTTCCATTTGCATGTCCGCCGCTGTACTTAAATAAATATCTGGTATTGAACTGAGTGCTATTTAAACGGCACTTTAAGCGTTTTACAACGCCAGCAGCCCGTGTAATGGGTGCAAATCCTGAATAGCTTTAAATGCTAGTCGGTGCGGTGCCCTCTCCACAAAATCGAAGCGAGAAACCCGCTCGTAAAACTCACGCCCAGCTTTAAACAGCTCCTCTAGGCTCGGCGGGGTGTTCCCATAAACCGCCCAGACATTATTCAAACGTTGAGCTGCGAAGCTACGCTTAAGCTCTAATACTCGACTCTATGCCAATTCATTTAATCACTTTTTTGCAAACGGAAGTCGACAGTGGCTTCAATTTTTGTTCTTCTACTTCGTTTTTTTTTAAACATCGTTCATTTAAGATATGTAATTGCTAGCAGCTCCAAGCTTCTTCAGCAGGAGATCAGCCACGCCTAGAGTCGACTTCCACTTGGAGTACGAGTTTGAATTGTTGCCCGCAGCTGGTTAAAGAACTCAATTAAAAACTTTACCCGACTCTCCGCGCTTCTCTCCTTGCGGAGTGCCTATGAAAAAATAGTAAACAAAGTTGTTCGATTGAGGGAATACCCTTTATAAAATTTTTTTTTTAAGTTTTTAATAAAGTTTCTTTTTTATTTTTGGAATTTTTAAGAGTTTTGGGAAATTACAAAAAATATTCAAATATTTTTTTTTTAATTCTTCCATTAAAATAAGTTTTTAGATAATCGTTTTAAGCCACACTGATCTTTGCGATATCCAACATATTTCTTATTTTTCTGTTATCCAAAAATTTAGTATAATTTTTTTTAATATTTTCCTTCCTTGCTCATAAAATGCTCAAAGGGTATTAAAAACAACTTTGCTTCATGATTTTTGAAAGCACAAACTTTTGGCCTTGTTGTTGTTGTTGTTGTAGCTCCGGGGCAACATTAATTGAAAACGCGGCAGCAAATTGAGTTGGTCATTTAGGTGGCATGTCCATGTCTCGACAAGACTCTCCGCTCCCGGCTCGTCATCTCCACATCGACGTCGACAACTTATCAGTCGCTTATCGGTCAAGCAGACGCCCAGAGACCCCAAAGACTAAACGTTTTTTGCTTATATGTTGTTGTTGTTGCTGATGGCCATGGCTGCCTGAAAGTAGATCGATCGTTGAATTCAATCCACACTCCACCCGAGCCGAGCTCCTCCTCCTCCTCCTACTGTCTGTATCTGTAGCGTTAATCTATCTTGGTTGCCGCACAACAAAATAGAACATGAAAAACGAGCGCGACGCTTTCAATACAACGGCGACGACAAACGATGCGACGCGACGTTTTGTATATATTTTGGTGCGGGCGGTGAGGGGGGTTTGTTTGGCAGCCAAGTAATTTGTTACAAGCAACAGGCACAAGACAAAAGAAACAGGCGCGCGCTCTTTTCGACTCTGATCCGATCTCAAAACTGCGATTCCCGCTTAATTCTCCCTGCCCATCCGAACTCAACTCTGACTCGCAGTTGAGAAGCGAATGTGCAGCGCTTGCTATTATTTCAAATTTATCTACAAAATGCACGTACTTCATACCACTTACCGCGTCTGTGCCACTGTTATTGCCCTCCACACACTGTGCTAAAACTCAATGAACAACAAAACAAATCTATTTTAAGGCAAGGCAATTTTATAAGAGAGACAATTTGTTAAAGTTTGGAGCAATGGGAGAAGACTGTGATGAAATTATTATACAAGTAAAAAAGTATCTTGAAAGGGAAGTTTAGGAGAAACTCGTGAATAATCGAAAAAAAAGTTACCGACGAAGAGAATATATAGATATAAATGTAGCAATAATCTGGGAACATTTTTCTGATTTTTCTTTTTAGCAAAAAACATTTTTTGACTATAAAAGTAGTTGAGTTTTTTATTTAATTTACTGCTTTATATTTATTTAAATTATCGTGTTCACTAAAAATATACCAAACTATTAAACTCTTTAATCTAAATCTAAATTTAGTTATCAGATATTACAATATAAACAGTTAATCGTAAAGTGTTGGCAACTTCTTCACGAACTTTAACGATGTAATAAAACTTTATAAACTTAAAAGTAATTCAATATCCATGCTCACAGTTCTTTTATACCACTGTGCACACTGTCTAGTTGGCCTCACGACAGACCCGCTTGGCTTGAAAGCCAGAGGCACAAACCTACATACACACACACAGACACATACGTACATATAGTCAGTGATCTTTGTTGGCAGTGCTGTGATCTTATCTCAAACGTTGTCCGCTGTCCGCCTTGTAAACTGTCCGGACGCGTTCGCGCAACTTAAGTAGGTACTAAGTGCTGCATATTTCAGAGCCATGGCACAAACAGAGACCTGGCCAAGTCGAGTTGCGCTCTGTTGAACTCGCTGTCTGCCATTTGTTACTGTTGTTGTTGTTGTTGTTGTTCTTATAATAGCGATTGCAATGGCAAAAGAGTCGATAACATGTGCAGTTTATGACGCGTCTGTCGATATCTGATTAATGGCAATTATCTCTGCATTGCCCAGAGCTGTTGTAACTGCAACTGCAACAGCTGCGGCTGCTGCTGCCTGCCGTTCGGTCGCTCTGCCGTTGTGTGGCATCTTCAATTGAGCTGTCATGTTTTGGTTGTTGCCACCGAGTTTTGAGTTAAGTTTTTTGCGCTAATTTACGTGTCGCCATTGATATTTGCATAAAATGTTTAAAATGCGACCACTTGCTATCAAATGCATCTGTGCTTTCAGTTTGCTTTACTTTAAGTTTTGCTGCTGTTGTTGCCCCATTAGATGCTTCACTTTATGTGCGGCAGACAAACACTTCTCTCTGTACATCATTCTCCTTCGCTCTGTGTTAGCTGACACTTAAGTCTGTCTCGGCCAGGCCAGACGGTGAGAACTGGAATGCGGCAGCCGTTTTGGCCAAACACTTGACTTGTTAACTGCGTAACTTTGCAGCCGCCAAAACGCTGCTGGCAACATTTACTTTTCGACCGTGCTAAAATCTTATGTGGATTTTTGGGAGCCATATTTGGTCATGGTCTTAAGTTGGTATCCTTGAGTCTAGCAACTATAACATTTATACAAGAATTGTTGCATTTAGCTTAACATGTATGTGCTATATATAAAACGTTAGCAATTTGTAACATAATAAAAGCATAGAATAGCAAAAAATACAATGCTCTGACAGTTTAGAACAAAGTGCATGTTGTATATCCCTTTTAGCCTTTTTTTTAGTTTGTTCCTTGCGACTTGTCGTCGTCTGTGATGCATTAACTGTCATCGTCTTTATGCTTGGGCTTCCTTCCACATTTTGCAGTTGTCGCTCAGTTATGCAAATCTTGTAATGAGGTGGTAAAATACCCGACTCAACTGCACTTTTCACGTCTCTCTCTCTGGCAATGACACAAATTGCTTGTGTCTTTTGTGTATGTTTTGTGTTTGTCGTTAAGGCTGAGACCCTGAAGGTCTTCGAGTAACTAGTCTATGTGTACAAGTGCCCAGGGCATTGTTTATCCACTACCTGGAACGGTGCGGCTCATTGCGACAATGGAGTTGGTTAGTTGAGAGCTGTGTTTATAACTACTGGGTTGGGCTCCTATATCGCTGAACAAATATACAATTAGGGGTAGGCTCATTAACAGAATATAGGGTGCGGTTAGCAGCTTGAATTTGTATAATGTATACTCATAAATTGAGTGGAACGAGTAAATAGTTTGACAGTCACGAATAACGAATAACTTTTGAGATCAATAAATGTCAAATTCGCGATTTGAAAGATATCATATTATTACACAATATTTGTGTAAACGGACAAACTATCATCCAAACCGCTATCCAATACTCGTAGGCATTTCTTCTTTAAAGTTTAAAGTGCCAGCTACTATTGTTTTATACTTTTTGTTTTTATTTTTGAAAATAAATTCTAAACGAGTGATTTTTAGTATCGCTTTTCCAAGTGATTAGCTCAACTAAATGTCCGAAATCTATCAATAAATACAATCCAATAATTATAATCATATTTGTTGTCTACAATTACTATAATATCATCAAAATAATATCAATATGACAAGCATTACAAATGCATTCTGCACATTGTTCCATTGCAATGAGTCTAAAAATCATATAAATTCGCGTATTATCAATAATATTAATTAGGCACTGGATAAATCGATATGTTATATACCTATTTGTAAGCTGAAAGTCCTGCAACGAAGTCTAAACTTGTGATGATGTTGAGCCTGTCTAAAAATTGAATTGGCTGTCGTCCATTTCTCCTGAATGTCATCGTGGATTCTGGCCATAACATAAAACATTCGAATCCTAAGAAAGCTTTCCATTAATTTCACAGGGCCCTAGCGACTTTTAAAACTGGAATAACACTTGTCCCCTTTGCTATAAGTTAAACTTGAAGATAGTCTCAATCTATACTGTGACGGCTGAATTCAAATTGTATTTAGACGGGGATGTTTATTAATCTCAAATAAATAAATATATATGCACTGGTGTTTCTGTATTTAAGAGCTGCTTTGCATAGAGTTCTTATCGATGCTTATAGTTTCGAACTGCTTTAAGAACCTTTTCGGTTCAGTGCTGTACCCACGCATCTCAGATTCGATTAACCCTAAAAGACAGTTCATAAGCAGTTTTTTATGATCTTTGGGCACACTCATAACTTTCACACGCGCAGCTCGACGCAAATGCCGTTAGCTGAATGTTAAACGAAGGCCAAATTACTCGCTTGATGCTGATGTGAAATGCCGCCAGTTGTTGGCCTGCTCTGACAAGCATGAAATTGCGCGTCGCTACTCGTCGCTAAAGTAACAACAAGAACAAGAGCAATAACAACAACTAGAAACGACACTCGCACTTGAACTTTTGCACAAAGTGTTCAACATGACAGCCAAGCAGAAGAAGAAGACGAAGAACCAGAAGCAGCAGCAGACTGTTTGAATTTCGCCAAGAGGGAGTTGAGTAAAGTGAACTGGACAACAGCTCTAAATTGCTAAAGCGGAAGTCACGTAGAGAGCAAGAGTAAGACTGAAAGAGAGAGAGAGAGAGAGAGCTAGGATAGAACAGCTGCCAAAAAGTGATTGATGCGCCGTTAAACCAAAACCAATGGAAAACCCATTTCCCGTAGTCCCTGCGCATGTTTGGTCGTTTGGTCCCTCTGCGTTGCATTTAATTAAAACTTTTGCTACTCGATCGTCGAATGTAGTGTGTATTTCTTATGCAAAAGTCGTCGTTCGTATATGCCACAGTGTTTGGCATATGCAAATTTGTACCATGTGTAGAAAAAACTTATCCGAAACTCGCAGTTGCTGCCAGTCAATCCATAAATTGCAATCTGCAATTGCGCCTTTAGGGGCCAACAGCAAGTTCAGGGCCAAGACACGTGCCTTACCGCCTTACTCACATTCGTCTCTCGCACGTTTATTTTTCTGCTCAAATCGTCGTTGGGTGTTAGGTTTTTGTGTAAATATTATTGCAGATCAAATATCAAATATTTTGCTTGACAGCCAACGTCTCTTTCTTTCTTCTTTTTTTTCAACTGAAGCCTCATCGTGCGGGAATAACTTGTAAATATTTGCAGCATTATCATCGTATGACTATTGTGCTAACAAAGAGCTTAATACGTTTGACTAGCATTAGAACTTCCATTTGGACTCCATCTTTCTGCCCAACAATACTTTTGACAAAAGCAACACACATTAATCTTTGTCAAGCTGAAAATAAACATTTTTGGGGGCGCAATAGAAAACATACAGCAAATCTCCTGGTTGTATGTATTGGAATATTCAGACAATCCTAACAAAGTCACTTAATTGCCTCTCGAATGCCTTTTGACCCTTTTGCTGGTTCAATAAACTAAGCTATTTGTTTTATTGATTGCCTTATCAGTTATTTGTGTGGAATGCACTTTTCTGTGCTGCCTCTTAAAAATACTCATCGAATGGGGAGATTTTCTTTTTAAATTACTTACAAAAGGTTTTAAGATCTTAATATTTTTGATATATATTTGTTATATTTATCTAATACATAAAACATAAATATAAATTTTCATTAAACAAATGTCAAAAAAACTTATCGATGAGTTTTAACTTCAGTGTTCAATATCTCCGCTGTTTCTCAACCGATTTAAATAAAAATCAATCTAGAATATATATTCTGTATTCGGAGATGCGGCCTTCGCTATTATAACCATTTTATACATTTTCAATGGATTCATAAACATACATTAACAGTTTAGATAGAATCTCGTTGACTGTCATGGACCACTATCTTTAGTATATTTTTCAACTATTACTATTATCACCAAATTCAAAATTTTCGTTTAAAATTTGAAGCTTCCCCTTTTCGAAGTTGACTGCTTTCAATTGCAATATTATTTTTTACGAATTTTATTTTTGCTTGCAATCCCGGTGATTTTATGTGAATGATATTATTCTCGAACGAACATCAAATCTGAAGTATTGAATAAATCGGATTTAAAATACCCGTTTGTATGCTAATGGTTGTAGGACGAGTTCTAATCGGTGCCAATGTCTAAGTGGATTTATTAGAAGCACTAGATTCTGTCACTACAAACGTCTATTATCCATTTCTGTTCAACTTACTCTGGACTGTTCCCACTTCGTGAAGCATCCGAATCAATCCTGACACAGTTTTCGATCAGTTTCGAAGGGGTATAATGCCATTCTCCAACTCGAATCACACTTGCCCCTACGAGGTGAGTAACAGCTTGAAAATGTTGTCAAATTCTCTATTCTCTTTTCTATGACAGGAGAGCATTATAGTCAAGGACTTTGTGCTAAATGACAAAATGTTTGAAAAAGTGCCTTTTCCACAAGCAAGCTATATGTTTAATCTGAGGATAGCTACGAACTCCATCTGGTCGTTAAATTTTAACTTCTGCTTGGATATAGATCTTAAGCAAACTTTTCGATATTAAACATTTTAATGTTTTAAATATATTAAAGAGTATCTCATTGTGCGTCAATCTCCATGTTGTACGTATCGTTATTTACTTTATTTTACTTCATATCAGCGTACAAACATAAGACCTGATAACGAGCTCCGGCCATCGATCTATAGATTACTTTTTGGTGTTGCGCCGTGGGTCAATTTTTAAGTTTCCACAAAAAAAAATCGTTATTTTTTTTTTGGGGCTCTGTGCGTGCCGCGTCATTGCCTAAAGAGGGAGTGGGTATTGGTTATTGAATACTGCTACGAAGTGAGAGAGAGAGGGAGAGAGACTGTCTGGGTAATAAATAAGATTGAGTATATACTCATATGCACTCACAATTTATGACTGGGTCGACTTGAAGCATGCACTGCCACTGGGCATTAGGCACATCCATAACGCATTATGGAAACGCTTTCTATTTATGAAAGTTTCTGTTGCCGCGGTCAGACATTTCAAAATTGTTCAGGTTATAGTTCAGCTCTCTGCAACACTCACAACTCCTTATTAGACCGTACCCAGTTCATTATTGCTTGCTCAAACACTTTTTACGCAGCAGTCACGTACAGAGAGCTGCAGCTGCAATCGATATGGTTTTAATACATTTGATGGTTTCTGTGCTACAATTGTTGCAATCAGAATAATACATTCATTTGTATTCAAGAATTTATGTTCAATTTAAATAATCTATCTCTAAGGAATGTTGGATTCTTATTTACTATTATAAACTTGGCATGTTTTCTGCATAATGATTAAAAATCGAAAGACTTGGAAAAGATTTGTAACCCTAAATGTAATAGTTTTAAAACTTCAAATAAGCTATATAATGACTAAGACTAATACATAACTAATATGTGTTTGTCTTTTTGGTTTTGGTTGATAGTTATGCCCGCTTCATTTAAGCAAAACATAAATCTGCGGTCTCTATACGCGTATTAGCGAATTTAATCAATTCTAGTTTTTGGTCTGATGAACAGATTATGCCCCATACGCGTATTAGAATTTGTGGCAGTGAAAGCACAATATCAACACAATCTATATAATAGTTTTAATGCACTGCCGGCCAGTTGTTGTTCTTGTCGTTGTTGTTGTTGTTGTGGTGTCTGTGATTGCAAATGTTTTGTTTGTGGTTTATTATATGAACATGCAAACATTCAGCGATTTGGCAACACAATTGGGCGGCTTTTGGCTGACAAACATGCAGCACTGCTGCTAGGCCACAAAACATATTTTCATCAGAGCTGGTGCTGCTGGGGCGCCTATCTAATGCGGTCAGTGTGGCGACTCTGTGGGCAGTGGCGGCGGCACCACCAATGCGTGTGGGCAGGTCATAAAAATAATGAAATGCCCCAAGTGTGGAGCTGGCCAAAAACAGACAAAACTAAAGAGTTAATGCGACTGCAAAAAATTAAATATATAATTGACGCCGGCTCGTAAAACAATCCAAAAGAATTTTCACAAGCAGTGTGGGCTAGGGTTAAGGAGGGGCGGGAGAGTTTACTGAGTGCTAGTTGAACTTCAACCGCAGATAAACCAGTCAGCTGAAGAGGAAGCTGTGAACTGAACTCTAGTTGCTGTCTGTCTGTCTGTCTGTATGTGTGTGTGTGTGTGTGTGAGTGTGTACGTGTGTTTGCGTTTGCAGCAGACACATAATTCATACATTCACAAAAGTATTTATCGATTTTTATCCTTCTTCTTCTCGCTTGTCGCTGCCCCAACTGTGGGGGGAGTCGAACTCAGCTGTTAGTTGAGTCTTGTCCCTCTCGCAATATTTTTACGATTTGCAACAGACGTTTGCCACTCAGTCTAAAAACACACACACACACGCACACCTAATGCGCGCGCCTTTCAACAGCATCACATTATTATACAAACATACTTATATACACACATACTATGTGTGTAAGAGTTGTTGTGCTTGTTGCGGTTGCCACCAAACACGACAAATGTTTTGACGCAGTCAGCGAGGCCGTTTTTGGGATGAGGTTCTCTTCTTGGGGTCGGCCTGGTCATGCCATTAAATTCAGAAAGGAAAAACACAAACACAAAAAAAAAGTCTACGGAAAATGTTTTCAGTTTGCTGCTGATGATGATTCAGAAAAGCGAGTAAAAACATTTCGCATAGACTTTTCCAAAGCGCAAAACAAAAGTTGCTTCCCTCGCAGCGATTGTCGAGTTTTATGATTGGCACACACACAAACACACTGAGAGCTCCTGTGTGGCAAGCACATTAACTGATACCTAAACGGCAAAAACCTTTTGTTTTTAATGGGTTTTGAGTGTATTTTGAACCCTGCGTCTGTGTCATAAATAATAATGCCGCACGACAAAATCAGATGATTTACTTGGCTTTGATGACACTTTACATGGCCATAATTTGTTGCCAGTTCACACAGGAGCGCGTACAAATGTTATCAGTTAAAGCACAGCACCCAACCTCTCTCACCCCTCCCCTAAAGCCTTGGCTACTCCTCTTGGATGCACCAATAAAATTTGTTTCTGTTTCAAACTTTTATTTTTATGCTTTGACGACCGGGCCCCTAAATCAAATTTTAGTTTTTTCTTCTTTTTTGGGGGTGATATATATGTTAGCTGTAAGTTATGTTCGGAAAATATCATTTAAAATGTATCTCATATTCGAACAAGTTTTTAATTTTATTTGTTTTTCAATTTGCTTTCAGGTAAGTGAATATATATCATCGAATATCTATTGGAAAGCCCATTCGAAAGGAAACGCTGTTAAAATCGCTACAGTTTTAATGTAAGGTATGGGAAACTGGAAAACGATTCTATGAAGTTTTAGGGAAGATTGAAAAAAACGCTGTTCAAATCTTCCACGCTTATGTCAGATCCAGGTAATTGTAAATATCGATTTTAAAAAGCATGAAGGAAGAATGAAAATAGAGCTTAAATCTACTCAGGTTTTATGTAAGGTTTCAAATAATTGGAAAAGGATTTAATGTTTCCTTTATCTTTCTTTACTGCTGTTGTTTGCACATAATCAATATTAAAAACTTTCTAAAAATACCTATTAAATTAGTGTTAACCAAAGGACAGTCCATCCTCTCGTATAGCAAAGTCTAAAATCGAAACAAAACTGTACAAATCAAATTTTGTTGTGTAAATTGTTGAAAAGTTTTCATACACACATACATTTGCATATGTGCTTATGTTCAAACCGGCTTATAAATCTATCATTCATATGCATTTTCAATTTTCCTCTTCTCTCTTGAGTTCCTCTTTAAGTGCATCTTAGTTAATGCAAATGCAAATGTAAACTATAATTGCCAGCCACAGCTAAAGTTGTGTGCATATTCAATTTTAATTCAAGTCTTCTGAGGTATATGCATTTGTAAAGACAACTAAATAAGATCTTCGATATAAACAAGATTCTCTGTCCTGGTATCCACCCATAGCCCAAGCGATAGGGCATAGAGTTTTCATTTTATTACGAATCTAAGCCTTGGAGATGACCATTAAGATTGGATTTTTCTACATGGATTCATTTTAAGGTCAAAGATCGCCCCTGCCATTTCCTATGTGCATACAAATATAAACTTAGTTTGTTTATAAAAACTTGGAGTAATAATTTGATTATCACGTATCTGGCAATAGGATATCTATCATTATCTTTTACTATTTTTTGAAGTCAAAACTAATGCAGTCTTAAGTGGGCATTAAAGTTGTTTGTGTTGCTTTTATTGCTCCAGATATGTTAATAATGCACGCATAAATTTCAACGTCAGGTGCAATCAACACATTTTTCGAAAGCGCCTCAAAAATATTGACACAAATTTGATAGAAAAACAAAAAATATACGAAAAGTGTAAACTCGTTTTGGTATTTACCAACAGCAACAGCAGCAGCAGCAACTGCAGCAGCTCCGATTACGCTCATAACTTGTCTGTCTGTCTATATGTTTACTACTTTTATTGTGCGCCAAATTCAATTAACAGCAGTCAACGTGGGTAGGCGCCAGTCATTGAGCGAGTCAGAGGAGCAGGGAGCTAGGAGCTGTAAGCGTGGGATGCTCCTGGCTGCAACTGCAACACCAAGTGGCATGGCAGACTTGACTCAACCCCAATTGCGTAATCCGACAGGCTGGCACCTATCTATATATATATATATATATATATATATATATCTATATGTCGTCATGTGTTTATAGGCTCGAAAGCTGCAATTGCAGCTGGGGCGTGGCAGCAATGGTTGCTGCTGCCGATAAAAATAATTATGATGAATAGAGTGACACAAAAAAAAACTATTAAAGTTTGTGTGTTTATTTTTTTAGTTTTATAAACTTTAATTGCATAATTATGGGCTAACTGAATGCTAATGCAATTTGTAGCTCCTTTTAATTATATGAATATATGAATCATAATTGGATTAATTGCTGCGGAGCAAACATTGTAATATATAAATATTCATTGGTATGAATACAGATAAGCATTAAGCTATAACTATTAATACTGATGATACCAAACAATTTTTTTTTGTCATGAGTTTAAAGCTTAATCGATTGATTGATATTTAAGTAAATTCAACAAATTGACATACCACAAGCATACTTCACTGAAGATGTTTTACAAAACGAGCAATTAATTTAACTTATTTTGAAATTGGAAGCCCTTTAATTAGATAACATTAATTCTAATCAATATGAGCTTTAATTTGACACTTCTAAGCAATAAAACAGACATATTTGAGCCAAACCCTAATTGATTTACGTACTTTGAAATTCAATTAGACAGTCACAAAAGATGTTTTGTGTCTCACTCGTTGAAAAATTGCAAATGCTAATGCACTTTTGTCTACTCATTTATTTACGATGTCTGCAGAGACGATTTAAGTGATTTACCATGGCGGTGTCTAAGCTTCAGTAAAAGAGCTGCCTGCCTGCCGGGCAATGAGTCAGATGTCCAATATCAAATAATAGAGGAGTGAAAGGGGAATTGATAGCCACCCACATAGGATGCGTCCACTTGTCGCCAATTCACACGCTTGCCACGTAGCCAACTGAGAGACGAGACCGACAAGTTGCCAATATTAAACGCTTCAATGGATTTTATGGAGCATAAACAGGAAATTTGTTAAAGAATGCGCAATTTGCGAGTGAACGACAAAAGGCAGGAAGACAGGAAGACGAAACAGGATGGGTCAGTTGAATAGAGCGTTTCCTGCCATTCAATTCTGTCAGTTACAGTTAGAGTTACAGTTTTCATTTTCCTTTTACCAAAGTCCGGCATTAGAAACTTGACTTCAAGAATAAACATCAAACAACAACAGTTTAAACTTACGATGTTTGATGAAGTTTAAATACACTTTATGCAGGAACAGGTTTCAAAAATTATCCATGAAGTGAATGGCTCTTTGGGTTAAGACCTATTCCTAACGATAAATGGGATTTTCTAATGAGAAATTTCTTAGAATATGCAAAAAATTCACAAAAATCATGTTATACATGTGCTTAGAAAACAAAAACTTGACATAATGAAGGCTTTTATTTAACTTTATAGATTACTGACAGGGAGTCAACGTTGAAGATGAATGAAAAGTTCACAAAAAAGCTGACTGAAGTCATTCTGTGGTCCGTCTGTTTGCGTGTTTTATGTGTGTGGTCGTTGTCGTCATGAAACCATAAAACATTAATTTCAATTGAAAGAATTACAGTCAAGGAAGCAGTCACGGTATTCAGTAGACGACTGCATACGGTATTTAATAGCTTCGAGTCCCTGGCTCCCCTTGCCCTTAGACGTGGAACCGCACGAAACCTGAACTGAATGAAATAGAAGCCGTTTGTCTATGGTTAACTGCTATGATCTATGTTTTGTTTGTGTGCTGGTGGAGTTTTGGGCGTAATTAATTCGTTAGGCTGGAGTTGGAAAGAAAAAGCTAACACGACAGCAGCTGTTAGCTAATACATACTATATGCCATAGCACAAAACCAACAACAAAGGAAGGAAAGGAACAAATGTTAATTAGTAAAAGGAAAAAAGATCAGAAAGAAGAAAAAACTTTCAGTTTAATTACAGTTTAACTTTAACAATTTGCATTCTATTGAACAAAAAACAACCACAATACTATACTACAATATCTCTTGCACAGTATAGCCTGTCTCTGTCTGTTTGCTGCTGCATCATGTGTCAAAATCTGTCAGCAGCACTTAACCTTAGGCATAATTCAGTGTTCGGTGCCGAGAAAGTTGCCATAAATTTTAATATCTAAGCTATTTTCGGATTTGTTCTCCAACTGCTGCTGGAGACGACTCCTCCACAACAAATGTTGCTCCAGCTATTCTTGCTGTTGTTGTAACTTCCGCTTGGGCCACTTTAATTTGTTTTAATGCTGTTAAATTATAATTCCCATATACAACATATATATATATGTATATATAGCCCCTCTGGCGGTGATAATATTTTGAGTGTTTCTCAAGTTGTCTTTCTTTCTTTTGTCTACAACTAAGTGGTTTCTTTTTTTGCAATTGTCTCTGTTTGATTCATGCTCAAGTAGTTTGGCACAGTTACTCATCGATGTTTATTCTTTAAAGATCAGTTTCTGACTTGAGCTTGAAATAAAACCGCATTAAGGTCATAAATTTGGTGAGTGTCAGGCAAGGATTTGAGAAATTGCTGCTCACGAATTGTTCCCCCCAAGGACCGATGACTGGATATTGCAAACAGCTGCGCGCACGATAGGGAGAGAGAAACAGGCAACTGGGAACTGTAAACAGGAATGAAACACACTCACACACAGAGACATCTGTCTTGCTGATCCTTTGGTTCCTTTGTATCATACGGGGGTGTTTTAGTCTGAATACAATGTCATACAGATTGAAACAATTTGAAACAAAAGCAGACAGCAACTGCAAATGCAGTGTAGCTAATGCCTAAAAGCAATTTAAGAAAGGAAATAGGCAGGTATATATTGTAAAATATGTACTTAATCCGCTACAGAGAATGTAACCTAATATCAAAATCAAACAATGAAAAAGCAACCTTAAACAATCTAATGTTAGGGATCAATAATCCCAATCCCTATTGAAAATTTAATAATAGATATTCGAGATTTTCTGTTTTTTATCAAAAGATCCTTTAGTTTGACTTTATGAAATTCCTTCTTATTAGAGTACATGAGCTTCAGTTCTTCTTATCCCTATAAAGATATGAAAATTGATAAACACCAGACAGACTTAAGATACATACCGATTCTAGTTAGGAACAAAGCCAATTTTAGCAGTATACTTTAATGATTTTAGACTTTAGTTTAAATATTTATGAATTATAGCTACTTAAGCGAACATTCTTCAGGAACATTATTAAAAATCACATTTCTAGGAAACAGAACTCACTTCATGCCAAGTGCCAAACAAATTGAAATCACTTCAAATGCGATTATTTGTAATAAAACCAACAATTGCCAATAAAGATGAAAACTCAAAATGCAATTCCACACAATCTTGAGCACACGAAACACATTCACAAGCAAATACTATTACAAAGAACACAAAAACAGCAACTTCCTGTGGGCACGGCTCCAATGAGAGGCAGAAGTGGGGAGAGCTGGGAGGAGTGTTCTTAGGCGAAACATATGCTTTCGATAAATCATAAATTTCTATTCGTTGCTCGCTCTTTGGCTTATTAAGGGAGGGGGGCGAAAAGCGGCAGCAACTGAAAGGGAACATCAAACGAATGCAGCTGGGAGATTGGGGCGAGGAACTGTTGCAGTTGCAGCCAACTGTGAAATGAATAGATCAATATAAAAGTTTAACAACTGGCCATTAGTTCTGGAAATATGAAATAATCTTCTTTCTTTTTGTTTGGGGCGCATCGTTAAATAAAAAAGAAATGCATATTTTTACTGCCTGGGATTATAGTTTGTCAAAGAAAAGCGCAAAGAGCTCAAAACAAAGTCGAGAGAGAGAGGATGGATGGTTTACCCACCCCCGCACTTCCATATACTCATTTATCATGCAACACACGTCGGGCACACGGCCACCTGACCCAGAGCCCGAGGGGGTTGATTGCCCAGCTGAAATCTCATCAGATCAGTGACAAATTCAATAAAATCAATAGAATACCGAAATCGGTTTCCAGCTTCTCTGCTAAACAACCCTAACCCAAAGTTGAACCATCCCCTTGTAACGACCGACCTAAGCCAATGGAGAGAAACTCAATGTGCCCAAAATTATGTGTTGAGTATTACCACACTGTACATTTACCTGCCCCATTGCCTTTGATATTGTTGCCTCTAAGGTTCAAACAACTTGAACTTAGCAAAGGGAATGCATATATTTCAGAGTTTGTTTAAACGAAAATAAAAATGTTGTACAGAAAAATGTTTTTTTGTTTATGTATCGTAAAAATATAAATAAAATGCAGGAAAATATTTTTTAAAAATAATCCATTTAAAATTGATTGGAAATCCACTTTTTTTTCTGTATATTCGAGTTTTATGAATACTTTTTAAGTACTGACAAAAATAGAACACAGAACATTTGCAATGGTTTTCGACTTGTTTTAGTTATTAAAATGCCAATATATATGTTAATCAGCAGCAACTAACTGAACCACACAGAAACACATATAATTGGCGGCTAGATGAAAGCTTTCAAGCATTATTGATAAGATAGTTCAACGGCGAGACCCCGCAGTGAAAACTGCCATCAAGCTGTGGTACTTCATGCTAACTATCTGTGCTGCGCATTAAACTAATGTATTTTAGCGCGTAAATCAAAAATCTTTACTGACAAGCAAAACAAAAACTTTGTCTCTTTGCTGCGTTTGCAAAAAAGGGGGAAAACTAAACGGAGAATCACAAGAAGCTAAAATGAAATCGTCTCTGCTCCGTTGATAAGAATTTAATTCCTCATGCCCGCAAGCTAAATGCAATCAAAAACAAAACAAAACACAGCGAACCATACGAAAGTCGAGCGTTAAATTGCTTTGGGGCTGGCTTATGGGGGAGTAGAAAAACTTTAGCTGGTCGCCATCTGCAAGGCATTTTCTTAAACCATTTTCACAGACTCTCTGCAAGTAGAAGTTGCATGACAATACAAAAACACTAAGCAGCAAAAGTGAAGTCTGGCAAATAAATTTCAAATATTTAACTCCTATCTCCCCAAGGCATGGCAAGTAGATACGGTTCCTTTGTAGCATATGGTGAGTTTTAGGAAGCTTAGTTTTGTTGCACTGTGTAGCAGAAGTTTGTCTATATGGCAACATTAACAATTGCATAACGTGAAAGTTGCGCTGTGCAACAAGCGGCGTCACAGGATGCTTAAAAGGACAATGCATAGACAGCGGAAAAACGAGAAAAGCAGCAGCACAACCAGAAGAAGCAGCATGTGGCCAAACTCATTTGCAACGGACACACTGTGCAACAGAATGGAAAAAGACGTTAAGCAAGCATTGAACCCTTGGCAAGTGTCTTCAGGTGGCGTGGGTTACAAATTAAAGTAAAATAAACTCATGTTGAAGCCGTTATTGCCATTTAAATGTTTTGCCACAATTCCCTCAAGATTAAGAGCTTCTGTTTGAATTTTCATCATGCAAAACGCTCATTTCTGTCTGTCATGCGAAATGAATGATGAGCATTAACTACATTGCCGAAGCAACTAACTAACTAAATTGCTTGCTGCCTAAAAGCTCTTTGCATGCCGCACCACATAGAGCGTTGACAGGCAACGCAAAGCTTATGTTTAGCCAACCAAATGCCGCACTCATACAAATACATTTGCGTTTAGCCAGACACACACACACATGCACGTGGTATAACCCCTTCCCATATTGATAGCAAGCAATGGCGCGCCTCATTGACGCCGACACTGACCAGCTGCCACAGACGGAACCGGCCACCGCCGCCAGTCGGCATCGTGATTATGAACTAAGCCCACCTTGAAGAGGTAATGGGGTATATAGCATATAACTTATAGGTTGTAACAAAGTAAATCCAAAGAAATCTTAAAAATATATCGGAACAAAGTTCAAGTAATCTTTTAAAAAAAAATCCGTTTGTATGGAATCTGCAGTCTTAAGCTTCAAGATAAAATTTTAAAAGTTTTGGCAGCATTTTGGGTTTTAGCTGGATTTTACAATTCTCCTAGAAAACAAATACTTTATTGTTAATACTTGGTTTTTAGTAATAATTTTGTTCGTTTTCATCAAACTGAACATTCAAATTTTAATTTGCTTTAATTCATTAATCTCAATCTGTTTCAAGTTGATGTTATTTGAATGGTAATAGTAAAAGTTTAAGCTTAATACGTTTTATGTAACAATCATTATATTAATCCCTGAGTAAAAGTATTATAGAATGTGGAAAAACTTTCTGAACATCTACATTCCCGTACATAACTTTAAAAGTATAAAAATATAAATATTAAGTTCGTTTATTGAATACACATAGTTAAATTCCTATTCAAATAAACTACCCTTTGGCTGAGCTTCTAAGTCTTTTAACATTTTAAAGAGTATGCAACTATCGACCCTAGAAACACTATTATTTTTTCCTAATTATTAATTAATACATCACGCACACTTACACAATCGCTTGTAAGCGGCTTAAGTGCCCGTAAAATAGACCTCCTACGGTCTGAAAAACTCCATAAGGTTTTTTTTTGATTATTTATCTTTACTAATGTCCGACCTTTTTTTGACCAGTACCCATTCTATGAAAATGTATTTATTTCATAGATATCTCTATAAGAAATTGAATTATAACTGTGTGAGGCAGCTTTCGACACATTTTGATAATGTTATCAGTTGTAACTATCATGGCGGCTGTTGCAACGCCCCAATTCGCTCGATGTCGTCTGCCATTGTAAAATGTGAAGCATATCTTATCGTGTTGTTGTAATCGATAACTGGCAACGATTTCTATGTAAGTGATTTATGTGGAATGATGTTGGCGAGGCATAAATTGAGCGGGGCAACAACTTAACTGCGTCAAATGCAGTTAACAATATTTTTATCATCTTTGTCTGTGTCATCTTTACGAAATGTCTAAAGTTTCCTTTTGTATATGTTTTTCTTGCAGGTAAGATGAGTCAACTGGAAATTGAACGAGTAAATCGGTCAACTTGGCAACTCTATTTAATTGGATTTTGTAAAAGAAGTTGGAGCCTTTAAGACTGAGCGCAAGTCGAATGATGAGTACTCTTACAAAGTTGAATATGTAGTAAAAGATAGTTTCATGCCACATCATTTATGCCACACACTTACACAGCAAGGCAAGGCAATCTGCATGTGCAGTCAAGACTAAAAGAGAGGAACAGAGAGAGAATGTGAGAGATGCTTTTGTCTATTGCATAATGGAACCAAGTTTATTTTCCAAGCCATTTTCCATCTAATCTGCACTCAACATTCACAGCCGCCACATCATCATTATGAACTTCGTCACGATGATGAAGGCCTTTCAAACGCACGTATGAACAAGTTCTCATGTTTCCATCACATTTCTTTAGGAGACGCGTCATAAACCATTGAAGGCTTAACACCATTGAATGGGTTTCCTTTTGTTCCACGGGTGGAGCGAGGGAAAACAAAGCGCAAGCAACCAGAAAAAACCAATAAGCTCAGTCCATTGATACAAATCGAAACGAAGCAGCCAAAGAGTCAAGAGAAAGGGAAGAGAGTTGGTGATGACAATGCTGGATATGATTAACGAGGCAACCCAGAAAGAGATCCTTTTCACGGAGAATGCAACTTATGCAATTTGCTAAAGCAGCTGAATGAATAATACATTCCTACAGCTAGCTTCGAGTTGTGCCTGCCACACATAGCTGGACTCTTGCTTTGTTATTCAATGTGCAACGTGCAGCAGCGTGCAACACAATGCACAATGTGGGCGTGGTTAGCCTGCCTGTCTGTGCCTGGTTGTTGCCTGATAAAATTTTAATCATCTTCCGCTGTCTGGCTGCCTGAATCCAGCAAAGTTTATATTTCAAATTAGCCAACCCAGCCGAGCAAAGTAAATGAAAGCAGCTATCCTGGCGAACTTAGCCAAATGTTGTTGTTGGCTTGATTGCGTTTCGTGGCGTTTATTGCTTGTAATACTTTCTGTAATAGCCTCCAGCTATTTAAGTGCCTCAAATACAGCCAGACCCGAGTATTCGGCACAAGTTAAACTCAAACTCAAAGGCTTTTGTCACCGCATTAGCAGCTTCTGCTTCCTCTTCGCTGCTTTGTGTCATCTTTTGCGCATTTCTTGGAATAAATTGCAATATGGCTCGTACCATCTCAATTTGTATGCACGCCCTGTTGCCTTATACGCATAAGATAACAGACAGCCATGGTCTTAACCACCTTTATTTATGTGGCCGACCGAGTGGCGCTTCTCAAAGCTTGCCCCAAACAATATACACACGTTGTATATTGTATATCTGCATGCTTTATGCCTCTCACAGTTCCATATACAATCTGCATCTGCTTTCTGTATACGTTTCCTCTTTCACACTCTCTTTCTTCCCTATTTTGTCGTATCATTATGATTTCTACTGCTGTTTCCTTTCTCACAATAACTATCCGCATACTCATATCTTTTTGGCGATAAACTTGTCGCTGCGCATAATACAATTTGTTGCCCCCTTTCTCTCTCACCAAATGATGTGCCACACATAGATGACTATCTTTCGTCCATAGAGCAACAACTCCCCAGCTGGAGACCACAATTCACAATTCGGTTCTAACTAGCACTACATAGTACTATTTCATTTTTATACCCTTAACCCATTGAAAATGGGTAAAAAGGGTATAATGGTTTTGTGCAAAAGTATGTAACAGGGAGAAGGAAGCATCGCCGACCCCATAAAGTATATATATTCTTGATCAGCATCAACAGCCGAGTCGATGTAGCCATGTCCGTCTGTCCGTCTATCCGTCCGTCCGTCCGTCCGTATGTATGAACGCGTCGATCTCAGAGACTATAAGAGCTAGAGACTCCAGATTTGGTACATACGTTCGCCTAATCCCTAGGCAGTACAAGTTTGTTTAAATTTTCGATAACTCTTCCGGTTTCCGGTATACACATGTAATCGATAACAACAAGATCTTCAATTTGGAAAACTTTTTGATGCAGTTTGAAAGATTAGACTAAATAATGACAACCTGTGAAAATTTTATTGAAATCGGTGGAGAAACAGAGATATGGAGATATGGAGTATTGAAATTAAGAAGGTATGCACTATACGCGTATACATACACACACTCACACATACTTGCAAGCACTGACTGTATGCGTAAAGTATAGGGTTAAGGGTATAGTCTAGTCTGGATTTCTCGACTAGAGCCTTCTTACTTGTTCTTTCTCGTTCTTCAGTATTCCTGCGTAATTAGAGCTTACTTTGTATTGTCATTGTTGAGAGTCCGCAGGCTGAGGACAAAGCCTTGTCTGTGCTCCCCATCCATTACTTACTTCATTTGCGCCATTTGCTTCAATTTAATGAAGCAGCTCAATATACACAAAAGCTGTCTTTTGAAACTGACATCTCGGCTTGTAAGAGCCGAATTTTGTAAGGTCTGTCCAATGGAAGTATGTTTTGCTCTATTAAGATCTGAACAAATTGTATAAAGTCATTGACAAAGTTCCTTTATCAAATAACTAATCCAGCAATTGGTTCATTTTGCAAAAGTTCACCAGTTCTTGAAAATGTAAATCAGCCGTTCTACTCGATTCTCATGATTTAAAAAGGCTTTCAGGAAAAGTAAGGCATTAGCCAAAGACCACTGAATTTTTATTATATATAACAACAAATCTAACAAAAGAATATCAATTCGAACCCTTACTTGCTCAACAAAGAACTCTCCTTACTTCTGCTCAGCTACCTCTTCTGTATAAATTACAGGTGGTTTGCCCGTTCACAAGTCCCGGCAAGTTCTTGACATAGCCAATCGATATTTTGGCACAAAAACTATTTTCCTTTCAAATGCGAAAATACATACACACACACACAAAAGGCGAATAAAAGGATATGCTTCAAAGAAATTCGTCTAACAATTCGGCTAAGGAGAAACGCCTTCTTTAGATTCGTTTCAGCCATGTTTATAGAGGTACCATGTGTAAAAACTATTGCCGCATTGTATTTATGCACACTTAAAGGAGCCAGAAAACAGGCGTCGGCGTTCACTGAACCAAACACTTTGAAGGAGCCGAACCGGGGCCGGGGAGGAGTGCCAGTAAGGAAAGTGTTGTTCAAGCTCATAAATTAGCTGCAAACCGCAATTGCTCAATGACAGAACGACAACAGACAGGGTTGCGATGGGACTGAGACTGGGAGCGGGCGGGAGGTGAATGAGTTGACTTTGGTGTGGTATTCGGAAGCAGGTGGGGGGTGTCACTTCAGGCAGGGGCATCACATAAATCCTGGCCAAGAGCCATTAGGTGTTTGATGGCTGCTTGTAATTAGCATAATTGAAATGTAATAAAAAGGAGTGGAAACTGATTGAAAGCAGATGGCTGTGTGGCTTTACAAGAGGGGCGCGAGGGGGCAGCTAAAGGCAATCAAATCAATTGAAAAGCTGACTTTACAGCTGGCAAATGCCAAATGCATCCGTTAGGGAGGAGGTATGGGTTCCGGCAATGACAAAGCGATTTTGCCCTTTGGTCAGATGCCAGTTTCCCACTGATTCGCCACTGTTCATGTTCATGTCCATTGATGTTTTCACTTGATGCGACAATCGGCGCAAGGGGAGTTTGGGGGCGAAAACAACCCCCTGACTGACTGGCATTTCGTTTGGAGTCTGGCTATGTGGAGACCCTGTTGTGTCCTCTAATGGTAGGCAGACGTTTATAATTATATTTGTGCAGCATTTGGTGTCGCCTGGGCAAGCGCAAAAGAGCAGACAGACAGTAAAAGTGGTTCGTAAGGGGGGAGGGTGGGTAGGTGAATGAGAGCATGTTGTGGCATCATGCGGCTTCGCTTATCCTGTCGCCTTTTCAGTTTAAATCTCTACACGACTGCCTGTCTGCCTTCCTCTCTTCTCTCTCCGTCTCTCGTTTTTAGCTGTTTTTCTTCTGTTTTTTTCGCCCCGGTACATTAGTCGTTTTGCCTCGTTCTAGCATTGTTGTTATTTTTGTCATTTCCTGCCGACTCTGACCATTTTGCTGCGGCTTCAACAAGGCGCCATATTAAAGCGGAAAGTGTCGCCTGAAGTGTTAATCAAAGTAACGCAAAGGTGATATCCATGAACGCAACAACAGATGCAGCCAATGAGCCAAGTTTACGTTTTTTTTTGTTTACTGAATGCCACGTGGCTAAACTTCAATAATTTGAACTTTATTAACACGTTTTTTTAAATTTTCTGCTTGTTTACAAAATTTTGAAACCGATAAACGCTTTTTTTCACTCTATAAAATTGTTATTTGTCTCTAAAGAAAGAAAAAAATGAAATTCTAGGTCTTGAAACAAAAAATTAGCTGCAAATGGGACTTAAGTAATAGTTTATGTATCCAATAAAGTTGTTGAACTTTAAGAGCGATAATATGCAACTATCTAACTTGTGATTAATTTACTTGTTGGGAAAGTTCCTGAAATGTTTTTCTGCGACTTTAGAAAATTAGACAAATAAAATGTTTAAAATCTTCAACTAAAAATTTCTATATCTAAGTTGCATATACATTCTCACTTATTTCTAATAAAACATATACACCTATAATATATAAACAAAGGCTTTAAGCCTATTTTTCCTGGCGATGCTATCCTTATTTCACGCACCCCTGCAAATCGACTTCATAAATTAACAAAGTTAAAACGCTGTGATCGAGAAAATTTTCAATTTATTTCCATAATTGTTCAACGTTCCCGCAAAACAAATTACTCGAGTTCAATGAAGTCACACATCCAGCTATCCCTCTGCTCACCTCTCCCCGTGTACCCCTCCCGAATTAATTAAATATGCATATATGTGTATGCAATTTTGGTTTCCTTCTCTATCATGCACTTGGCACTGCAAAATTTTGGTATTGCAGCTGGCTTTGGATGCATTTCACACGCCGCTGCCCATTTCGAAGCCAACGAATCGAATTCACACGCACACTGAGAAGGGGTTAAACGGGTGGGGGGGAAGTAAGTGGTTGGTAAGGAGGGGAGACTTCAACGCTGGCAAACATTTCCGCCAGCAACTTTTCGTGTGCTGCTTTTGTTTTTGTGTTTTATTTTATATTCATTCGCTTTAGCTGATTTCGTTTGGCTAACCAAATGGCATATCAACAAGCTCAGCGAGAAATCGATGGACGACAAGAGCCAAAGCGAAGTCGAAGCTGGCTTAAAACTACTCTTGGCCATATCCGTGTGTTTTCCGGGGCCCAGGCCCAAAGGCTCTAGGTCGCGTTTTTCTTTTGGCGCGATGCACATTTCACGATAGTCCGCGGACAGCAGCGGCGACAAGGCTAAAATGCAAATGCAAATCCAATTGAGTGCAGCGTGCCTTGGCTCTATGTAGATTTTGGCCAAGACGATTTAAGTTTTTGGCCCGCATTTTGTGTGGCTTATTGGCACATTTTAACCCTTAGTGCCGGCTGCTGCGCATAAATTTTAAGTCAAAGATAAGGCTAACTTCTTTGCCAACTGGACTCTGAACACAAATAAACTGGCAACTACCCCGCCGATACCACATTGCCCCCCGCCTCCCTCTGTCTCTTTTTCTGTTAGCCATCCCAATTTAACCTTAAAAGGTGCTACCATTAGCCCGCTCTAATGGCCTTTTCTCTCTAAGCCACCAAGATCTTTGCCTGGCGATAGCCCCATTTTCCTCAGCTAGCTTCTTTAAATATTTGCCATTGTAGTTAGTGTTGCTGTTGTTGCTGTTGTTGTTGTTGTTGTTGCATTGCACATACATACACTTTTGGCTAATTGCGCGCCTCCGAATGTTGCGTGTTTGTGTGGCAAAACGCTTTGCATTTTCTGCAATTTTGTAGTTTTCTCTCTTTTTTCGGTTTTTTGTTTTAGCTCAATGCATATTTGATTGGTTTTTTGCACTGTCTTGCAAGGGCGTTGGGCGTGAGCGTGAGCGTGGGCGTGGTCTTTCTTTTGGTCAAGTAATAAGCTGAGTGCAGCAGCTAACTATCCAAAAAAAAAAATGCCTTGGCAATTAGCCAATTGAGTTGATCACGAAAAAGGAAACTCATTGCTGGCCAATTTCCAGTTGCAAAGGAAGGAAGCATTTTTACTATTTTTTATTTACTTTCGGCCATCAATTTTATGTCTATTTGTACATAAGTTGACAGCATTTTTCCTTACGAACTGCTAGCTTTTTTTTGGTCGCAACAACATCAACATTTGCATTTTGTTGCTGCTGGTAGAGTAAATGTTTCAAGTTGAATGTGGTTCTCCTTTGGAGCCACAGATGAAGCGATGGAGCCGTTGCTGTCCATGCTCAAATTTGCTTAGCGTGTCCAGTTCTTGTTGTTGTTGCTTGTGTTTTTGTTTATTTTTATCGTTTGCAAATGAAAAATCGTAAAATATGCAAATTCATCGGAAGATCATAAATATTCATGCTGATTTCGCCATATGCAGGAAGAGATGGGAAAGAAACTGATGCAGATGCATGGATGCTCCGATTTGGTCTCTTGGCCTCAAAGTGCTTTGTAGACTGACTAGTTGGCTATTGACTGACTATTGACGGGATGGCTTGTCATGAATGCAGGCGGTAATGCGGAGGGGTAGAACGGGGTTAGATAACTGTAGTCACAAATAGTCAGGTTTACACATACTTTTTCTATACAAAAGTCCATTACATCCCTAAAATTAAAGTGTAAAAAACAATGGTAAAAATATTGAAATAAAACTTTTAAACTCTTCTTTTAACTGGATCTGATATTCCTATGACATAAAATCTTTAATAATCTTTACAAAAATCCGATAAATATCTTAATTAAAAAACTTAAATTAAATAATTTAAATTACCCCATATCATACCTTCTTGGTATTTACTTCTCGTATTAGTCAGAAGTTCCAAGACCTTTGTGTATGCATCATTTAGTCGCTCTAACTAAAGATCAAGCTTGACATTTCTTAACTAGTTCTAATTCAAGGCAGTTTGCTATTTCGTTTTATAACTTTGCTGTTGAACGACTAACAAAATGAACTTATCATTATGCTTTTGGGTTTGATCTAAAAGCTATTAGTTCTTCATCTTCCATCAAAAGCCTAATCAAAATATAATTTAAATAGCTAGACCTTTCTGAAAATTTCCTGAAAACTTCCCTTGCAACTTTTGGGGACCCTTAAAGTTGTAACTCTTTAACTGTTGCATTTCTTGTGTGGTTGTTTGTTGCGGCAACTTGTTTAATCTTATGTAAATTTTCTCTTGTGCGTGACTCGCACATTTTATGTATTTCTCATGTTTGTTGTTGTTGATGTTGTTGCTGTTTGGCGTTTGCTTGAGTTGCGACGATTTGAACAATTAAAGTCAATTAAGTTCACAACGCATATTTGATCATAAAAATGTATTCCACATTTAAATTTCTTTTCGCTTGTGAGCGTTTTTCGTTTCAATTTCTGGGAAATGAGCGCACAAATCTGTCTAAATTATAATTGATTAATTTGATTCAATGAGCCAGGCAGTCAACGCGCCTAATTAAAGCAAAAACTCAAAAAGGCGTAAAGGCACAACAAAACGAAAGGGAGTTCCACAATTGTTGATCTTTCTTTTCTTTTCTTTCCCTGCTTTTATTGTTGTTGCCGATGTTGTAGACAATAACTCAATTAAAGCAACAAACCGGGCATTGAATAATATTGTCAAATGTTCATATTTTTCTTGCCCACTTTAAGTTGTTTATGCTTTTATTTCTTTAATTAAAATAAATATTGCTCTCCGATTCTTTGCCGCATTGCGTCGGCCATTAAAGCCTCTTCGTGTGCTGTGATATATGAGAAAGGCCCACACACTATATACATAAACAACAAATATTTTGCTGACTCTCTGTCTATTGCAGTTGTTGCTGTTTTGGGATTTGTTGAGCACTGTTTTTTTCTTTCACATTGAACACAAATGAAGTATTTAAAGCAGTTTTTTTCTCCATTTTTGTCGTTGTTAAAGACTTTACATACAAAAGTAACTTGGGGATTTGTGTGTTGTAAACATTTCTATTTGCGCAACAGACAGCACGCGACGTGGGAGAGGGGAAGGAAGGGTAAATGTGGTTAGGGAACTTTTGGTTTTTTTTTCGACAGGCAGTCAGTCCATTATGCATTTACATACATATATTAAACAGCCTACGCCGCTTCGACAAATGTACGAAAAATCTTTTCAAGCGCAAAATATGCAAAAAATAAAAAATTCTGGTTGAAAGCAGACGTTAAGTGGGGTGAATCAAAGCGGGAGGGGTTATCGCATAATACAAGTAATGCAACGTAGACTCTTCTATATATTTTTTTGTTTTTTGTTAAAACAAAAGCCAACCACAGTTGTACAAATATATATGTACAAATATATATGCAGTTGAATATTTTCCGAGTTGTAATTTGAACAAAACATTAAAGAGAGTTAATGCAAGTTGTTATTCATTTGGTTTGAGATAAGTTTCAGTTGTTACCAGGCTTAAATCACAAACCAACAACTCAAAACTTTTGAATTAAACGAGAGCTTTAAAGTCTTTGGATTAAGACACACGTATGAGCTGCTGACTGGCTGAAAACTTCAAGAATACTACGTTTAAATGTACTCTGGAGGAAGTTGCATGGCGTTAGCCACACAGGAAGACAGACAGTTAGACAGACGGGGCTTAAAACGAGGCGTGTGGCAAGCCAAGCCAAGCAACGCAACGGAACGCAACTTTTGCCTCATTTAATTGCCAGCGACAGAAGCCTGGCTGCCGACAAAGTTTTCATATGCCGCGGCGCCATTGCGGTTTCCTGAGTAGTCGAAAGGGAGTAGGGAGCGAGGAGGTTAAGTGAAAGGCCCATGTTAATGGCGACGATATGAAATTTAACGAAAATTTGATTATGATGCCAAGCGAATACTGTGCGGGTGTGGAGGGGCAAGCTTTAAACTTTGTGCAACTTCACTTTGTGGCCAACGGAAGAAAAACGCATATAAATTGAGAGAGCTGTCGAGTGGTGCACCCTTCACCCCTCCAGCGTTCAATAACACTTATTGGATATTCAAATTGATCCAATTAGCATTTAATAAAAATTTCTTTTTTTTATGTTGTTGCTTATTTTGACATGTGGAAAATGATAATAATGTTGTTAATTGATTTGCAACGAATGCATTTTATGGCCACAAGGCAAGTGGGCGTGTCAAAGAGACTGTGTAAGAGAGAGAGAGAGAGATAAGAGCCTTTCACGATTCCTCATCGAACTCGAAACCGCCGCAGTAAAAAGCACTAAAGAAAAAAAGCCAATTGACACAATTTCGGGAGCTGTTGCTGCTGCACAGATAACCTCAATTTGCCTTTCGAAATTGTATCTGCGGCTGGTATCTATGGCAGCGTTTGTATCTGAGAAATGTGAAATGCATACAAAACGAAAGACAATAAAAATCAATTCGAGCAATAAAATAAAAACTTTTTAATTGAACGCACCCCGCCGTTTTTATATACAAATTTTTGGATTGTGACTGCGTGGACGTCTCTATTTGATTTAGAGCCATTATTTGTGCATTTTATGTATTGGCATATTTTAGAAATTATTCAAAAATGCAGCTGAATGTTGGTGTCTGTGTCTGTGCCTAAATGCGGGCGTTGCCCGTCGGGACCCATTATAATTGAGACGTGCCACAAAAGTGCAGGTAGCACACACAACATGCTGAAAAGTGAACTCAATATTAATTTGAAATCCAATACCAGATACATATATACATACATATATATATATATATATATATATAAGACTTAACACTCTGTGCAAATGTCAATCAAAATGCAGCTGTAGACAAACAAAACACAACCACAAAGGCACAAACAAACGTGTTTAAAACCAAAAACAGGGATGAACAGACAAAGATAGAGAGAGAGGAGAGGGAAAGAAGACAACTGGCTTGAAAGGATTAGAAAGCAGTTACAATATTTGTGTCCCAGCAGCATTAAACGTATTTAGTTGTGATGAAGTAGCGCCTAAAACGCGGCTACAACAACTAGTTAGTGTTGGATGTTAAGTGCAGAAAGCTATAAAAGAATACCCTGTAAACATTAAACACAGCTCAAATGTGAGACTTAATATATATACATATAACATAACATTTAAACTTTTTGTTTCTTAGTTTTTATTATTATTTATAAATTCAAGCATAGTAAAATTTTTTTAGAATTTTTACTAAAATGAATATGTACGATAAATTGAAAGACTTTATATTAGAATAATCACAACTCCATTAAAAGTGCCAAAGTATATTAAAAGGAGCAACAATAAAATTTAGGCTTTTAGTCAACAAATTTTGCAAGGAGTGCCGACAGAACCTATGAGAGGTCTTTATAAATATATTCAGTTGATCTTAAGATCTTAAGCTGATGTTTAAGTTGTTAACTATACTGCATACTAAAGCAAAAAGATCTTTAGCAAAAATAAAGAAAACTAACATCATGATTAAGCACAACAACTTTTAATGTTTTTCCAGGGTATGTGCATAAAGAACTTGGTCGGTTCTGTTGGGCTATGTCTGTATGTCAAACAGCGAATAGAATCAGTAAGGGTCGAGTGAAAGGCGAGAAATGTGACTGCCAAAGAGTCGCGACAATCGCACGTAAAGTCACTAGAACAGAAAGAGATAGAGTGAGTGGGGGATATGGGGGGTAGCGTAAAGCCAGAGGAAGCTTTGCTTCAAGCGAGCAAAGCAATAACCATAAAAGCCACACGTCGGGACTTTAAATGCATGGCTTCCCTTCCAGCAGCAACAGCAGCAAAAGCAGCGACAGCAGTTGCCAGACAGAAAAATGAAACAGAAATTTCAAATTGAGATGGAAATGAAAATGGAAATTGAAGCGAGAGTAGAAAATTGCAGCAATCAATGTTTGAAGGAATGTTGGCGACTTCTCCAGTTGTAGGAACTGAAACAGGGGCAGTTAAGTAGCTGGCTCTGTTTGCTGTTTGTTGTGTAGTATTATTATGTCGGGGCCATCCATTCGGCATCCTAATGAAGTCAAGAAGACGTAGAAGGAGGAAGGAGCACGCTCTCTTCGCATGCCTCGTAAACTTGGTTTAACTTTAGTGCGGAACCTGAAACAACGAGGCGGAAGCAAAACAAAAGCAAGCCAAATTGCCAGCAGAGAGAAACTCAAAAGGTTGCGACTTGCGAATGCAAGTGCCGCATTGAGTTCACGTGCGGTCAACATATTTAGTACTCTCCAAAGGCGCATGCTGACGACGGCAGCTACTGCCACTTCCATTTGCTGAGTGGGTGTTGCAAATGAGCCCCACTTTGCCAGTTTGCACTCCACTCCCTTCGCTTACTGCACATACCTGCCTGCCTTAAATACTATGTGCGTTGTGCCACTCATTTGCACAGCTGGATAAATTTTGCAAATTATGAAAGCTGCCGCATTGCATCGGCATCAACAGCATCACCATCAACGTCATCTCCCTTGGCTCCTTGATGCCTAATTAATGCTACTCAAACACATACATAATCTAAAGAGACGTTGCTGTCCATGGTGCCGCCATGTCAAAGTAAAAGTACAAATATAACGCTAATTTAGCTTTAATGTGGCATTAAGTTGAGCCGTTTTTATCTATTATGTGTGTAGTTCCTTGACGAAAAGTTGGTTAAGAGATGTTGGAATCGGTTTTTGCTTGTATAATTTGTTCGTTGTATTAGTATTACTCTATTCAAAAAGCTAAATATTTCTCGAAATTTTGTTACTCCTTAATCGATGCTCACATTAGAGTTTTTAAAGCCAAATTCACAACACTGATACGTTGTTAAGTCGGCCCGTTAAAGACTTCGATTCCTGGCGTTGTTGCCATTAAAGAATGTTAGATATTCATTGAAAGCAGCCACTCAAAGACTGGGGCCAAAGTGGAAATGCAAATATTTGTGTGGCCCAAGGGCGGGCCAAAGAAAGAAAGAGAGAGAGAGAGTGGGGGAGATAGGGTTGTTCAGGGGTTTATCGAAGTTGCTGGGAGGGAGTTTTGTAGCTTCAATTATTCAAGTTGACAGATTGTGCTAGTGAAGTGAGCGCGCGTGCTCCGACAGGGTCAGCCCAGTCAACCGTATGGGGGTTGACTTCAACTTGAACAACAAACAGCAACAACTTATTCACTCGTTTTCCTCTTTTCTTTGACACAGCACTCACGTTCACCGTGGAGCCGCAGGATTCTGTTGTGCCCGAGGGCCACTCAGTGTTGCTGCAGTGCGTCGGCAAAGCCGCTGTTGCCAAGGGCAAGGCAGCAGCACTGACAACACCACCAACAACGACTATACGCTGGCGCGGACCCGATGGCCAGGATTTGGGCGTTGTTGGAGATACGTTTCGCACACAGCTGAAGAATGGTTCACTGTACATTAGTTCCGTGGAGGAGAATCGTGGCTTAACTGGCGCCTATCAGTGCCTGCTAAGTGCCGATGGCATTGGCAGTGTGCTCAGTCGTCCAGCGCTGGTGGCGATTACCCGCCAGCCGGAGCTGAATCAGGATTTCATTGAGACCTATTTGCTGCCGGGACAGACAGCCTACTTTAGGTGTATGGTGGGTGAGTTTGTGTGGCAGCCGGGTGTAAAGCATACGGTGCAGTGGTACAAGGATGATATGCCACTGCCGCTCGACAAGCTACGTATGGTGGTTCTACCGAATGGTGCACTCGAGATCGATGAAGTTGGTCCCAGTGATCGTGGCGCCTATCAGTGCAATGTGACCTCGGGCAGCGTCTTCAAGCTGAGCAGCAAAACCAATTTGAACATGAAGAAACCCTTGGAGGCAAGCACGGAGCAGGCAGTGGCACCTTCATTCCTGGTCGGACCTTCACCAAAAACAGTTAGTGAGGGTGAAACTGTCACGCTGGACTGTGTAGCTAACGGTGTGCCCAAGCCACAAATCAAATGGTTACGCAATGGCGAAGAACTCGATCTGAACCATCTGGATTCGCGTTTCTCCATCACCGGAACCGGCTCACTGCAGATCTCTGGCGCCGAAGATATCGATTCGGGCAACTATCAGTGTCGGGCCAGCAACACGGTGGACTCTCTGGATGCACAGGCTACGGTCCAGGTGCAAGTGCCACCCAAGTTCATTCAGGCGCCACGTGACAAGACCGCCTCCGAGAAGGAGGTACTCAATCTGGAGTGTGCCATCCATGGCAAGCCCAAGCCAACAATACGTTGGCTCAAGAACGGCGATGTCATCACACCCAATGAGTACATGCAGTTCGTCAACGGACACAATTTACGCATTCGTGGTCTCCTTTACTCCGATGCCGGCATGTTCCAGTGTGTTGGCACCAATCCCGCTGGCACTGTGCAGGCCTCGGCGCGACTGCGTGTTGTGGCCCCAGGAGGTAAGATCTTTTTGTATAACTGTCTAACCGTAATTTGTAGTTGTAGTCTCTTGCTCAGTGTGTGTCCAGTAATCTATGCTCCAGCTTACGCAATTGGCGGCTCTCTCCAACTGTATAATATGAAACAAAACTTACTTAACGAAATTAAACGCCTATCCCTAACCTAGAAATTCCCCATTGCTATTGTAAAATAATTTCATTAACTGTATATATATATGTTATGTGTGTATGTGTTTGATATTCTTTATAAACTATATTCTTTTAGTTCAACCACTTAATTCGCTTTCTTTCGAAATATTATCATTTCTGTTTAACGAACTTCAAACTAGAACTTAAGAACTTTAACAAGTAAGAACCAAGTCGACACGGATCGTATGTGATATAAACGTTATTGACATAACTCTTGTAATCAAAATTTAACCACACCTTAATATTCGGCATAGTAGATGAAGCCTATCGGAAATTCCAATTCTTGTTTATAACTTTTAAGCAGATGGACAGACAGTAAATTCATATATAGTAATTAATGCTTAGGTTTGCTTGGGAATTGTAAGGTTAGTTTTAATTTTGAGGGCTTACAATATTAGGCTAGCTTTCACCATGAACCATGTATATAAAATTTCTCTGAGCTTCTGTTTAATATAAAACTATTGACTATTTTAAAGACAGAAAGCGAATAAAGTTAATTTACTTTTATTTATTATCAATTAATTTATTAACTTATTGTTTATTGAATGGTTTTTTTTTATCCTTTTCTCATAATTTCCACAATCCCAATCCAACAATCCAATTCCTTTTCCACTCCGAACCTCAAGCCAAAAACAAACAACGTAAAACCCAAGGTCAGACCACAAAATCCCTGCATAACCAAGACAACAACTATAACAGCAACTACAACAGTAATCGACGGAGACCTTACAATTCGGGTGAACTGCGCACCAAATCCGGTAGCACTAGCGATGACTATGACAACTATGCGGATGACAAATCCTTGGAGACAGCCCGGCGTAATTTACGCAAGTTTACAAGACCCGTTGAGCAGCCACTCAATGATCGCAACTTTGAGTCGGTTGAGGTTAGTGCGCTCCGAAGACAGACAAATGACGAGAACGATGACGATGACGATGACGCAGACGATGACTATGACGATGATGAGGACGAAGTGAGCGGCAAGCAGGACAAGATACTGGCCAACTGGCAAAAGAAATACAACAACAAGAACAAAGCCCAACAACAAAAACAAATGCCCCCCACATCCAACTTTGCCCCAACAGATTTGTCAGCCGGCGAAGATATGGCCATCAGTGATGTTAAGCCTTTGAGTAGTGGTCTCCTCGCACGCCTCCCGGGTGCACCACGCAACCTAGTCGCACAAATTGTGAAGCCTCGCTTTGTGACACTCAGCTGGCAGGAGCCGCAACAGAATTCGAACGAGGTTGTCTCCTACACCGTTTACTATCGAATGAACAACAGTGAGCGGTAAGTTTAAGATATACTCATTTTTTCCTTGAACAGTAATCAACACTATTTTTCCTACACGTAGTGAGCAAAAGATTGTTACAAAATCGCATGAGGATCAACAGGTTAGCATACAATCCCTGTTGCCAGGCAGAACGTATCAGTTTCGCGTTGTGGCCAATACCAACTTTGGCATGGGTGAATCCTCCCCACCCTTGGAGGCAAGCACACAGCCCGAGGTAAACATAGCCGGACCGCCACGCAATGTGGATGCCTATGCTCGTAATCACAAGGAGATCTATGTGCATTGGCAAACGCCGCTAGTGACAAATGGCGAGATACTCAAGTATCGTGTCTACTACTCGGAGGTAAGTTTATTGAAGTCCAGTTAATCTACAGAATCTAATATTTAGTATCCTTGTAGAACGAAAGCGGTGCGGATATGTATAATGATAGCATGTCGTTGGAATTGGTGCTTACGGAACTGCGTCCGTATACGGACTATGTGATCAGTGTGGTTCCCTTCAATCACAATGGCATGGGTGACCCCTCCGCCGAACTGAAGGCTAAAACTTATTCCTCAACACCCTCAGAGCCACCAAACAATGTCACACTGGAGGTGACCAGCTCGAGCGTAAGTATTCACATTCCCAAATCTATATATATGACTCCCTATTAATTTCAAATGTCCTTCTCCAGTCCATTACTGTGCATTGGGAGCCGCCAGCTGAGGAGGATTGCAATGGCCAGATTACCGGCTACAAGATACGCTATCGCAAGTTCAAGGATGCACCTCAAGCAAAGAGTACGCCAGCGAATATACGTTACTTTGAGTTAAACGCATTGGATCGCAATGCCGAGTACCAGGTGAAGATTGCTGCAATGACTGTAAATGGATCGGGGCCATTCACCGAATGGTATCGTGCCAATACTCTGGAGAACGATTTGGATGAAACGCAAGTGCCGGGCAAGCCCGTCTGGATAAATATACATCCCGGCGCGGATAACATTGGACTGCACTGGGGTCCACCACAGCAGCCGGAGATTAAGATACGTAACTATGTTCTCGGCTGGGGTCGCGGCATACCCGATGAGAACACAATCGAATTGAAGGAAACGGAACGCTATCACATTCTCAAAAATCTGGAATCGAACATGGAATATGTGGTTTCTTTGCGGGCACGCAATGTGAAAGGCGATGGTCCGCCCATCTACGATAATATAAAGACGCGTGACGACGAACCGCTAGATGTTCCCGTGCCGCTGGAGGTGCCCGTTGGACTGCGTGCCATAACCATGTCAAGTTCCTCGATTGTCGTGTATTGGATAGACACAATGCTTAACAAGAATCAGCATGTGACGGACAATCGTCACTACACAATCAGCTATGGCATCACGGGCTCCAATCGCTATCGTTACCACAACACCAGTGATCTCAACTATATGATTAACGATCTGCGTCCCAATACACAGTACGAGTTTGCCGTCAAAGTGGTCAAGGGAAGACGTGAATCCGCCTGGTCCATGTCTGTGCTCAATAGCACCTATCAGAATGTGCCCGTGACACCGCCTCGGGAGCTTAGCGTTCGCCTGGACGAACAGAATCCTCACAATGTGATTGTACAGTGGCTGCCACCAAAGCATACAGTTGGCCAAATCACGGGCTATAATATTTACTACACAACTGATACCACGAAACGTGATCGAGATTGGTCAATTGAGGCGTTTGCCGGCGAGGAGACAATGCTGATGTTGCCCAACCTTAAACCCTATACAACCTACTATTTCAAGGTGCAGGCACGCACCAGCAAAGGCAGCAGCAATGCTCCCTTCTCTGCCCTGGTGGCGTTCACGACAAGCGCTGCGGTTATCATGCAGGAAGCGGACACCATTGCCCATGGCATCGATAATCAAAATCTAATGTACATGATCATTGGTGGCACAGTCGTCATCCTTTTCATATTGCTGTTAGTTTTGTTGCTGCTGTGTCGCCGCAAACCGCAATCCTCACCAGAGCATACCAAGAAGAGGTAAGAAACAAGCACTGTCTACTCTTTGCTCATCACTAATATTGAACATTTTACATCTCCGCAGCTATCAGAAGAACAATGTGGGTGTGCCCAAGCCACCGGACCTATGGATACATCACGATCAAATGGAGCTGAAGAACATTGACAAAGGCATTCATACTGCGACGCCTGTTTGCAGCGATAATGCGTCCAGCAGTGGAGCCTTAACGCTGCCACGTTCTGTGGTGCACAGTGAATACGAGGTGGAGACCACAGTGCCGGCTCATGTGACCAATTCGCTGGATAAGCGCGCCTATGCAGCTGGTTATATGAGTGAGTTCTGAGAGATCAATGCGTGTGGCTCAATACTAATTTGCTTATTTTGCTCACCCAACAGCCACGTCAATGAACTCGACCATGGAACGACCGCAATATCCGCGCACCCAATACAATCATCAGAATCGCTCCCACATGACCATGGAGACGGGCCTCTCGCAGCAGAGTCTCACACAGCCGCAGAACAATTCGTTGGCACAGACGCCAGAGCATCCATATGGTGGCTACGATGCCAACTTCTGGTTAGTAGATATTGATTTAATACGAAGTTGAGTGGCACTTTATAGGAAGTAACTTAACTTGGAGAGAGACAACAGATGACCTCCTGTCTATCCTCCTAGCATTTGAATTTAATTTCAAACAGCAAGCAATCCGCTTTCAATCTTAGCTTTCATTTCTTTTTAACGTAAAATTTTTACAAAATTGTTTATTATTTTGGAACTTTCAATCGAAATTCTATAGTAAAATGTGCAATCGAACGCGCTGGGGACGCATCGATCCTAGTGTTGTGGTTGATTTAGTGCCAGGCCCCACAGATCGTGTCGTTCAGCTGGATCACAAAACGCTGCCTGGTTATGTGCAACAACAGTTGCTTCTGATGGCCTCACCAACACCCTTTCTCAATTTCTTAAATAAAATTCGTCTGGATAATATTCTGGTTAATCATCAGCTCAAAGGCGTCTTCACGATGCGCACTTCGGCTTCGGTTACCGATCTAGCCATGCAAATTTGGCGTCAAATGAGCCTTGACGAGCGTCAGCCATACATTAAGTTGGCCGCCAAGGCAACGCAGATACAAAATGATCGGGTGCATTACTTTCTGGGCAGCCATCGCCGCTGGAGTAGATAACGTTATTGTGCAGTTCGATTTCTTTTTGACAATGATTTTAAATATATACTTGTGTAAAATGAGTTTGTTTGGTTTATCTTTTAGCAATGCTGGCTACACGAGCGGCACAGCGGGCGGTGGAGGCGCTGCTGGCAATGGTTGTGTGTCCACCATTGAGAGCAATAAGCGTGGACATCCGCTGAAGAGTTTCAGTGTGCCGGGTCCGCCGCCCACAGGCGTTGCCACGCCCATCAACAAGCATAGTAAGTTGCAAAGTGAATCGCACATTTAACGTTTACTAATTTCCATCTCTAATATTTTAGCTCCTGCTGTCACAATACGTCCACAAAATCAATCGCCCTACAAGAAGGCCTCATTCTCGGCTGCCACGCCCAATCGGCTGCAGAGCGGCAGCTCAGTGGCGCATTCCACCGATGAGATACAAAGACTGGCGCCTAGCACATCCACCGAGGAACTAAATCAGGAGATGGCCAATCTCGAGGGTCTCATGAAAGATCTGAGCGCCATAACGGCCAATGAGTTTGAGTGTTAACACTGCAGCAAGCGGGCCAAAAGTATTAGCTGGCTGGGTTAAAAATGAAAGGAAACATTTCGCAATGTTATTTGATTTTAGTTTCGACGATATTTAGGTTTTATGGCTTGGTAATTTATTAGTTTTTAGTGCCATGTGCGACAGATGAACGAATAGAGATAATGTAAATACGAGAGACGCCATATAAATATATATATACATACATATAGATATATCTAATTAGCACTAAGCATAGTTAATTTTAATGCGTAATGTGTGAAAGAACTCTTTCTCTTTGTCTCTCACGGCCAGTGGCATATTTATTATTAATGATGGATGGAACCTACTTCGAAAACATATACACACCACATATTAAACATTCAACTAAAAAAACAAAAAACAACAACAACAAATACATGCATAGTTTAAGCGAATCATACAAGCATCTAAGCTAAGTCTCTCATCATATACGACAACTCTTCAAAACCATTACATTATTATAATAACTAAAGAATCGAAACAAAACATTCGACTTATATTTAGCAAATGTTCAGTTTTGAGTTTTGAGATGTGCCATTAATTTCATTTTTTTTTCTTTCTTCACAACTCTTAACTACTTAAGCTTATAATATGACAAACATTCTAGACTGTAATCCATTAGTAAAGCCAGCAAAGCATTTAATATTTAACTACTATACGAGTACATGCATACGTATGCATATATGTAATACTATCTATAAGAATTCCGAAACTTTTGTATCGTATTTTTATGTGTTCAAAATTCAATGCATGTGTTTTTATTTTGTATTTGTATTGTTGCCAGTCATTTTTGAACGAAACTTTTTTCACAAATTTGTATCATGTGGCTATGCATAATTATCTCTCGAATTGAAAACTTAATGTGTGTGAGCAAGTCGTAAGATTTGCCTAATAAACATGAAATTAATTGTAAAAAAAACTAACAGTTTGACTTATTCTGTTTTCAAATGTAGTTGTATTTGACTATCCAAAGTTTCTAGGAATGAAAAGACCGCAGTGATCAACAAAAGCTGAGTTGTGGCCAGCATCGCACCTCGTTTAGTATTGATAAATATCATGTATATCTGAATGCATATATAATTTTTATTCAGATACGATGTCCAAATTTATTATTGATAAATGAAATCGCCTAAACACCACGACTCTATAAACATGCGAGCTGTTATTGGCAACTGTGAAACAATAAATTAAATCGCATTAACAAACGGTTGAACTATTTATTTATCTATTTATATAATCGCACAAATAAATAAATTAAACAAAACCGTATTTTCAGACATTTAAAGTGCGAATCAAGAAATGAGTCGGAAAATTTCACAAGCAAATATTTGAGTGATGGTCATTTTCATTAGATTCAATTAGAAATTTGACTATCATGAGCTAAGCATGTGTCATTATATTTTGCGTAGCTATGAAAATGACTGTCAAACCGTTAAGGCGTACAAATGTTGCCTAAACGTTTAGAAACTAAACAAAGCAACATGTTGCTAAAGCTTGCGCTTGCGCTGTACCAATGACCGTCAAACCGTTAAGGCGTACAAATGTTGCTTAAACGTTTAGAAACTAAACAAAGCAACTTGTTGCTAAAGCTTGCGCAAGCGCAACCATCAACACTCTCGTTCATTAGAAAGCAAGTGACGCGACCAGCCCCAAGAGAGGTTTGGAGGCTCAAGCGATGAGTTTAAGCTTTGCGTTTGTAGTCAACCAGTTTACATCTGGCAGCCGTCGCGTGCACAACGGAATCGGCTGAAACGAAAGTTGACCGTTTTAAATCAAAGATATTCTTGTTACCTGCCCATGTGCAGCTTTCGTGTGTGCTTTTGTGTTTGTGTTTGTGTGCGTCTGTGTGTGTCAACAGAAACCAATTGGGAAATCGAAACGGCAAGACGAGTGAAATCTGATTTGAATTTGAATTTAAGTACATCAAGAGGTTTTTAGTTTGTGTACGCAATGAATCAACTGCCCAAATGCGCTTGGCGTGTGAAAGCCACAACCTCAACAGTATCCCTAACGCCTGGGCTCAGACGTACGGTGTCAAGGATCGGAGGTGGCAAAGTGGCAGCCACGCAGAGTCTGCTGCAAAGTGAGCCACGTTTAAAAGGGCAACAATGGCGCGACAATTCAGCAGCCGCCACGGAAGCAACTGCAGCAACAGTTTGTCCACATCTTGGTCTGCAGGAGCAGGAGCCAGCAAATGCATCACGTATTCATGGCACAGCCGAGTGGCAAAATGCATTGGCCTACAATGAGATACCCGGACCGAAACCTTTGCCAATACTTGGCAACACCTGGCGGTAAGTTTTAATAAGCCAATAAAAGACTGAAACAACAGACTTGCTTTCACTTTCCCTGCCCTGCAATACGAGCAATGCACTGAGCGAAAGAGATAGAGCAAGCTTTTGCTTCTTTCATTTCGCTTGCTTCGCTTGACCCAATTACAGATGAATGGCATTCATGCCTATGTGTGTGTGCGTGTGTGTATGATGATCGTCTGCTTTAAGTGTTGATTTGCTGTTTTTTTGCTTGTAAGCAATCATTTCACTAACCATGACCAAACAGGTTTATTTTTAAAGCTGCGCCCAATAATTATTATGCTATTCACACAAATATGTACAAAAACAACAACTGTTCTGCAAATTCTTGTGGATTTCCCTAATTTGTCATTAACCAATAAACTCGGCTGGTGGTCACAATCATCTGGTTAACGTCTCCCGCTGTCTGTTAGAGATCCATTCATATATCGCCTGTCTGTTGTTGCTTCTTCTTCTTCGACATTTTTATTAGCGTCCACTTAGCGCCATTTTCAAGGTCGCCATAATTGTGTGTGAATTTTTGTGAGTGTTGGGTGCACTTGAAATAATATGTAAACGATGTTTACTTATACACAAGTGTGAATGCGCTTCAAATTTGTTTATGTGTTGGTGTATACTTTTTTTTTGCAAAAAAAAACTGCA
Organism: Scaptomyza reducta; assembly: GCA_035044485.1. Taxonomy (NCBI): domain Eukaryota; kingdom Metazoa; phylum Arthropoda; class Insecta; order Diptera; family Drosophilidae; genus Scaptomyza; species Scaptomyza reducta. Next base: position 818,074 of record JAWNNV010000148.1, on the reverse strand, counting down.
CATGTCATTTATGGAGAAGAGTTGCGTAATTCGCAATGCGCTTGACGGCTTTTTGACAGTTACTGGCAAATATTCAAGTTAATATTTCCATGGAACTTATGGATCGTAGCAATTAACGATTGATGTGATTAATCATCTATTTTTGATATAAAAATAATTTATCAAACTTAAATTTCATTTTGTTCAATAAAAATTGTGCAGCTATGTGATCGGACTATCAACTTTTCCATAAAAAAGTACTTAAAAGTCAATCAAGATTATAACTTTTGTTCACGTATAAGAGTTGCGCATTGTAGTTCAGTTAAAAGAACAAGTTTAGTAGTTCAATTGTTGCTGAATATGGTTCAGTTCGCTCCATTTGATCATTAAGTTAGTTGAAAAGAACGAACTAAGATTTACGATATAGCTCGTTCTCCGTATTTAGTAAGCAGTTAGATCGAACTTATTCTTAAGCACAACTGTATTTCACATTTTCTAAACATAAAAAAAATGAGTTGCATCTTAAAAATATTTATTACCCGCTACCCTAATTGCTGTGCAAACAAGCGAATCTTTTCCACTTATTATTATTCAATGTCATGTTTGTCATATGAATTAACTATACTATTTGTTGTCGCCTTGACAGACTAATGCCAATCATTGGCCAATATACCATATCGGATGTGGCCAAAATCTCGTCGCTGCTGCATGACAGGTACGGACGAATTGTGCGCTTCTCTGGTCTAATCGGACGGCCCGATTTGCTCTTCATCTACGATGCCGATGAAATTGAAAAGGTAATGCCAAGAGCCGGAGCCGGAGCCGCGTCATACAGCGGAACAGCAAGCTACATTCCATGGCAAGCACGCTTCGGTGGGCACAAAAGGCAACAACCACTTACAGCAATTTGTAGCACTCAAAATTTACCACAATTTGCTTTGAGTACAACAACAAACGTAATTGTTTTATAATTAATTATTTTTAAGTGTTATCGCAGCGAGGGTCCCACGCCCTTCCGACCGTCAATGCCCAGTTTGGTCAAGTACAAAAGCGTAGTGCGCAAGGATTTCTTCGGTGAGCTGGGTGGCGTTGTAGGAGTGTAAGTGGAGGATCCTTTATTCTATGTTCCTACTAATTTATAATAATTTAATAATTTAGTCACGGCGAACCTTGGCGTCAGTTCCGCTCACGTGTCCAGAAACCTGTGCTGCAGTTGTCCACCATTCGTCGTTACTTGCAGCCGTTGGAGGTGATAACGGATGATTTCTTGGTCCGCTGCGAACAGCTGCTGGATGCCAACGAGGAGCTGCCGGCTGATTTTGATAATGAAATCCACAAATGGTCCTTGGAATGTATGTGGCAAAAATCCTCTTATACAAAACTTGTTTAATATATAATCTCGTACCACTTTCTAATATCGCAAGGCATCGGTCGCGTTGCGCTTGACGCTCGTCTTGGCTGCTTGGAGGATAATCTGTCGCCTGATTCGGAGCCGCAACAGATCATTGATGCTGCAAAGTATGCGCTGAGGAATGTGGCCACATTGGAGCTAAAGGCACCATACTGGCGCTATTTTCCCACTCCACTATGGACGCGATATGTGCAGAACATGAACTTCTTTGTGGGGTAAATCAGTAACTAAATCTTATTAGCTTGGGCAATTTGAAATATACATTCAACTGTTGCAGCGTCTGCATGAAGTATATACAAAGTGCCACGGAGCGGCTGAAGACACAGGATGCTAGTCAGCGTGTTGGCAGTGAGCCATCGCTGCTGGAGAAGGTGATCCTGTCGGAGAAGGATGATAAGATTGCCACCATAATGGCATTGGATTTGATACTCGTGGGCATAGACACAGTGAGTGATGCAATTAAAATTCAAGGACCAAGTTGAGCTAGAGCTTTCTCTCGACAGATATCGATGGCTGTCTGCTCTATTCTGTATCAACTGGCCACGCGACCTGAGGAGCAGCAGAAGGTACATGAGGAGCTGAAGCGCCTGCTGCCCGATGCCAATACAGCACTGACAATTCCACTGCTGGATCAAATGCATCATCTGAAGGCATTCATCAAGGAGGTCTTTCGCATGTACAGCACGGTTATTGGCAATGGACGTACACTCCAAGAGGATACCGTCATATGTGGCTATCAGGTGCCCAAGGGTGTGCAGGTCTGTAAAGAATAAAATTAGTTGGAAATGTTATAACTGAGTCCCTTTGTACCCCTTTCAGGCCGTCTTTCCCACTATTGTCACCGGAAACATGGAGGAATTCGTCACAGATGCCGCAACATTCCGGCCAGAGCGCTGGTTGAAGTCCCACCAGGGTGGCACCCCCGGCAAGCTGCATCCCTTTGCCTCCCTGCCCTATGGCTATGGGGCTCGAATGTGCCTGGGACGCCGTTTTGCCGATTTGGAAATGCAAATCTTGCTGGCAAAACTTCTGCGCAACTATAGGCTGGAGTACAATCATGCGCCGTTGGATTATGCTGTGACATTTATGTATGCGCCGGATGGTCCTTTGCGATTCAAAATGACGCGGATTTAGTCCATAACACATAATTTAGGCATTTATTCATTTAAGATATAAAGATAGCTGTTAAGTATACAATATGTGTGAAATAAACTTGATTTTTACAAATAAATTAATTACCAATTGCATTTGCTGCTGTCATTACGTGTGATAATTAAAAGGACGCACGAGTTCTGGCTATATAAAATCTTTAAGGAAGGGAGGCGCATTGTTGCAGAACTTAAATCCTTGCATACTTCTAGGCGGTATATTAAAGACCATATTTGCGCATAAATTTTAGTTTGAATTAAATAAATTCGATTTAGATATGGAATCTAATAAATATGCGAGATATATAGATATATATATGTATATATATGGGGATAAAACTATATGCATCAATGCATGAATTCCTTGTGACAAAACAATAAACGAAGTCCAGCTATCTCTTAATTTAGATATTTATACATATTTAGTCATTGTTTACTTGCGCTTCCACATGCTATACCAATTCTTAACTATATTTAAGCTTTTCTGAGCATCCGCTTGTGTTTCCCCGCTCAGTTTGTGAACAATACCAGGTTTATAAGCTTCCTGCGCTTCTTCCAATATTGTACCAAAGATTTCGCATTGTATATTCGACGTTAGCTTTTTTTCATTGTACTTGCGCTCCTTTAGTCTGTCGTATAGCTTCTCGTTGGGACAGGTAACAACAAAGACGGCATGGAACCAGCGTTCCGGAAAGAAATCACATCCATGATATTCAACAATGTTGCCGCCCTTGACCATCAGCGGCTCAAGATAATCCATAAGCTAAATTAAATTGTGCTCATTACGTTTATACTATTTAAGTATAGCAAATAAACACACCTTATCTTCATCGAGTATTGGACAATCATATTCCTTGTCGTATTCCTCAATAAAGTCTTTTTCCTTAGCAATTTTTGAGCAGTCGTGCCAAGTGAACTTCAATTGTGCGGACAGACGTTCGCACAAATACGATTTGCCAACGCCGGGTGTGCCTGTGTTTATGCAACTGATTGTATTTGATTTAACTATATATTTATTAATTTAATACGCACCCGTAATTAAAATATTTGGTTTACTTATTTCTGTCATTTCTGGTTGTTTTTGCTCAGAACTGAGAAAATGAGGCGACCAGGGCTACAAAACACCAAATAGCAAATAAGTATCGATAAATTGATTATATGAGTACTTTGGCGCGAGAAGCTTACTTACTAAATTATATTACTAAAATAAAATACTTTAAGCCTCACAGACTTTATTTTAATGTCAATTGTTTCTTGTAATAAATTATGAATTTAAAAAAAAGAAATTTGAATTACTTTGATGGTAAAAAGTATAAACAATCATTAGTCCCTTTCCGTGTAAAAAGTTATGACAGTTGCTTTATGCACTTTGTCCTTCTTCCAGCACTTTTTCTAATTCCTCTTTAACAGCAAGTTTGTACTCACAGATGCATGTGCGTATGTATCTACATCGGACATTCTTCGTTTCCTTTTTTTTTTTTTTTGCATACACAAACTTAATTCGGATAAAAAAATTCAATTGCATTCGGTAGTTCGCAGGGAACGGATCGACTTAGTGCTACCTTTAATTTTGTGTGTCGCAATGGGAAAACCCGAGCAACCTAAACTCAACAAAGATCAAGACTTCGACCAAACTGAAATCAAAGTTGAGACAGACCGTCGCCAGCACGTACCATATATACTTAATGGGGAACTATACCGGATTGAAAGCCAGATTGGCGATAATGTGACTGTCAAGTGTTGCTATTGTCCGCCGGATCGCATTTATCGTGGTAGTGTGCGCTCTACCGGCAATTTTCATATGCACATCAAGGTAGGCCGTTAAGCACGTGAGATACATGCAATAGAGTAAATCAAAAAATCATTTGCAAATCCTCTAATAGCGCCGACATGCATTTTTACTGGGTAAATTGCACGAGATGAAGGTGGCGGCGCTGCTGGAACGGCGTGATCGGATAACGAAAAACCGTCGCATCACCAAAAACCGCAAGAAATCAACATCGCCGGCCGCTGTTACAGACTTAGTAGCGACAGGTGCAGTGACTGCCGTAGAAGAAGTACCAACAAACACAAGCTCAGAGACGCATGAGCTTAAAATCAAAACGGTTTTTCAGCGACACAAACAAGAACATCACGAACAGGAGGAAGCAACACGCACAGTAAGAAACCGAAAACTTGTTGTCCTTTTCTAACTATATGTGTATGGGGCGCTTAGAGTGAAATAGAAATGCTATGCACCGTTATAATTCCTCACATGTAAATATATATACATATATACTCACAATTTGTGTGTGAAAGAAACAACTTCGAATGCAAAAACATATCTACATACATATATTATGTATCTGTTTTTATCAAGCACTGAATGAACACTAACATACTATTAAAAAAAATAATATTTTTTCTTTTAGTCCGTTTCTTCCTGCGGTTCTTCACAAGATAATAGAAACGAAAGCACAGAAAATCTATGCATCTCCAGCGTAGAGATAGAAAAAAATAATATTAACAATAACAACACGACAACTGATTTTAAAAATAATAATTTACAACGCCAAAAGGATGCACAAAATACAAAAAATGTAAGTTAACCATAATTAAGCAGAAACTGTTATAAGCAATCCTGTTTGTAAGTACTCAAATCGCTATAATTGAAATTTTTATTTCATGCGATCGACTCAGAGCGCATGCGCTGTAACCATATTGGAAGATGTACCCGTATTAACTGGTCAGGCAGTCGGCATACCACTCCTGTGCACCCTTAATCAGATCAAGCCTGAGCAACAACAACAAAAAGAAACAATAAACTTCGAGCAGCCAGGAGCCATCGATCTAAGCCGCACCTCGTCGATGCAAAGTGATGACATGGAACACGGTGTTCTCACCCATTCCGTGCAGAATGTTCAAATTGGCATCGCACGCCCACAGGAACTAACTGCGTTTCTTAATGGGCCACCGCGTGAGATTTTGATGCGCATTGACCATTCATTGGCCGGCATTAAAAACGAGCTGCTGGAGCGCAATCAAATTGAGCGCAGTCGCTTGCTATTCGACATAGCTAAGTTTAAGTTTTTACATCCGGGTTTCAACTTTGATGTTAGTCGATAAGGGTATCCTGTAGCCATTCCAAATAAATAAAAGCTTGTGTAACGTATCTTTCATATAATAAAATCACCATTAAAAGCATCGAGTACAATGCAAAAAGTTATCGATGAAAAAATGCAAATGCAATATTGCTGATATCAAATAAATCGATGTTATTTGTCGGTGGTCAACTAAGTGTAGTTCGTTTAGTTATATGTTTATTTATATGTTATTAAAGTGAATGTATAGTTTTTATTATGTCTGACAAAAGAAAATTGGTTGACGAAGACTCATCCAGCTCATCCAGCAATGACTATGAAATTAATAAACCGCTAAAAAACAATGCAGAAGCTCCGGCAACCCAAAGCCAACAAGTTCTTGAAAGAGGGACTTCCGAAAATGAAAATGACGAGCCGCCCTTGTTAAGCATCACACCCGAGCCAAGCTATGTGAGTACCTTATTGTCATTTACATACGAAATATGATGATTCATCATGCAAACAGCTGTTACTTATCGCAACTTGCAACAAAGTGCTCACAGTCATGCGTATATCTCAGTGCAAAACTAACTATTTGAACTATACTTAAAGGAGGGTCCAACCACGTCGCACGTCAGCAATGCGGGTGCCAACATCAACGCTCCAGATCCCGAGCCAATATTCCATGTTCGTTCCCGCACAGCAGCAGCATTAGCTGGAGCTGCACAGCAAGCACATACTCAGTATGAGGTATGATTATTAACTTACAAATATCAGAAAATCTATTCACACATATACACTACTTTAAAGAGTTTGGACTATGATGTGTGTGAGAATAAGCTATTCCAAGTGGAGCAGCGCAAGCGTATGAGAGATCGTTTTTCGTTGCGCATCCATGTGATACGCTGGATCATTTTTATACTCATTGGCATTGTAACGGCACTTATAGCCTGCTCTATAAATATCGTCATTGAGGCGCTATCGGAACTGAAGTACAGTTTTCTTAAAAAGTGTATGTTAAGTTAATATATAGAAGCTGTACTGTGTTTCTAAAAGTCTCTGTTTGATTTTAGCTGTGGATCATAATGTGACTGTAAATGACAGCACTGGGGATTTGGCGCTGCCCTTCCTCTGGTGGATTCTGTTCAGCGTTGTGCCCGTGTCCATTGGAGCTACCATGGTTACCTACATTGAACCAATTACCGCTGGCAGCGGCATACCGCAGGTGAAGAGCTATCTTAATGGAGTCAAAGTGCCGCGTATTGTACGCATCAAGACGCTAGCCGTGAAGTCTATTGGAGTGATCACATCCGTTGTGGGCGGCTTGGCCGGTGGCAAGGAGGGACCAATGATACATGCTGGCGCCGTTGTTGCTGCCGGCATTTCACAGGGCAAGAGCACTACGTTTATCAAGGACTTTCGCATCTTTAAAGAATTCCGCGATGATCACGAGAAGCGCGATTTTGTACTGGGTGGTGCGGCAGCAGGTGTTTCAGCCGCTTTCGGTGCACCTATTGGTGGCATGTTGTTCTCACTGGAGGAGGCTGCTAGCTTCTGGAATCAGAATCTTATATGGCGCACACTTATCGCCTCAATCATCAGCTCATTTACACTGAACATTGTACTCTCGGCCTATCTTGGACTGAATAACTATACTTTTACGGGTCTCTTCAATTTGGGCAAATTTGATCAGCCCCTGACTTTTGATTACTTTGAGTTACCCATCTTTATGCTGCTTGGTGTTACGGGCGGTTTGCTTGGCGCCGCTTGGAACTGTCTCAATACACGTATCAATAACTTCCGCAAACGCTTTGTGCCCTGGAAAGTGGGAAAGGTGTTTGAGGCTGTCCTGGTTGCCGTACTGGGCGTCACAGTAGCCTGCACCATGATCTACTTCATTAATGATTGCCGTCCGCTGGGCAACGATCCAACTATACATCCAGTGCAGCTATTCTGTGAGGATAACGAATACAATGCGGTTGCGGCTCTCTGGTTCCAAACACCCGAGGCCACTGTCCGATCTCTTTTCCACGATCCACCCGGTGAGTTGTATACCAGAGACTCGAGTGTATTCTTTACTTATATTGTATTGTTTGTTGCAGGTTCCCACAAAATTCTTACATTAGCGGTCTTTACGCTTGTTTACTATTTGCTGTCTTGTGCGACTTTTGGACTTAATGTCTCCTTGGGCGTATTTATACCCACAGCGCTGGTGGGCGCTGCATGGGGACGCCTAGTGGCAATGGTGGTCTTCTATATATTCCCTGGTGCAGTAAGTTTGAGTCAGTATTATCCTAAAACCTATGATAACTTTCGTTGTGTTTGCAGCACTTTTTGCATCCTGGAAAATATGCACTCATTGGCGCCGCTGCCAATTTGGGTGGAGTGCTGCGCATGACCATCAGTTTGTCGGTTATTTTAATGGAGACGACGGGCATTGAGACATCATTCTTCTTTCCGCTGATCATAGCGCTAATAACTGCCAAATGGGTAGGCGATTACTTCAACGATGGCATCTACGATACGGTCATTGAAGTGAACCATGTGCCTATGTTGCCCTGGGAGCCATTGCCACAATACAAAGGTCTGACTGCCAAGGAAATATTGAGCAAGCCTGTAGTCAGTATTAAGCTGCGAGATAGCGCTAACTATATCTATGAAGTACTCCAAAAATGCAATCACAATGGTTTTCCCGTAGTCGATGATGTTAAGGGCGTAAGTAACTGTTACTAATTACTCCTCATAACGAGACCTACTAAATATTGTTAACTCTTTTGCAGAATAATCGCTCTGAGGGTCGAGTTTGTGGCATCATATTGCGTTCGCAGCTTATAGTTATATTGCTTAAATCGCTGTATGTGGAGAACAAACGTTTCTGGATTAAAGAGACTACAATACAAACATTTCGGGATGTCTATCCGCGATACCCTTCTATAAGTGTACGTATTATGCGCATTGATAATTGATTTCCCTGCCTGAATTTGTGTGTATTTCTTTTTATAGAGTGTGCGTCCGTTGGATAGTAAAGTCAATTATACTGTCGACTTATCCATGTTTATGAATTCCTCACCTGTTCGCGTTAACACTGTAAGTACTTATGGTAATCTTGAATATTCATAATTGAGTTTTATAATTGTTTCTCATTGACAGCATGATTCGGTTCCGAAAATCTTTAATATATTTCGTGCCTTGGGTTTGCGTCATCTGCTGGTTATCGACAATGAAAATCGCATTGCTGGCATTATAACACGTCGCGATTTTATATATAAGTGATGTTTGATTGGCATCGCATTAAGATTTATATTATTATTTTTTCGAATAACTAACATTTTATTTTGTATGAACGTCTCTGTAATGTGTATGCGTCAATATACTATATAGAATTTAAAAAATACAGATGCATTTTATATATTTAACTGCACAAACTAATTTATTTATTTGTATAGTCTATTCGCAATAGTTTGTTGGACTGCTAATCATCTATAAAAGATGAAGCTTGGCTTAATGAAAATTTACAATAATGATTTCATTATGTTTCTTCTACTTAAATATAATCTTTACTCACCAGGGCTTTGCTCGACCTCGACTTCCTAGTTAATAGATCCGCAATTTTTCAATTTCCATTGACACTGCTATGTTTTGTCCACCCAAGTCAACACAATTCATATTTAAATATTTTCACTTTTGATAATTTGTGTTTTTTTTTAATTAGGCTCATCTGATCTTTACAACTTAAATTATGCTTAAAGCTAGGCGTGTAATGAATAGTATTCACAAGGAATTGTACAAGGTTTGTTTTTGTATAAAAATACGTTAAATTTGTTTGTAAAATTAAAAGTTCTGTTCTGTGTTGATAAAATCTTACAAGCTAAACAGACACGTTCATCATATCAACCTAATTAGCACAATCTTATCCCCCGATGCTCTCCCACCAATGTTTTCAGATCGCAACAATTTTGTGGGGTACATATTGGGGGGAGGGGATGGGTTACTCTTTCTATACAGTTATTGTTTGTTTGCATGTATGTGTATGCGTATAAATCGCTTATAAACTAGAAACGCTGCCATATTATAATAATAGTTATATAAACTAACACTAAACGATACTCAAGATGTTAGTAAGCCTATAAATATATTTATATTAGGAGCAATGCTACGCCTAGAATTTAAATGACTTTTTGTACAGCGCGAAAAAAGTAGAGCTTGCTTTTTGTATATTATCCATTCAAGGTTTTGGGTTTTATCAATAAATGTTTGACACACACACAACAAGAAGTCATGCTGGTCAGTCGTCTGCTTAAACTGCGTCCAGGAACTGCTATCACAATTTATAATGTATCAGCTATACATATATTTTTATTAACAACACTTGAAACACAGTGTAAGAGTGAACATAGTTAGTGGAGAGATTGCTGGCTGCTTCACGCATTTTCTGGCCAGGTGGCAACAACGGCAGTAACCGTAACGGTAACAGTTGCGGGTTAGCTTTCCATTGGACGCACTTGTTGCAACGCCGACTCGGCATTATTGCCAGCTGTGGCAGCTGCTGCTGCGGCACTATTGCAATGTTGTTGTGGTGCATTTGTTGTTGCTGCAGTTGCTGTTGTTGTTGTGTCGGCGTTTAAAATGCCGCTGGTGGTGGCATTGTTTAGAGTCGAGTGTGTGCTGGATGTAACAGTGGTTGCTGCTGCTGCTGCCACAGCTGCAGAAACTGTGGCTGGTATATTAGCTGCAATTGTTGTTGCTGCCGCTGATGCTGTTGTTGTGGCAGCAATGTTTGTGATGCTACTGCTGCTGCTGGTGGTTGGTTGTAGCACCTTGTAGCGCGTATAAATGCGATACGGCGTCCTTGACGTATCCTTTTGCTGCAGTGGTTTGGTCTTGCTGGTTGCACCCCAGCCGCTGGCATTTATCTGCTCCGGCGTCTTGCCCAACAGCCAATCGTTGCAATGCTGCTGCAATTGTTCGCTAACATGCTGCTGCAACCATCGATTCACATAGCCATGAAAGCGCTTATACTTGGCCTGTGTGACACGGCAATGACTCTATGAAAGACAGAGAGAATCAATCAGTACGTGGCAGGTAGGAAGAAAGATATTAAGATACACTTACCTTCTTGGCTCGACGCACTGCATCGTATTTTAGAAGATTGAGATTCTTGCTGGTCACAAAGCAGCGTCCATTGCTGGCATTTGTGCTGATCTCGTCGCGATCATTGATCGCATACTGCTCCGCCAGGCCCAATTGTGGTGCGCCCAAACGTTCCGGCGCACGTTTATTCCAACTGTTGTTGTTGTTATTGTTGTTGTTATTATTATTGTTAATATTGCTATTGCTGTTGTTGCTGGCATTTGCTGCTGCTGACTCGCCGCTTGCCGTCGCCGTAGTAGGAGTCGCATTCGGATCGCTGCAGATGCGCTTCTGTTCAAAGAGCTGACGCACTTGCTCCTCGTGCAGCTGCGAGCGACGTTTGTTGCGCAGCAGAAATCGTGCTTTGCGTGCGCCGCGAACCAGCTGTAAATAGGAGAAGGGGAGAATGCATTAAGTACCATTTATATTGCATAGAAACGACAATAGAACATAAAGAATTATAAATGCAATTCAAACATGCTTTACAAAACAGAAATCAAGTCATTAAGTCTGGTATGATTTATGTATGTATTTGTGTATGTAGGGGGTGTTGTGAATGTTTGGATGTGTGAGTGTGTGTCTGGTTGTGTAAATACATTAGATATCGATAACTAACAATGAGCACTAATATGAGAAGAGAAACCAGTTAATGCAGAAGAGAAGAAGACGAAACCAAAGAGACGACACAAATTGATAAAGAGAGAAAGTACCAGGTCAACACTGGACACAATTTTGTATGTTTGCATGTACATACATAAACATATAAATATAAGACACGCACACACACACACACACACACACACACATTGAACTTAAGTTGGAAACGCAAAACAATCAACAATTACATACATACAATTCACTAATACAAAAATGAAGAGACAATATATAATAAAATACATTTAAAGCACAATGCCTCAAAGCGAGAGCATACAAATATTGTTTATCGTTTATTGTATATCTATGTAAATAATTTAAAAAATGAATTTATGCATACGTAAGATTTGTAAGGCATAACTTACCTTGCGTAAAACTTAAAAGCGTATACAACTATATATACACTATACACACATTGTGTGTATGTTTTGGTGTGCCACACACCACCAGCTGCACTAAGCCCAAAAGGAAACAGAAAGAAAAAATATCCCAATTTGCAAAACACCCTACTAAATAAACAGTTCGGCTTTTTTACATCATCTTCAAATGCTCCTTTATATATTTCAATTGATTTCACAATTGATAATTTTATGAATGTACGTGTGTAGAGAAGTTATAAAAAATTGTTAAATATGTATATCTATATTTATATGTATATAACACGTCTACGGTTTTCATTTTTGCCACCTGCTGTAAGAACAGGTGGCACTTTAAAAGTAAACTCTCTCACTCTCTTTGTCGTCCCTTTATAAAAATGTACTACGCTGAACACTTACAACTAGTTACACTATTAGATACATACATACAAACATTATTTACATTTGTTTTTGTTTTATTTATATACGTTTTGATTGCTCTAGTATTTGTCATTTAACCAACACAGTTTTTTTTTTGATCAATCATCGATGCGGCGGCCAATCGATCGTATCGTATGCAATTGTCAAACACACACAGACACACACATATATATCTCACGGCCACTCTCTTTCTATTAACAACAACATTCACCTGTCTGCGCGCATAAGCTCTTCTGCTGTGCTGTGCTGGGCGCTATTGCGTTTTTTAATTGTTTGAGGACGAACGAATGTAAAGCAAAACGAAATTAGAAGTAAACTGCAGCAAATGCGTGCCTATTAATATTTTTTGGAACTACTATTTATGCATATAATTATGTGTTCTTGTTGTAGGTTATTTACTAAATTTACATATGCATGTTTGTTTTTGTATTCAACTTTATACATTCAAATGTTCTATGTATGCATGTGGTTAATGGTTGGTTGGATGGTATGTGTATGTATGTGTATGTGTATGCGAGTGCAGGTGGGTTTAGGTGGCTCTGGATGAAAACAGTTTTATTTTGGTATTTGTTTTTGTAGTTGTTGCAGTTTTTGGTTGGATAATCTCAAAAAAACAAATTCATTAATTACTATTTCAGTTTGCAAAACGACTTTTTCTTCTTCTTATTCAATGAAATTATCAAAACTATTTTGTTATTTCAAGCCTTGGAATTGACCTGGTACGAAAAAAAATTAAAGTGGAAAAAATGAGAGAAAAAAATGCAGAAAAAAGCATTAATTAGTGAACATTTTTCTTTTCTGTTTTTTTTTTGGTTTTTTTTTTAATCGGTTGTATTTTTTATGTTGTTTGGTTCGCATACGGATATGTGGGCGATTGGTAGGCGGCATGTTGAAATGAGAGACGAGACGAAACGGAAAGGAAAGAGAACAATAAAAAGGAAAGATTGTAGATGTCGAAATAAATGTAGAAGAAACGTGTTCGAAAAGCAAGCACAACAGGCCCCGGGGCACGCAATGATAAATAGAGAGATACTACCAAAACAAAAAATCTAAATCAAATAGTGTATAAAAACATAGGTAAATATTTACAGAAACAATACAAAGAATGGATGATACACGTATACACTCGCGCGTATATGAACACACACACAAATATGTTAATGACGGTCTGGTTGGTGTTCGTAACAATTTTATAGCGAAGCTGGAAGACAACTGAGCTAATACTGAGACCACAGTATCGATGGTCTTGATTTTGTAAATGAAAATATAAAAAAATTTTGGCAAATGTTTGTTAATGTGAGTGTAAAAATTCTCAGAACGGAACACGGATAGCCGGGAATATTTCAAAGTGTAGGATACTCATTGATTAAAACATAATACGTTGCTAACACAGATAGCTTAAACTATCGAAATATTTTGTGTCACTGTGTTTTCCAACTGTTTGCTTACGTTATTTGGACGTCCATCGAGTCGTAAACAAGTGAATATCCGTTAAACTAAACTTAACAACAACAAAACAATCAACTGAACACAACAGATAATTTTTACACAAACAACATGGTTAACCACTCGTCAAGCACACACAAAGCTGCTGCTGTTGTAGCTGTTTACGTTTTTGTTTCGCTTCTTTTTTTGCGTTTTAGCGGTCACTCACCTCGGCATTCTCCTCTTCCTCCTCCGCCTTGATGTCAGACGTTTCCATCATGTTGTCATTGCTGGAGATTGCTGCATTGTTGTTGCCGCCCGCATTATTGCTGTTATTGTTGCCGCCGCTGCTGTTACTGTTGCCGCCAGCTCCCATTGCTGGATTTGCAAGTCGATCCACATATTTGCTAAACTTTTGTGCCTTTAATGCGTTTGGCTTTTCCACCTCCTCGGGCTCCGAATCAAGCAATTCGATGGTCACACGACAGTCAATTTTATACTGGAATGTTTTAAACCGATTGTTAGATCAAGATTCGAATGACTGTGTTCTAATTAAAAGCATCATTCACATACAATGTACACTTTGAAGCAGTTCTCCTCGTTAAGTATGCTTTCCGCCTTGCGCTGATAGCCCACCTCACGATCAAAGCTCCTGTGGGCATCGCGACAATATCCGCCAGTGCTGTTGCGTCTCTGTTCGCTTGCGAAGAGCTCCACACAGTCGAGGGCAGCGCGCTCTGTGACGCAATATTGCAGCTGTCGCACGGCATTCGTAACCACCTAGTGAAAAGGGCACACCGATTAAAAATCAATTTATATATCGACTTTAATTGTTTGCTCACCTTATCGAGCGTAAAGGATATGTAGGCATATATGCCAAACATTTCTCGCATTGTGTCCTCAAAGTTATTCGAGTCCATGTTGCCGTCGAGCACATTCTTTAGCATGTCAAGAAACGTGGGATAATAGTCCTCCACTTGTACATCGGGTTTAGGCTTCAAGCGCAATGCCGTTGCCGTACTTTCACGTCGATTCACACGGCAACGCTCCTCCTCGATGGCCAACAGACGCGCTCGCTCATACATTACGTGCAATCGATCGCAGAGGATGGCATGCAGACGCATGAACAGATACCAATTGTTGTTGGCATAGAACAGTGAATACGATTCGTCCTATGAATGGTAAAGTTAATCGAGTTAATAAATTATTGACTTCAATATTCTCAGGTCTTAGCCGAACTTACCTCACGTTGACCCTGCGCATGCGGTGGCAGTATGGGCGGATTGAAAAAGCTATGTTCCTGCTCCTCTTTTACACTCACATCGACACCGGCGACAGCAGCTGCTGCTGATGTTGCTTTTGCTGCTTCTTCGCTTCGCTTGGGACTGGTGATTGCCTTGTCATTGTTGTTATTATTATTATTATTATTGCTGCTGGTGCTATTTTTAGTTGTGTCATCGCCCGCTTTGTGCGTATCTAACTCTGTCTTATCTTTGACATCGCCGCCAACTATTGCCGTTGCTACTGCGGCTGATGAGGTGGATGGCGTTGCATCGTCAGCTTTTGTTGCTACTGTTGGTGTTGGTGTTACTGTTGCTGCTGCTGATAATGTAGTCGTTGTTGTTGTTGTTGTCGTTGCTGCTGCAGCTGAGGCTGTTGTTGTTATTGTTGTTGGTGCTATTGTCGTTGTGGCTGGCATCACTTTGGACAACTCCTCCGATTCTTTCTTAATGGACATCACAGTTGTAGCTGCTGCTGCTGCATTAGTGTTGCCAACGCCAACGCTACCACTGCTGCTGCTTGCATTGCTTCGCGCCGGCGAGGCACCTTCGCATCCACTGATTTTGTGGGCGCGACTCATCGGCGAGTCCACGTCCATTTTAGTGTCATCTACCAAAAATTGAAAGGCTATAGAGAAATGCGTGCACAGTGTGGCAAAGAAACAAGAAATGTTTCCAAATTTTGGTTTTGATTTTATGGTGATCGGTGGTATTTGTGTTGTTGTTGTTGTGGTGGTTGTTGTTGTTGTTTTGGTGGTGGTGGTGGTGGTGCGTTCGCCCATATTGTCGTTGTGGGTTTTGGTTAGTTCATAATTATGCAATTCAAGTTACAGTTACAATTGTTAAATTACAAAATAAATTATTGCAAAATGGCAAACGAACAGTAAATGGATTGCAGATATATTCGTACCAAACAAATATTGATTTTGGTTTATGTGAAAAGAAAAATAAAAGAAAAAGAAAAACATTGACTATGTTAAAAATACTTTAAATTAATGAATTATTCTGTTTTATATTCAATATTTATACATACATTGAATATGCATTAATGGCTGGTTGGTTAGTAACTTGGTAAATTATCTATTGGATACGTAAAACGTGTTAATAGCAATTAAAAAAGAATTACAATGAAACAAAAATTTAAATAAATCGCTAAGATTTTGATTGATTGTGAAAATATATGTTAATGCATTGAAAGTCCTGCAAGCGGGCTAAGATATAATGTTTATATAGTTGTGTAACCATTTTGAAAATACGTTAAAAGTAAAAACTAAAATTTAGTTAAGAAGAATTATAAGTCGACAAGTTTTTAAATTAATAACTAGCTCTTCGTGCAGGACTTTTGATTGTATCGTTCGAAAGATTGTTAAGCATAATATTAATGATTGATTAATGTTCGGTGTGACGATTTCGCGTTGATTGAATGTTTGGACGTTTTTGGCTTACCGTCATCGCGTTCATCATCGCTAAGCGGCTGGCGCGGCGCAAAGAATAAATCAGGCACAAATTGTCGTATAATCTGTTTGATCTTCTGTTTCTCCTGCTTTTGAATGCCCGTCTGGCGCTTGACGTGATGTATAAGCAGATTGGCCGCATCGTCCAGTATGGTCTTGTCCTTGTACGGCAGCACCAGGTGCGGCCCGACCGGCTCCATGGGATCATCATCCTGTTCGTGACGCTCATCGTAGAGAGTTTCAATCTCATTGAAGAGACTCTTGGAGCGGAGGGCTTTCATATCGTTGGGTTTGAAATTGATTGCCTGATGATCCAACGATTTTAGATAATATTTCTCATTCTGTTCGCGCCATTGCTTATTGAAGTTCTGCAATCCGGAAAAAGTAGTAATCAAATTAATAACAATGTTCCATTGATGATTCATTCTTCAAATAAATATACCTTTTGAGCATCCCGCCACTCCTCCTCCTTGACCTTGAGCCGTTTCAGAACAATGGGCACCGCAACGGATGGATTCTTCTTCATGCCCTGAATTATCTCACCAGACTTGTCACCATAAATGCGATGAATGGCACGCTGATGTATTGTCTGGGATGTGCCACCCAAATGATCATCCAAATGATATTTGGCCAACTCCTCGGGCGACATGCGTGACATTTTCTTTTGAACATTCTCCAATACACGAATCGTTGCGCTATTCACTTCAATGACAAGATCCAATTCGAAACGCTCGTCTTCCGTTCTGTGAATATTCCTTGTGTTTAGAGCGTTTGGTTGATTGGTTAATTCATTAAAATATAAACGAAAGCCAAAGAACAGAAAGAGTAACAAGAAAACGAAATGGAATGGAAACGGAATGAAGGATATCAAGAATGTGCTTCTAGTCGAGAGTGTTCCCGACCAGCAAATGTGATGCCAAATATGGATATCTAAGGCAAGAAAGTCTACTTGATCTGTGTAGGGTATAAATGGACGGACTTGTGATTCACCATATCATCTTGTTTAACTGCTTAGGGCACAACGAAAGGAAATGAAATGTAGGAGATACTACGTATAGAGAGGAAACGATAATGAGAGATGGAAGAGTGCAATTATTGGTGAGACTGGTAAAAACTCACCTGTAAATGGTCTCCTCGAACTGAGTTTTACGTGAGGTAACAAATGTTGAATCTTCACTGGCCCATGTCGGGAACGAGACCCATTTATCGTTGAGCACCTCGCGGCACAAAGTTGTCCGGCCGCTGCATTTCTTCGGCACCGAGGATTGGGGCAGGGCGCAATAGGAGGCACCGAGACGTTTGCACAGTGACAGATCCACATCCTGTACATAATCCGTGCTCTGATGACTGCTCGCCCGCTCACTGTTACTGCCGCCTTGACGCTGTGTAGCTGCCAGTGGCATTCCATCGATTAGAACGCCTGTTCCACCTGCACCACCCGCCTGGCCGGTTGTGGGTGGCCCCAGGAAGTCTGTGAACCAGCGCAACAGATCGGGAAACTTTTTCAGGAAAGGCGAGACCAGATCGAGCAGTTCCGCCTTAGAGACAATCTCCTGATTGAAGAGCGTTAAGCAGCGCAAGAAATTGTCATAGACCTCGGGATTGCGCAACGCTTTGCGCACCTTATCAAAGAAGGCTGCATCCGATATGGTGCACTTGCGCGATGCCTCCGAGAAGCTGACATCGCGACAATATGGCTTGGGACGTTTTGCCGGCGGCGGTCCGCCTAAAGCACTCCCCGCAGCAATAGCCGCAGCACCAGCTACCGACGCAACCGTCAAATCATCCACCACCTGCCGTCGACCACTGCTCGAATTGTGGGCATTGTGATGAGGATGTGGATGTCCGGACAGCTGTTGCTGCTGCTGCTGTGTCTGCACCTGTGTCACATAGCTGGCAATGTTTATCGAGTTGCGATCCAACGAATTGTCATTGAGGTGATGCAAATGCTGCAGATTGGAAATGCTACCATAACTCGGTGATTTCTTTTGCGACATATTCGGATGCTGTGCCACATACTTTTGCGCATGATGATTGTTTCGCTGATCCAGGACACCGGGCAGGCCGCCACGCAATCCACTCGTGGGTGTGGTCAGTAAATGGGGTGGTGGCAGTATTGGATGCCGTTGCTGTTGTAGACCTTGTTGTTGGGCGCCCAGTCCATGAAATTCCTTATCGAAGATGTTGCCACCGATAATGTGATTCTGTTGCACGGCACACGATTTAATGCTGACGCTGGTATTCACCGCCGACAGATTGCCAATGGCGGCAGCATGCGCATGTGCACTGCTGCTATCGATCTGCGAGAGAGTTGCACCACTGCTCAGATGGAGCGGTGAGCCACTGTTGGGCACCGCCGACGGTGATGCCGATGACATGCTGATGTGTGCACCACCGCTTAAGGTGGCTGTTGTGGTTGTGCGTTGCTGCTGTTGCGTTTGTGGCTGCTTATTGTGATGATCGTTGTGCAGTGCCGTTTTGGACATGTATTGTGCGGCGGCGGCAGCGGCAGCTGATGACTGATGATTGGTGGCGTCTGGCAGAAATTGTCCAAACTCCCGCAATAGATCCTCATCTTGGCCAAAGAGCTTGGCCACTTGGGTGTATACCTCCTGTTCGGTTAGCATTTTGCCCTGATTGAGGCTGTTGTTGGCACTTCCCTCCTTCATCACTTTTTGCTCCTTCTGATAGGCATGCAGTATCTCCAGGAATTTTTTATACTTGGCCGGCTGGCTTTGGAATCGATTCTGCAAAGGGAACACCAATCAATTAATATGTAAGAATATATATTTGTTTTAACTTATATGCAAAGCTTACCTTGATTTTATTCACATAGGTTATGGCGTGATTGAATTCTACCGGTTGATTTTGTTGGCCCGTCGTCTCACCCAGCAATATGGATTGATGCGCCTGCTGGATGTGGTGTAAATTGTGCTGCGCTGCCGCCGGACCAGTGTGTGGACTTAGTTCATTCAATGAGTTTGGTGTTGGTGGGCCAACGGAAATGCTGGATACACCGGACGAGGACACGGTGGACGCAGAACCGGAGGGTGTTATTGTCGCTCGCTGCTCGCCTCCAACACCACGATCCCGTGAATAATTCTGTGGCACAAATGACGATACACCGACACCAACACCAACACCAACTACGCCGGATGGTGGTGCGACTGTCGAACTGCTTGTTACATGCACATGACCACCTCCTGGCGCTTGGGCGGCGGCGGCTGCAGCAGCTGCTGCTGCCGTTGGCTGCAATGCATGTATGGTTGTTTGGGTGAGCGATGCTCCACCGTGTGTCATCAAATTGACGGCACCAGCCGTTTGAATCTGTGCCACAGCCGCAGCGGCGGCGGCAGCAGCTGCACCACCTGGGCCACCGGGACCCTGGACCTGTGTCAGCGGCTTGAGCGTTGTGTGCGCATTTACTCCGCTTGCCAGCTGCGGACTGTTGCCCGCAGCGGCTATCATGTGTACTGTGCCAGTGCTGCTGGGTGCTCCTGGTGGCGATGGCATTGAGACAACCGGCACCGAGCAACCAAGTGCATCGGATTGAATCTCAATCTTATAGCCAGGCGGTAAAAACATATTGAAGCCATAGATCAACTCCGTGTGGCCCTTAAAGAGCGTAGAGACACGCTCAATGACGCCCGGAGTGTCGATGCAGTGAGATTTGAACTCCTTCATGATGTCCAGGAAATTATTGTAGATCTGCGGCTGATCGGCATACTGGTATTTCACCTGATCCAAATAGCTTAGCGCATCTTCGACTTTAAGTCGCGGTTGAGCGGTTCCGCCGCCGCCGCCACCAGCACCAGCTGCTGCCTGTCCCTGCGGTGGCGTACTGTTGCCGGCTGCAGCTACAGCCGCGGCTGCTGCTGCACCGACCGGTCCATTCGGTGGCGTTTGCTGTTGTTGTTGTTGTTGTGCTGATGGTTGTTGCGTCTGTTGTGCAGTTGTTGTCAGACTACTGACATTCGTTTGGGTGCCGCTTATGGTGCGTTGACGAATAGTGCCTGTCTGACAGCTGCTGGACACTGTTTGGGATCCACCTCCTGCTCCCGCCACAACTGCCGCGCCACCGGTGACATGTATTTGAACAGCATTGCCATCGGCAGTGCTAGTTTTGAGCGTGCCGCCCGCCTGTATGGAGGCAACGCTATAAGCTGTATTGAGGAGCAAAGAGAGAAACATAAATTAGTATAAAATTCTGAGTGGATTTTGGTATTTCAATGCACTTACATGTGGTATACTGCAAGGTTTGTGTGCCTGCACT
The DNA here is from genome assembly GCA_035044485.1 of Scaptomyza reducta. Taxonomy (NCBI): domain Eukaryota; kingdom Metazoa; phylum Arthropoda; class Insecta; order Diptera; family Drosophilidae; genus Scaptomyza; species Scaptomyza reducta. The sequence continues at coordinate 797,464 of JAWNNV010000148.1, read as the reverse complement.
GCCTGTGGAGACGACAACGCCGCCAACGACGGTGCCTCCAACGGGACCTCCTGTCACATTCGTTTGGGTGCTAACGCTATCAACAATGCTGCTCGTTGTTTTAAGATTCGTTGCCGTTGGCGTTGTGGATGGCAAATAGGCAATTGTCTGTGCACCACCGTGCTGTGGCGTCAATATGCGATGGTGTATCGAACCAATGCCACTTATTGTGGCACTATGTGCATTGGGCACTACAGTGCCAATTGTTACACCGCCAGCTGTGTTAACTCCCACGCTGGTTGTTCCACTATTAGCACCAGCTACACCTCCGACCACACTGCCGCCTGGTCCTGGGCCAGGACGTGTGCCAAATTGGACTTCATCGATGCGCGTGCGTTTCATCATGCTTGTATTGTGATTTTGAATAATAATCGACTTTTGATCCCAATCCTGCTGTTATTATTATTGTTGTTTGATTTGATTTCTATTGCTCTTGCTGTGTGCTCCGTTTCCTTAATGTTCAATTTGAAATAGGGGGTTGAACTCCTCCGTTGGATTGGAGGTGTTGGATGATCAGCTCTTTAGGAGCGTATGTAGTATGCAAGAACAAACGGTCGTGGTCGTAATTGGTAATTTGAGCTCAAACTCGAACCGGACTGCAGCACTTTGTCTGCCCGCCGTCTATACAACAAATGTTGGTCTCTTTGTTGATGTTGCTTTTGTTGTATATGCATTTGGATTATGGTCCGTGCCAGTCCGCGTTTAGCGGCAGGCAGCAAATATATGCTCAAAGCCTTCTTTCAAACTTAAATTATTCAGTGAACTGTCTTTACCGATGCCACGTCGCAGTCGCAGTTGCGTTGTCTCACTGCAAGCAAAAAAATGAAGGAAATTAGAGAAATTCAATAAGCGTGAAATGAGTAGAATGCACACACACAAACAAACTTTTCAAATATAACACAGTTCTGGGTATAAATAAGTAACTACCGGAGGTTTTCTTTTCTACTTCGACTTTTCGAACAACCAAAACGCCGGACGATGACATACTTTCTTTCAAGAGCAAAAACCACCAACAACAAATTAAACTGCAGACGATAACTCATACACTCACTTTCATCAAGAAAGCTCGATAAGAACTAACTGCTGCTTAATCCTTAATATCGAAATTAATCGATTGTCGATATAAAATCAGCATCTCAAAACAGAACCGACTACCGATCGCTATCGTTTCTGTTTCGAGAGTATTTGTGAGTATATTCTAGAGTTCACAAATTGGTAAGACAACTGTTTATATTTAGTTTTTAAACTTGTACACATTCCAATGAAATACAAAATTATTCGACGACAATATCTTTTCTAAATTCACACATACACAAAAGCCTAACTATGTATGTGCACGTACGCGAGTAGTAGAAAATTATTTCTTTGTATGTCCGCCAGTCAGAAACAACAACTAAAATACAAACAGCAGCAAGCAACAACAGCAGCAGCAGCCAACCGAACTGAGGGCTGAGAGCAGAGCGCTCATCAGATCAGAGAGTCATCAGTCGTGTGTATGTGCGTGTTTTCTCGGGTTGTCTGTGTTAGTAAGCGCAACCGGAATTGGGCGCGCGCGCTTTGTTGTTTTTAACGGGTACAGTAAAAACTGGCAAGGGAGGGCAGCAAACAACCAAGAGAGCGGTTGAGAGCTTTTTTTTATGACCCATGCACGATGACGACGTCAACTTGCATAAAATTTACAGCGTACACATGAGTAAAGAGCGAAGGGGGGCTGACTGCACAGGGTGTTTGCGTGTATCTACACAATTTACAAGAAGCAGGCCGCACAGCAGCCGCCACACAAAAGAATGAGTACATAGCATTTTGGTGGTGGTAGTGGTGGTGAGGCGGCTGATTCTCTCCTTGCTTTCCTCCATACTTTAAATTCTGCTGCAACACTATAGAAGAGAGAACACTACGAGAAAGAAAAAGAGAGACAGCGCGAGAGAGAATGGAAGAGCGCGGGATAGAGAGCAAGAGGGCTGAATATTTGTTTTGTGGCGCAGTTAGGATGATTTCAAAGGTTTTTTTTTTTTAATGTTGGCTCAACAACAGCAACAACTATAAACAAGTATTTGGCGGGCGCTCAGTAGTGGGAGCAACATCTACAAAGCCAAGAACGAGAAGCATGCCATTTGTGCTCCTCAGTGAGTGCGTTTTCGTGTCGTTAAAAGTGTAAATATAACTTGAATTTAAAAGTGATTGTATGAGTGTGCACCTTTGCATGTGTATATCGCATGCATGTGTGTAAATGCTAGCAGGAGGTAGAAAAATTTAAAGAAATCTTTTATACTGTAACTCTTCTAGCCTAGGTATTGGCCAAATATTCTTCAATTGAACAATGAAGAAACAAATATTAAAAATGTGCATTTAACAATAAATTACTGTTATTAGAAAACTGTACCGGAGCACACTTTGGCTATCAGGTGAAAAAGAGAGGGAATAATCCTTCAAGTGTTATGGCCAAAAACAAGTTGAAACGTTTCTCGCGGCACAAGCGCTCCCACTCTCTTTTGAATTACTGTGTGTGGCCTTTTGTTGTTATTGCTCTGTTGTGCTGCTGTCCCGTGTAGCTAGCTTGGAGCACCGCGGCAGCCATTCTTCGCACACATACACACACACACACACTTATATATCTGTCCGCATGTGTTTGTCGCTCTCGGTGAGCACCTACTATTCGTTTCTCGAACAAAATTGGGGCGTTCGTTGTATTTGTTGTTCATGTGCGTGTATGCCATGGAGAGACATGTGGGCAAATTTTTCCCTCCATTTTTTTTATTTTATTCATCATAGCTGTATTACGTGCACACGTCTATTATCTTATCTGTTTTGTTATGTATACACACCCAGAGAATAACGCAAATGTAGGCAAATGTGCAAAAAAAAAAATAAATTAGCTTCGACGGCAACTTCTTATTTCTTTTCACTGTATTTTTAATTTTGTTTAGTAATAATAGTTTTTTTTCGCTTTGGCACTCGCACTTTAACTCAATGGCTACAGGGGTACCACTCTACATGCTATTTATAAATTTTGCAAATACATAAAACATATGGATGTGTAGAGAATTATTTACATATGTATGTACGTATTTTTATATACCATAGACAACGTTTTGAGTAAAACAAAATACAACAAAACAAGAACAACAAACCAGAAGGTTCATTTGTAAAAATATTCAAGTATATACTATAGAAAACGTTTTGAGTAAAACAAAATACAACAAAACAAGAACAACAAACCAGAAGGTAGACTGGTAAATTCAAGCTCATAGCCCAACTAGAGAGAAGATGCTCTCACACACACTCAAACATTTGTACAAAACAAATGAGAAAGAGAGACGTTGGCGCTTGCTCTTGGAGCCGCTTGCCAAGCCAGCTGCCACTGAGTTATTCTGTGTTGGGAGCCCAATTATATACATATATGTATGGACGCATACATACATATGCATAAAAATATATATATACAGCCATACATGCGAATGGCGCATCAAAGCAAAAGTCGAGATAAGCGCACGAACTGAGAACAGACGGACGAACGAACGAATGAACGAACGAAAATAAAACGACACTACGTTGAAAAAATACAGTCAGTTCACAAGCAAGCCAAAAGCAATGTTAAAAACTTGTGTATGTGTATACGCGTGTTTGTAGCTGTGTGAGTGAGTGTGTTTTTGAGTGCGAGCAGCCCGTCGACGACTTTTTGTCTGTGCGCTTTATATGTATGTATGCTTTTGTGCATGTCGTTTGTATGTGTGTGTGTGTGTTTGTGTGCCGTCGTCGTATATAAACCAATTGAAATTGACCTAACCTAAAAATTTTGTATTTTTCACAAGTTTTTGCTATGAACAAGTACGCAGATGGTATAAATTATCATATAACTAAACTGATTCAATATATTTGAACAATATTTCAGACGATTTTCTTATGTACTTTTCACCCCGCGAAGGCAACTTACATCAGAAACGGTGCACTTATGTATGTATTTGAAAAGTGTATGTATGAAAATATATGTACATACATAAATACATAAGTATTTACAATAAACCGTTGGCTTGTTATTCAAAACTTTCACGTTTTACGCAGTATTTTGCACTAGCATTTAGTTCACACTGTACAACTTTTCACCTTTTTCTACTTTAGTACATGGATTTTATGTTGTATGTATGTATTGGAGCAGTTTTTCACAACTATTATGTACGCTTTAACTTTAGCTTATTAAAATTGCTACGCGGTTAACGGATGTGCTTTTAAAAACTGTACACTATTTAATTTAAATTCACTTTTTAACAATTTTCCTCCCAGTGAATTTCTACAGATATTCACAAAAATTTGGCGAGGAAACGTTTTCGTACGTCTTAACGCCGCCGCAAACATTTTCGATTAAAACGTCGGCCACTGTGAGCAAAGAAACAAAAGAGCGCGAAATGCGGAGAGAGACAAACCAATGCGAGAGACAGACACGCAGAGCGCCAGCAACAGAAACGGGTGGATGAGAGGGAGAGTAAATGCGCGCGCGCAGTGTTGCTTTGGAATTCTTCATTTTCATTTTGTGGCTGTTGTTGCTATTGCTACAATGGAAACGGACAAGCAGCATATCAAAAATAGGGAGGCAACGCAGCACAACATCAAGCCTCTTCGAGCGAGCATAAGTAATATGGGGAAAATGCTACTATGAGTGTTAAAGTAAATAAATGCTCAATTATGTACAAAGTGTGTGGTACATACAAGCACATGTATTTGACGGTACGTAGCCAGTCTTGTTGCTGAGCGTTCAAATTGCAATCTGTGCGGCAGAAAACATTTCTAGGAAATGGTCGAGTGGATAAAAATGTGCAAAATAAAGCACTCTGTATTTGAGACCCAGAGACCACTGTCGCAACTGTTCCGACAATGGAGTATAGAGGATGCACGGCATAATGCAACCAGAAATAAATAAGTGAGCAGAGATAATCGGCATAAGTTATTCTACATTTTTTAAGTGAAATTGGAAAAATTATTTACGAAATCAAGCAAAGTGTAGAAAAATGGCTTATACATAAAGCTTACGTAAGTGCAAAATGCACAGCAGTTACACATAATGTGACAGAGTGAGCATGACTTTTCAATGAACGGCAACAGGGTGCTCTGAGCGTTTCTTACAACGTGCAGAGTATGTGACAGCAACAACGTGTCAAGTTAACCTCGAACACCCTGTATAGCCGCAGAGAGAGAGAGCGAGAGAGTAAACGAGGTGAGAGATGAAAACACCCACTCAGTCAGACAATGACAGCGATACAGGCCATACTCGCGAGTTCGAGCAACAGCGATATTGCAGTACATAATGAAATCGACAAAACTGAAAATCAGAAACCAAACAGACGAGTAGCTGGCTACAACACTGCCACGGTTACACTTTACGGCCACGACGGCGAGGCACACACCTTGCCTCACCTTACACTTGACTCACGCATACACACACACACACACACATGCAGTGTTATATACATTTGTGTATTTTCTCTGCAAGTGGTGGTGAAATGGTAGTTTTTGCTGCTGTCAAAACGGAAACGAGAAGAAGCACAAAGACAGAGACACCACAGCGGGCATAGAAAGCAGCAACCAGACAGTTCGTTCGAGCACAAGGTAAAAAAAAAAGTGGATGCAAGTTGCGGCGATGCCAACGCCATCTCGGAGACACATGTATGGATATATGTCTGTACATACATGAATGTATTGGAGAGCATTGGTCTTTCTGCTCTCCGCAATGGTCAAACACATGTTGGAATTTGATCGGGCACGCGAGAAAGAGCAACTAAACTTTGAATGGGTCTGGTCTGGCTGCAGTCGTAGCAGCAGAGAAGCGTCAATAAAAATCTGTATACTTGCGAATTGTGCGCTCATCATGGTGGTGGATGTGGAAACCTTGCAATTATCGATTTCTTTTTCATTCGCTCACTGTTGCTGCTGCTGCAGCACTGCACTACGCAGCGGGGGCGGTGTGAGAGCAGGAGCAAGAGGAGCGAAGGCAGTCCAACAATTGAGAGACTATCACCTGCCAGTTGTAGGAGCAGCAGAGGCAGCAGCACTCCGTTAGCCGATAGTTAATGCAAATCGACGGAACATAATTTTGGGCACACACATATGACGGCTGCTAAAGTTCAAAGTTCACAAGCAGGCGCCTGTGCAGTTGCAATTGCAGCTCAACTCCCCACACCTAGCACCTACACATACAAGCGATACAAGTGCAAATGGGACAACCACACTTCGGTGCATAGTGTGTGTTTGTTTGTTGTGTGGCCTGCAATATAGCTAACCGCTATCCAGGGTCCGTTAATCGAACAGTGGAAGGAACTTTGCAAGTTTGTTTGCCTTTACCAAGGACTTACCCCTTGATGGTTTTAACATTTGTATGTCCGATTTGTATTCTAACTTGTTTATATATATACTAATTGGCATACAATAATTTCAGATCGCCTCCATGTGCCATTTACTATAGCGCAACAATCAAAGGAAACATACAAACATGTGTATTTAAATACGAATGGCCAAACAAATAACAGCAGCAGCTGCACCTGATTCTTCAATGCAATATAAATGCAGTATAACAATTTGCAAACAACAACAATCAGTGTATATATGCTTTTTATGCTGTGCTGCAGTTTTTAGACGATGTCAGTTTCGGTAAATTTGTTTGTCAAATAACACCTTACACAATTCCGTGCATAATCAGCACAAGCTGCAACCCAGAAAGTTTACTTAATAACAAATTGAATGTACCAAGTATGTACGACAAAATATACAACAGTATATTGAAGCAAAGCAATCCAATACAATTAGATATTTTTGTAACTTTTGAAATGCGTGTTTAGTGTGATTTTAAATGCTCAGAATTTCCCAGCCGAGTTTAAGATAAGCTTGTTGTCCCTAGGCAAACAAACCGCAATGTAAATTTCAAAAGAGTATTCCAAGAGGCGCACCCAAATCGCGCGGTTCATCTCAATCTCACTACTATTTAAATAAAAGGCGAGAAAACCAATACACAAGAATAAAAACGCGCAAAGCTTTACCTAAAACTGCCTAAATACCCTTCCAATAACTGTTTATCTGTCTTATAAAGACATTACAATAAAATCTAAGCCCATTTTTATTAACAAAACTATATTAGAAAACTCAATTTTTTTTATTATAAAAGAAATGTTACACATTTGGTGACAAATTTAGAATGCCCCAATGCAAGGTAGCATTACCAAAGAGCAATCGTATGTAACTATAACTCGTTTTTCAAGTTTTTACGTCTTTTTGGTAAATAAGACAAATAAAAGAGCATAAGCCAAGCCAAAATATTTAGCAGACCCCAAACCTTTCCAAACCAGACCTAGCTGCTCAAAAGCACGACAAGATTTGGGGTCTTATCAAGAAAAAGTGTTGTCAATGAGGGTGTTAGCTTACGAAAAATAAGAGAGAAACAAATCGAAATAACTACAAAACAATTTTTTACAAAAATAATCTAAAATCAAAGTTGACTAAACCGGCTTAAGACAAGTAAAGTTAAAAAACAAAAATTAAGAACCTCAAAACAACTTATTTTATGCCAACAATTTTTATTCCTTTCCTGTAATTAAAAACAAATTGTTTTCTAAATCTGGCTATAATTAAAAAAAAGAAAAAAAAAACAAAACAACTATTAAAAGGTGAGAATACGAACTGCTGACAACATTGTATTTAAAAAAAAATATATTTATTTCTTTTGGTATATATGTGTGAGTGAGAGCGCGCTCTCTCAAAAAGGCACACACACACGTACACGTTTACATTTATCGGTGTGCGATTGCAACCGTGTGTTTGTATAAACGATATGCGTCATTGTTGTTGGTCTTTTCAATACCTTCATTTTCACAGCAATTTAAACATGACATTTTATTTGATATATTTTTATCAAATTATTTAGAAGCAGGCAGTTCAAAATGTCTACGTTCACAATATTCAAAGGCACATATACAAACACACTGGGCAATCGCATTGCGACAATTTCACGTCTACGTAGACAATGCACAGGCAGTCAGCTACCTTTGTGCATATACTATATGCGATTAATTATTTTGTAATTAATGTATAACTTTTGTTAAGAAATTGTTGTTGGCTTGAGACGCCTGTTTCACAAAGCGTTATCGTTGAGCGTAATCAATTGAAAAATTGAGGTTATGTACAAATTACTGGCACACACAAACACACACACGCGGGAGAACAGCACGCTCAAACAAACATACATATATATATATATATAAATATATTTTCAGATACATGCAAACGTTTATATTAATAATGGGCGCGCATTTTTCTATATATGAAGCTGCACCATAATCAAATGTAGATTTCATTTCACATACCTGGTTGAACTTTGTTTGCGGCCACAAGGTAAAAAAATATTTCGATTATATTTTTAACTTTAGCCAACAACTGGTCACGTTCGCGTTTTTGCAATGAACTTTTGTTACAATTTTTTGCTTTAGCGGGGAGAAAAGAAGCGCGTGAGCCTCTGCTTCTTGCATTTGCAAAAATACACAAACACGCACACACAAATACACATTCACCCACACATAAATATATACATATGTACATATATGTTGCATGCACTTTAAATCGATTTTATGCTGCTCCCGTTACTGCCAAAGCTCCAACGCCTACAAATTTTTAGTACGCTCTGCACGTAAAAGGCGCCACAACTCAACTACGCTTCTTTATAAACTTCACATATGTATGTCATATATACTTGCATACGCGTATATATGAGCACACACATCCAAGCACCGCTGCGTGGCTCTGTTTGTATTTTTTTAAAGTTCCAACTATTCACATTTCGGTGATTTACTTTATTGTGAGGGTTACCTCTGGTATATGCTGCGCGCTGGAATGCGTTGCACTAATTTATGTTGTTGACTTGTATTAAATTTAATTAGTCGCACTACAGAGATGTGACCAGCAAGTTGCAGACGCGCGATGAGAACAATCGATATTTACTTTTTACATTCCATTGCAAGTATCGTATTACCACCACAATTTGTTAAAATACCGATATGGAGGCGATAATGAGGAAGTGTTGGTCACCCCAAAAGTTAGTTATCGAAGTCTCGATTTTTCCAAGAAATATTTACTTTAACGGTAACATTTTGAACAAAAAAAAAATTTTGCTTAAATTTTAAAAATTTAAATAAAAAAAATAGATCGTGTAAATAATAATAATACAGTCTCTGTGTTTTAAACCACTAAACTAATATTCTGTTGCTGGATTTTTCTGCTTCCACGCTCATGATATGTGCGTTTACACTCCCATTTTGAGTTTAACAGTGCCATTTGATTTTAACATAGGTTTACATGCTTGGCAACATGTTTCCCAACATGCACGGTGTTGATCGACACTGTTTTTTCGTTTACCCAACACCATTAAATATATATCACCTAATATCGATAAAGGGAAATTTCAGCTCTGACATATCCCATATTAAAAATGTTAAGTTCGAATATTTCTGCCGTTGTGTACCAAACCAGCAAGATGTATATAACATTTATTTGAAATAAAGTGTATATTTAAAAGCGTTTTTTATTCAATTGCATTTATAGTACTGTGGAATCAACAAGAGGCGCATCTTAAGGCGACCCACTGACGATTTCCAAATAAACATTTGTGTCCGCTGTTAATAACAGCTCCGCCAAATGTAAAGTTAGGTTGTCCGTGCTTCTGTTACCAATAATCGCACATTCGTGCTGGTAGCAGCGAGCGAGAAAGACGCGTTTTGGGTGCGTTCGAATTTGTATAAGAGTGTGTGTTGGTGTCAAAACTTGAGAAGTGCAGCTGTCGCTTGAAACAAATAAAAACCGCATCGCTTACGCCAATAAAGTAATCAAATTGCAACCAAGCTGCATTCAAGTGCTTGCAAAGCGTAAATAGTGATTAATAGCTAAAAAAAAAACACGACACGCAGAGCAACAAATACAACAAAATGCATATAACATAATTTAACGCCCAAAAGCCGCCGGCCAGCCGACGCCGCAGTCGCCGTCGATTGCTGATGAAACAAATGAAATGAAATATCTACATATGTGCATTTAAGTGCGAATTGCGTTGAAATTTTCAAAATGCGGTGTTGACACAGTGAAACGGGAGCATAAATATATGAAAATATTAACAAATTTATACGAAATTGAAAATCAAAAACGAATTAAAAACTGCGCTCGTTGTTATGTGTGTGCGAGTGTGCATGAGAATGTATGTATGCGTGTGTGTGTGTGTGTGCAGAACAAGCAATACAAAAAGAAGTAACGATGGCCGTAGTCGAAGCAGCAGCCGCATTTTGCTGACGTACCTGCTTCGCAATTAGAGTAACCATAACCGAAAATCAAGGCAAATGTTGCGGCTTAAAAAATGCAAACTGGTTACTTTAATTGCCAAACAGCTACGTAATGCTATTTTCCGCTGAATGCCGTCGCTGCTCATCTACGATGTTTGAATATGTGTGCTGCTGCTGCTGCTGCGAGAGAGTGCACAAATAGGGAGAGAGAGAGTGAGCGCGAGCCGCTGGCTTAAGAAAATGTATGGCCATATTTGTTTCTTGTCGGTTCCCTTTTGGAACTATGTTCTGCTGCTGTCGCCGTTCTCGCAGTCTGCCTTTTGTTGCCGCATTTCTTAGATAAAAAGGCAAACGCTTTTTGAGATAAATATGTGCCGCAAAAAATGTATCTTGACGTTTGAAATTTGCTCTCTGTGTGTATGTATGGGAGTGTTTGTTTACAATGCGTTGGAAAATTTGCACTATGGGTGCGTGTGTGTGTGTGTGTGTAGTGCGTGACATGTGCTAAAAAGAAATATGTGTATATACAAATTTTTAATGTGCATTTTAATGTCCGCTTTGCTATTCAACAGAAAAATATTTAAAAATCTGCAAACAAAAAGCAAACCACGAAACAAACCACAATAGCCCACAACGAAACGATAAATAAAGATACTCGAAACGCAGATAAAGAATAACAAAAGACAAAAAAAATGTCAGAAGAAGTCGATCGCAACGACCCCGAGCTGAAATATCTCTCGGTGGAGCGTAATCAATTCAACGATCCGGCCACACAGGCCGAATGGACACAGAAACGTCTGGTCTGGGTGCCCCACGAGAATCAGGTAAACAACAATATTTCATATTTAACACGTACATTAGGAAATTCCTTTAATTGGTTTCCCACTTAAGTGTGACTTTACCAACACTGCTCTTAAGTTCCACAGATGGAACACATTCCACATCCCAATTTTCTCATTTGTTTACGTACTCGCATTCTGTTTTTCTGCCGTTGTTGTTGTTGTTTTTGTTGGTGTGTTTTTGGGCGTTGTTGTGCTCCTTGCACTCAGGCTTTCACCCGGCCACGCAGAAGTCGTCGCCAAACGACCTGAAAAACCTGTAGAGCGCCTTGTCGTGTTGCGTTGCGCAGGCGTTGGCCGCACTACGTTCTTCTTCTTCTTATTATTATTCTTGCTGCTGCTGTTGTTGCTGGGCGCGAGTTTGACCAGTTTTTGTTGTCGTCTTGTAATTTGTATCATATATATGCTTGTAAAATACTCTTGCAATAGATATTGTGAACTTTTTTATTATTTAGTTGGCAATGGTATAGTATGTATAAGAAGAATCTCTTATATTCAAATGGCAGTTGACTCTTATATTTATTTATATTGAAAGCTGTAGTAACATTTAAAGGGAATTCAAAGTTCGTTGTTAGTATTAATGCATTAAATATATATTTTAATCCGATTAAAAGAGATATGGTATGGACAGACACTTTGTGGATACTTTTGCTGAGCTGTCCCTTTCGAACTGGAATGCTCTTGTGTAAAATTTCCAACTCCACAATATCTGCATACATACATATCTCTATCTCGCTCCCTTGCGTGTGTGCAGTTATCGCATTGTTGAGCGCACACTCATCGCGTATGAATCATGCAACTCTTGGCAACTTCTTTGAATTTTTGTCGTTAGTTGTGCGATAAAATTGAATAAACATCCGCTAAAGAAGTCACACGTGTGTTAATGTTGTTGTTGTTATTGTTTCGATTTGAATCACAGCAGCTACAAATACATTCATTCATGGCCAATATACATATATTAATAAAACCCAAAAACAAAACTATGCTTTCATTTGGCCTGTGTTGACTGTTTTACTTAACACAGTTAGTCGCTCAATTTCCAATTTGTCAATATGTATTTTAAATTTGCTTGCAAAGTGAATCATCAAAGCAATACCAAGCGAGAGGGAGAGAAAGAGAGCGCGAAGAGTGGGAGGCAAAATACATAAGTGATAACAGCAGACAGAGCAAAAAACATGTTTTAATCTGTCATAAATACAATTCACAATAGATGTATGTTTGTTTGTATGTGCAAGCGATAACGATGCCGATATCGATGACACACAAAACGGTTACCAATTTGTCATCATTTGCATTGTTATGCAAAAGAAAAAATTAATTCATATGAACGTATATATATTTTTAAATTCAAATGTCATTCAACTTGCAGTCTTTTGCCACCTTAGAAAATTAGTAACCGGCCTGCCTTATGAATATGTTTATACATATTTTTCGTAAGAGATGTATACAATTTCAAACTTTATGACCAGAGATAAAACTGTTCCTAACAACAATGAAAACTGGGAGCAACTAACTTCTGTGACTTAACAATAATAAACACACAAACAAAAATCCCTTTGCTTGGACATGCTTAACTGCTAAATACTCTACATATTGAGTGGCTGTTCAACGTTTTTTTCCGAGAAGTTCTTCAAACATTTTCCGCAATGATGTAAAGTATTTCAATTTGAATCAAATGCCACTAGAAGCAGGAACAACAACAACTTGTCGCATTTTTTAGTAATTACGCGTTTTACTTACAACAAGCCACATTTGCTATGGGGCCAAAAAGGAATTTGAAGCGCACACACAGATAAACGAAACAACAAAAAATAAGACATAAAAAAGAAATGAAGCAAACAATAATACAAAAAAACGGCACGACTTTTGCGACTGACGAGTTGTCAAGCAGGCAGACAGACAGATAGACGGACAGATAATGTAAAGAAATTTGCATATGGCACAAACTGTTGCGCCGCTGGAATGTCCAACAACACAAACACACACACACATGTATATATAGACAGCTGCTTCGCTTCAGCTACAGTTACACTTTTATTTCTTGGCAAAAAGGGTATTTCGGAATTGTGTCAACACACATTTTATGCACTCGTTTTGCTCCCCCCATCCACAAACCGAACAACTGTTTAAACTTTGCGCAATGTAAAAAACGAGAAAAAAAAACAACAGCTAAATATTATATAGATACACATACAAACCGCATACTTATAGCTTACTGTGTTGTTGTTTGTGTATCTATGCAAATAACTGAACAATGGGCGCCCATTGTGCGTGTACATAACAAGTTAAAGCTAAAGCTTTAAAGATAAATACGTACAAGCGTAACTCTCCTCGACTTCATGTTGTCCTACTAAACTTGACACAAGTGGAGCATATAAAATAATGTGAGAACCTGATTAAAGAAGCTTGTCAAATCGGTTTCCTAACTTCTTTCTTGGTTTTTTGTTTTTGTGTTTTGGCTATATCATAGCGACCCCTTCTCCACTTACAAATCGATGTTAACAATTTAAACCACAAACCAGAAAAAAAAACATCTGAATGGTAAGACAAGAGAGAGTCATTCAACAACACATAAGAAAAAACAAAAACAACATAGCACACACCTACTACATACACCCACACTTCTTACTTGTAACCATGTTGTTGTTGATAAGTATTTGAGAGCTGCTTTACACACAAGAAAAAAATGAAACGACCGCAACAAATACCGCAGCAGTGGAACCTTGCGGGTTCTACTCTGGTTCGCTGTGTCGCTCTTGTTGTGGTTGAGCTTGTCGTGTGTGAGTGTGTGTATGTGATACAAATGTCTCTTCTTTTACCGCTAATGACAAACGTAGCCCAAGCATTCAAGATTCGGCTCTCGTCCGGTTTACGGTCAACGAACCTGCGCCTCTCATATCTCTCTCTCTCATTTTTTCTCAATTACTAACTTACACACATGTGTGTGTGTGTGTGCGTATTTATGTATATTCCATGCATATGCATTGATCGATTAAACGAAAAGAAAAGAAATACAAAATACAAATACAAATTATTATGGCCGGTCATCTTGAACTTTGTGTGTTTGCAGAGAGAGTGAGCGAAGTTGAGCCGACGATCTTCGTAACCGATCACTGAGCCGCAACCAACTTTAAGGCATGTGTGGGAGCGAGAGATACAATTGTGTTGGAATGCTGGATGCGAACCCTTGCGTGTGCCATAAACCTTTAATATAACACCTAGATTTAATATTTATTTCATTAGTACTACAAAAATGATTAAGATTCAATTAACACAAAGTGGCTGGCAAATAGGAATATTTTATTTATTTGTTATTTGTTGTTTATGTTCTGTGTTTGTTTGTGTTTTTTTCTCCCACATAAATTGTTGGCAAATTTTCTGCTCTTAAAATTCCCCGATATCTTCCCATTTCTTTTGTTTGCTTTTTCAGTTCTACTTCGTTTTGATTCGTTGATTGCTTGGAATGCTTCATGTGTAGATAACAATCTATAAACTATTGCCATGGCAAGAGTCGAGTCGGTGGGATTTTGGGTTTGGGTTATAGCTGATTGATGATCTCATTCGTTGTCGAAGCATATTCCGTTTTGTATTGTTTCAAGCGTCTGTTAAACAATTATATACACATAAATTGTTTTTAAAGTTTCACAGTTGTTGATAGCTTTTCTATATACATATTTTTATTAAATAACTCTGAATCACCTGCTCAATTTGAATGTATGATTCGATATTATTGACTTTTCTGAACGTATGAACGAATCGTTAGAGCTAGAGCGCGGTATTTTTATTTCTTTCGATTTGTGTTTATCTTTAATACCGGAAAAGCGCAAAGATAACAGATACACATACACACACACACACACACACGCACACGCACATAGAGATAAACAAGACGAGAATGGAAATGTGGAATTGTTGATCGTTGGGGCGTGTTGCTCGTGTTTAAAAACTTAATGGCCGCCGCCGATCTGAGAGGGACCTGCCCCTGGTTGTTGTTGTTATTGCATTTAGCTGGTTGTTAATGCATTTCGTTGCACTTTTGTTTGTTCGCTCACCCTTTAATGAGATCTCTCTGTGAACTGAGGATTTAGGAATCGTAAATTATGTTATTCCGAAATGGCCGCGAAGTGGAAATCGTTTGTATTTCTTGCTTTTTGACCGCCCTTCTTCTGCTATGATTCATCTAGAAGTTCTAGTGTTGTTTGTCTTGAATACCAATTGGAATTTACTTGGGGTAATTAAGCTATTGTTGGCTTTAACATATTTTCACTTTATGTCTTCATTTTGTGCAACATTAATTTTCACTTAATAATCTTGAAAGTGAAAAATATTTCGTTTTTAAATGGCGGAACTTACGATCTGCAATTTAAGTGAATCAGTATTCGTATAATAATTAAAAATGCGTAATTAGAAAACAAACAAGAATTAATTGGGTAGAGAATATAGTATTTGGATCAGATAACGGAACTCTCGCTGTTAATTTGTGTATGTACTTAAATAGACAGAGAGCCTTGAACTTGCCAACAGACGGACAACAGAACACAACTAGAGTGCAAGAGAGAGAGACGCAGAACTTAGTAAAAGAGGTGTGGCGGGCGGGCGGGCAGTCGGTCGGTTGGTTCGGCAGACAGATAAAACAGAGAGCGAACATGGGTTGTTGTGAATGTTTTATCCCATCTTCTCTATCTGCTGTCTGCTGCTGCTGCGCTGCCTTCCCGTTGGCTGTTTTGTGTTGTTGTTTTTGTAGCTGCTGCGTCTGCAATGGCACTTGAACGGGCGTCACTTTTATCGTCTGCATTTCCTCCTTTTTTTTATTTGTTTTGTTACAATTATCGTTGTTGTTGTTTTTGTTCTTGTTGATGCGCTTGGCGCTTGACTCATGCAGCGCGACGTCAAGAGATGCACTCACAAAACACACACACACACATACGCATATGCAAGCTCACTCTCAATAAGAGAGCATAAGAAGTGAGAAGAAGAAGGAGAAGCAGCAGCATAAACAAGGCGTTTGCATTGTGTTTTTTTTATTGCACAGCAGGAGCTGTAAAATGTAACTGCTTCTTCTTATCTCCTTGTTTTTGCTCTTCTGCTGCATTTGCATATTTTTGCAGCAACACTTTTGTTATTTCCTGGAATGCATTTTCGATCAACATATATGTATGCAATAAATAACGGTGTTAACTGCTAATTGACACTCACGTGTGACTCAAACAAACACACATACACACACACACACACTGAAGTGACTAACTTGGAATGAATTTGATTCGATTTGTGATTTATTTTTCTGTTTCTTTGTTTTGCAGGGCTTCGTTGCCGCCAGTATTAAGCGCGAACATGGCGACGAGGTGGAGGTGGAATTGGCCGAAACGGGCAAACGTGTCATGATCCTACGCGATGACATACAGAAGATGAATCCGCCAAAGTTCGACAAAGTCGAGGACATGGCCGAGCTGACGTGCCTCAATGAGGCATCCGTTTTGCACAACATTAAAGACAGATATTACTCTGGCTTGATCTATGTAAGTACAAACTATATACTATATATATATACAAACAACCATAGCCAAAACCAAATAGATGCCATCTATGGGACTTGCTGGAAAGTTGCCACAGCTGCTGGCAATGTGACGATGATGACGCGAGCTTTAGATAAATAAACATTTAATATTAGCCTTTTTTCTTCTTCATTGCGAGGGTTGCTCAAACTAACAGTAAGAAACTCTATATAAATACCCTGAACGCTTTTCAAACTTCCCCATGTTCAAATATTTTGGATGATTCAAAGTTGTGTGGAAACTTTGTAAGCCGAAACGAAACGAAACTCATGGAGTCATGGAGTCTTAGAGTCTCGATTCTTCTCATATTTGTTCAAAAGCTCGGCAAATATTTGACAGACACACACACTAACACTAATGCATACAAGTGCAAATACAAATATCTGATCATCAATTGCGATTTCGCCGCACGCTCGTTTCCAGTGCATTTGTCAATGTCTAAATACAAAGAAGAAGAAGTTGAAAGCAGAATTTAACATAAGTGCGATGGCTTCTTATATACATACATATGTATGTATGTAAACATTCGTCGCTAATTGTTATGCCAAAAACGTTGAGCATTTTGAAAAGGCAAGAACAACAAGAAATAAATATACATGTACATACATGTGTACATATCTAATTTGTTAAATGAAGTTAACACATATCACGCTTGAAGCCCATAAATTTGGCTTAAATATATAAATCAATGAACTGATGGCGGCTACTGCACGTCGTTTTCAATTGCAATTTCAATTAATAGAAATTGATTCTGACACATAAATAACCAAAAACCTAAATGAGCAACAAATTGAGAATTTATTAAGCGTCTGTTTGCTGCCCCTCATTAACCCAATAAAATGAATGATAAACATTACAGAGTTTCACACTCGAAAGCATCTGCAACATGTTGCGTTTTAAGATGTTGCTAAGCTCTTCTTAAGCTGCGCTCATTATATAGGGTGTTGTTGGGTTTTTTCTCGCTCTCTTGGTTTTTGTGTATGCGGCTTCCTCTTGCTAACAAATTATGCGCCGCCGCCGCCGCCTTTTATTTTTACATAAATATTTTATGCGCTTGTTGATTAACATTACATTGCCTGTTGCCTGTTGCCTTTGTTGTTATTGTTATTGCTGTAAAGTCTAATTAAATGCACAAACTGTTTTCGGCCTTTTCAAATGCGGCTGCCGTTTGGGTTTTGATGTGGGCTGCGCACTGCTTTGAATTTGTTTATACACATTGCTGTGGTTGTTGTTGCTACTGCTCGTTTCTGTTGCTGCTGGCGCTGACGTGCTGCCACGCTTCAGCGCACACGACGCCGACGCACACGTTTTAGATTGTTGCTGCTGCTACTGCTGCTGTTGTAGCTGCGCTGTCAGCTTTTCATCTATACAACCGCACCACGCATCATTGTGCCTGCTCGCTCTCTCCTCATTCTCTCACTGCTCGCTCTTCCGTTACTTTTTGACCTGTTCCATTTAAAACTGATGAATGTGCCGTTTGCAGAAAATGTTGCTGACGCGCTGAGAGAGTGTGAGAGAGGCTGGCTGCATTTAACGGCACAATTACAATTTTAATTTGCTGACATTTAATTTGATGTTTTAAATGACGATTAAATTAATTTGTATGGCAGCTGCTTGCTGCTTGCTGCGCGCTTCTATATATGTAATTAATCAACGTCGAAAAACTGCGTACAAATATAAATACATGCACAAGTGTGTAGTGTATATATTTAGTTGTGTATGCAAATGTAATGTCAACACCTAGCAACAAATATGGCGACTGGCAATTTGTTTGACATGAATGTCCAAGCGAATAGGCGTCATATGTTGTCAGGCCTCCCATACCCGTACCCATTCCCTCCCTTCCAGTGATGTCCAATTGGATGTGCCTGCTTGCAATTCCAATTGGCTGCGACGCATTCATCGATTTGATCTCTTCATTTATTAATAATTTTGATCGTTGCTTTTGCCAATTTAATGCAATTTGCTCAGCTGAAATCAACAGCAAATAATGAATAAGAACAAGCGAAATTAAACATTAAATATATGCTTAGCTGTCGTCGAATGTTGCTGCGTTGGCAGCTAAATATATAAATACACTTGACGTATCTCTGACCTAGCCAAACAACTAGCCAACGCTTACCCCGCAACCCCACATCCCCCCAACCGCCCAACCTCATCGACCCATCACAACTGTTGCAGTCGCCTTAAACTAACTTTTTTGTTGTTGTGAGTTTTGCACTAATTGAAATTGCATACGAAGCAGACAGACGTGCCACAAGCATTTAAGCCGTATATACATATGTGAATAAGCCAACAATTCATACAGGCGCCTTCAATGCTCTTTCTGTCTCTCTCTCTCTCTCTCTCATTCTCTCTTGCGCTGATGACACTTAATTTGTTTTGGTAGATTTACATTTGGCCACGAGCGAATGCAAATATGCAACAAATTTGTTTTTGTCTGCAATTACACAGATCTATGACTATATCTTTTATACGTTATGTTCTACGTACATACTATATATATATATTTATTTATTTATGATGCATGCGAATTGTGGCCACGTTGCGGCATATAAATTATATTAGACGTATAAGCAAAAATATTTCTACATACACACAAAAAAAAAACAAAAACAAACACACATTAAGTTTTGTATATTGGACATTTAGCTTGACACTTATTGGCAGTTCTAAGAGCTTTTTTGCTTTACCGTTTATACTTTTTGTTTGCCGTTGTTCGACTGTGGGTTGGTGGTGCTGGCAGTGTAAGAGGCGCGGGTGGTGGTGGCGGTGGCGGGGTCAACACGTAATTAACATGAAAAGCGCCGACATTTTGCATTCAGCATTTTTGCCAGGTTTTTTTGTTTTTGCCAATGTAATTGCTTACAACATGCGGCAGTTGCCGTTTGCCTTAGCTGTTGTTGTCTTGTTGCACAAATGTTCATTCTGATTTACTAAACAACCAATTATCGCATTTTGACATCTGCTGTGTCCCTTTCTCCCTCTCCCACTCTTTCGCTCTCTGTCTCTCCTTCTGTATGCAAATTTTAATCACTCTTATACTTGAGAGCTTTTGTATGCTGCGCAGCTTGATTGAAAAGCGTGACAGCGTCCAAAGATCGCAGCTACGAAACGCCGCTCATACAAATGGAGATGTGTATGTGAACACCCTGTGCGAAATTTGATTTGACATAACAGGGTATGATGTGTGCTTCGATGCAGCTTTGCGTGTGTTTGGTTTAAAACTAAAAATAAATGATACACATTTTTGATAATGCAACAAAACGTTTATAATATATAACTTATTTGCACAATCAATCGTTTTATTGGGTATATTGCTTAAGTAACCTTTGACCTACGCTTGGAGATGCATTTACGATTCACTAAGCTAATAATTTAACAAATATTTCCTTTTTCAGTTTTGATTTTAAAGGGCATCTAATACTCGCTTAACCCCTTTCATTGTTTGTCCAATTTAATTGCATTGCTGTCAATATTATTTTTTTGTTGTCAAATTATATAAATTTCATCAGGCATGTCATTTAATATTGACTTATTATTATGCACGCGAAAATTGTGGCTGAAACGAGCGAACGCTTGACCATATTTGGTCATATAAGCGCAAATGCCGGCCGGAAGAAGTGATGACGAGGGGAACGAGGGGGAATACAAATAAAGATCATCTTTATGTTTAAATTGAACGTAGTTTGGGTTTCATTTTGTGTGTTTTTTAGGTAGCCAGGACAATGACTCAATGTTTGGGTTTTCAGCATAAATCAGTTGATGAAGCAAGCCGGCAAATGATTCAGCAAATCAAAAGGCCAAGAAGGAGTCAGAGAAGAAGAAGTGTGTGAGAGAGAGAGACGGTGAGAGATGTGAAGTTTCGTCATGGTCGCCACTTCTAAAAACGATTGCCAAAAAAGAGCTAAACAAAAAATGTTCAGATGCCATTTTTGGTTGTATTTATGACAAGGCTGTTGTTGTTGTTTGTTGTTGGTTGGATTATCAAGACGTGATTTTCGTGCCATATGCATGAACTTACAAAAAGCCAAGACACCACGACGCCCTCCCTCTCCCCCCGCCACCCCCTTTCAAGTGTGACTCACAGCTTAAACAAAAGAAAAAAAAAACTTTTTACTGAGCAAATTTCGCACTAAAACTAGAAACTCAAAACTCGCAACTGCTCAACTTTCAATTTCTCTTTTGTTATCTAACGTGTGTGTGTGGGCAGCATTTGAAATTTGAAATTTGAATTTTTTGGTTTTTTGGGCCTTGTGAGATATTTGGAACGTGTTTTCGACCATTAGCTTGATTGTTTCTGAGCGAAATGAGCGTTTAATGTTTGTTTAATAACTGCCACACAAAAAGCCATTCAAGAGTCGCCGAACATACTTAGTGTGCCCACGTTCGATCCAGTTATATGTATATATATATGTATAACCTATAAATTTGTACTACAGATATTCATATTGAAGCCATGTGGGCTTTTTAGCCGCCTCACTTGCAGATACAAACATGACTTTTGGCTGTTTATGGAGCTGCGACTATCGCAACTTTTCAACAGACTTACTTGCCTCTCCGTTTGTATATATGTGTGTGTGTGTGTGTGCAACTTTAACTAGGCCACTGAGCATCCATCTCTAACGAGTTGTTGCTGCTGCTGCCTAATTTGTTGCATGCATGTTTTCAACTTAAGTCCAAATGTTCGAATTGTTCATTCACAGCTGTTATCACATTAAGTATTTCGTATGTATTTGTGGGACATGAACTTTTAATGCTTGGCATTTAATGATATAATTCTATTTTGTCAAAGCTAATGAAGGGATTCGCTAAACAGTTGTTAAAGTGACTCGAAATGAAAGAATCGTTAGATAGTTTGAAAAACTCGAGGAATGGAGTCCTTAACACAGATTCCAAAGCTCTTACAATGGCTGCTGCTGAAAATGTTGTCAGAGCTGGGAGGTAAGAAAGATTTTAGGGAATGAACTATAACTCATGAAACTATGGATCTTGTTTATACGATATTTTTATACCTGTCTTTAAATTTCACCTCAATATAAACTAATCTTAAACTATGACTCTTCTCATGATATGATGACTAATTTGACTAACAAACGATTTGCTTTTATCATTTCCAGACATATTCCGGTCTTTTCTGCGTTGTGGTCAATCCCTACAAGAAATTGCCAATCTATACCGAAAAGATAATGGAACGGTATAAGGGAATAAAGCGACACGAAGTGCCTCCGCATGTATTTGCAATAACGGACAGTGCCTATAGAAACATGTTGGGTGGTAAGTAATATTAAAGATAACAAATATATATATATTATTTTTTTACTATGTACATATATCATTAGCTATATATAGTATACACTCAACTGCATAATCTGCTGCGCTTCATAAACATTTGTTTTTTATTGTTGTTTGCCATTTTTTTGTTGTTGTATCGCATTTTTTGCTTTATCGTTAAAAATTCCAGCCACAAAGTAAATAAAAAAAACAGAGCAAAACGCAAAAGCAAACAAAATAAACGCACCCGAAATACCTTGATAAGATATAGTCGAGCTGCAAAGTTCCGCGAATCCGAAATCCGCGAGATACATTTTGTGTACTTTTTGTTGTTGTTGTTGACTGTTGATGGCTTTTAAGCCTTGACGTCAAGCATACTAACGGTTAACGGCGCTTGTTTGTGAATCATTTGAATCAAAGCGAAGCAAAGATCTTTCGAATCTGCAACTGCGAAATTCGAAATTCGATACTGAAAGCTGGTTTCCTTTTTGGCCTGCCTATGGTTGTTGTTGTTGTTGTGTGGCATTTGTTTTGTTTTTTTGCCTGATGATTTTGGATGACTCATCTATATAGAGATCTCCAACATACAACTCTCTCTCTCTCGCTCTCACAACCTACCTGTCTCTTTCTCTCCGCCCCTGTTTGGTTGTTAATATTGCGTATACGTGTCATTACCATATTTGGGCCTAGAATTCAAAACACCGTCTGGCAATTATTATTTTATGTTATTTTTTTTTTGTTCATATCGTTAAGAAATGAAATAACTTCGTCACCATATTTGCCTCTTAATCAATTACTGCTTATGCACATTTGTTTGTGGGGTTGGGGGGAGCAGGCAGTTGTGCACGACTTGGACTTTGACTTAAGCTACGAAATATCAAAATTTATTCGGTTTTGGGTGCGGCTCTTTTAGCCCGCTTTGATTTATTTCTTGCTCCTCCGACGAACAAGCCCAGGCGGGCCCATCCCCACCACAACAACAACAACATCTCTACATTGCCGTCTCCATTGGCCCCAAGCACGCACCACATTTCTCGGCCGCGCAGCCACTCAGTGGTCGTGGTCAACTTTATTATCTGTTGTTGTTGTTGTTGTTTGTATTATTATCTGCCGCCAACTGCAATTTTAGTTTTGTGCTTCGTTTGGAGCGCTTCAAATTGTCATAAGCTTTGTATTTTATGATACCTACAAACATTCGCACGGACGGACGGACACGCCCATTGAAGGCGTTGGTCTGTTGTGCGTGTTTGAGTTGAGGTCAGTTTTTTAGCTGGATGACAGATGCATTCGAAGTGGGGAGTGGCCAGATATTATATAGGGAATATTATAAGCAAATTCCATCTTTAGGGATTTTTTAGACTCTTTTTTAGGTTAATGGATTTCTTTTCCTAGTTTTAAAAAACTACTAACTAATGAATAACCAACAAAAAAAGTCCTAAGGGGTTTTATTTTTGTAACCCTAGACTGGTAACACTTTTTTCACTTCACACTACTTCAAATCAAGAAAATACTTTAAAACAATGAAGTTCCTTTATTTGTTAACCTACGCATCTCCGACGCCATAAAGTATATATATTCTTGATCAGCATCAACAGCCGAGTCGATAAATTAAATATATATACATATGTTAAAATAATATCATATTGAAGTCCATAAAAAAACGATCGTTTGTCACAAAAAAAAAACTGTTTTCATTTTTGTCATTTTGCTTTTTGCTAAATGATAATAATGTTCATATATTGGGTTACTACCATAAATGAAACAGTTATAAAGCTTAGATTTCCTTATCGCGTTAAACTTATGTTCGATCATAAATAGTTACATAAAAGTCGATAAAATCTTAAACATTTTGTTTGCCACATTCAGCCAGTTGCCAAATATAGTTTCTTAATTAATAGTTAATGATATTTATACACGCAACAAAACAACGACGATGACAACATGTCATCAAAGTAAATGTTCTGCTGATCTTTAGTATATAATTTGATTTTTTCTCATGAGAACTCAATGTTTTTTGCTCTCTGTATATTTTTTTTTCTTTTCTGATACGCTTCAATGCCGCTTGCTCCAAATTCCAATACAATTTGCTCGAGAGATACAAAAAGTAAAGTTTGCCATAATACTACATAACAAAAAGAATAACAAAAAGCCATTAAAAATGTGGCGCCAATATTTTAAAGCTAGACTCTCCAACGCGCATTGTTGTTTTAGCTTTTATTTATGATTTTTATAGCTATTATTCAGCGCAACAATTGCTTCAAAATGATCATATGGCCGGGGCATGGAGTTACCTCTTATGCGACATGCCGCCGCCGCCGTCTTGGCGACAGATACAAAATCTCAACCGAAATAAAATAAGATATATAAACTACAAGCGGCTGAAATCTAGCTAAGAGGAGTCCATCTATGGCCATACGTGCTCACTGACTGCCAGGCCATAATAAGTACGGGGTCGTTATGTGCCAATTTGTTATCGAGTTTTATTTCGTGTTTATTTGACTTTACTTTGTTGCAAACTGAAACGAACGATCTGTGCCACGCGATTGGATATGTTGCCGGGGTTTTTGTGGTTAGCACAAAAAAAAACAAAACAAAAGCTAGTTTCGAGTAAATGTTGTGTGTGTATCGATTAATAGTATCGAATATCTAGGTTAAACTAAATAAAACTAAAGGCAATCTGTTGTGCCATAGCTAAATGTCCGTACAAAAACAACAACTGTTTGATATGACAACAATCGGCCAGAGCGGATAGATCTTTAAGTGGCGCCTATATATATGCATACATACAAACAAATATGGTGTACGTGTGTATCTTTGAGATGCGCGCATCTTTAAAATTATTTCCAATTGAATATCTGGCCCTCATTTATTGCTTTTATTTCTATTATTTTTTGCTTTTTATACCCGGAACCCATTAAAAATAGGTAAAAAGGGTATAATGCTTTTGTGCAAAAGTATGTAACAGGCAGAAGGATGCATCTCCCCATAAAGTATATAGATTCTTGATCAGCATTAACAGCCGAGTCGATATAGCCATGTCCGATCTCAGAGACTATAGGATATAGAGACTCCAGATTTGGAACATAAGCTCGCTCAATCTCCAGGCAATACAAGTTTGTTTCAAAATTTCGATAACTCTTTCCGTTTCCGATATACACATGTGATCGATAACAACAAAATCTTGAATTTGGAAAAGTTTTAAACAGCGTTTGTAACATTAGACGAAATAATGAAAATCTGTGAAATTGTTATTGATATCGATTGAAAAACACCGGAGATATGGAACATTGAAGTTAAGTCAAGTATGCACACACACACATACGCGCAAGCACTGACTGTACGTGCAAAGTATAGGGTTCAGGGTATAGTCTAGTCGCGATTTCTCGACTAGAGCCTTCTTACTAGTTTTTTCTTTTAACTGCGCGCACTTGAATTTGGGTCAACAGAAACTTCAAGCTGAGCTTTGCTGAAACAAAGAATCGCAAAAAAAAGAGCGAAAGACAAAAAAAATTAAAAACATTGTCATCAGTTTTTTCGTTGTTGTTGTCTATAGCGAAATGACCCATTTAAGCGATTCTATTATATATTATATTATAGTTCTTATATGCATTTTGCTTTGTTGTTAATATGGAATTCATTATGTTGTTGTTCTTCTTTGGCAGATCGCGAAGACCAATCCATTTTGTGTACTGGTGAATCGGGTGCTGGCAAAACGGAGAACACCAAGAAGGTCATACAGTTTCTGGCCTATGTGGCTGCCTCCAAGCCCAAAGGCTCTGGTGCGGTAAGTATCTTAACAGGGGAGTAAACTATCTCACCAACCATCAACAATGCCAAATGCAATGCTGTGTCCATTTTTGGATTATGACACATACTTGGCTTAGGTGCAATGGTTATGGCCATTATGATTATAGTTATTATTGCGAATTAATGAGACATGCTTAAGTATGAAAATATTGTCGGCAGATTGGCTGCGGCTTTTAATCCGCCCGCAACACGTACAACACTTTGTGGGTGTCGCTGATACCCTGTAAATTGTGGCTAGCCCAAAGAGTGTAGCATGAGCAAATGCCAACTGCAGGTTTCTCTTCTTAAAAGTGTTGAGAAAATGAAATTTTGCATCATTTGAATACTTTTCAAAAGTTTTCAACTCGTTTTGAATACAAATTAAGTAAGAAAGTTTGTAAGAAAGATTAGCGAGAACATATTGTAGGGCATTTCTCTAGTCTATGTTCGTTGCCACACTTTTAAATATTTCTTTACGTTTTCCCAGCTGTTGTCCCGTCTCCGGTTACCGAGCTATGATCCCCAAACAACAACAACAAACACACACAACAAATGTTGCACTTAGCATTGATGTAATGGCATTAAATCACGTAGGCTCCCAATGAGGCAGCGGCGGCGGCGGCGGCGAGTATTATCCATAAATGCAGCTCAATAGCAAAGCGTTGCACATATGGCTGCCACTTGTGCCCCCCACCCTCCCTCACCCCCTGCCAGTAGCTTTATAAACCCCCATCTACAACACAACACAAAAAAAAAAGAGCAAAGCCGCACACTTCATTAATCAGGCACACACACAGCATTTTCTGTGTGTGTGTGTGTAAATACCCTAAGTTTTTTGATGGCATCTGACAAATTACTTTATTTGTTGCGCCCTATAGACACAAATTGGGGCATTCATCAACAGTCGCTATGGGATAATGTTTGTTGAACAAAAGTTTCAAAAGCCCGATTAGAAATTATTATATATTAAGTTCTTTAGAATTTTAAACTATATAAACAAAGACAGATTATTGACAAACATGAAAGATTCATATGAATTAAAAAACTCGCTAATATGTTTATTCTAAAGTTCGAAAACAAAAACTTTCGGACTTTCCGACAAGGATTGACCTACGAAGAACAGTTACTATCATTGGTTAAACGATTATTTGATTTTGATATGATTACCCGCTCCAAAATATACGATTACATTTCGAATAAACAGTTAAAGCACTAATTTTGAAAGTTTTAATATTGATTTTTTGAGGGTTTTCCCCTTTGAGTTTTTTAACACTTAATTAAAATCTTTGTAAAGTTAATTGAATAGCTGAAGCTAAGTTAAAAACCATCAAGCATAGTGTATACAACATTCGTTGAGAGATGCTTTCAATTTTCGATTAATTTACAACCAAAAAATAAACACCCAAAATGAAATTTAATTGCGCCTGTCAATGAACACAGCACAGCAACAACAGAATCTAAAATGTCAGATAAATAATAATAAAAAGGGTTGACTACTCTTTCCCCACACCCCCACTCTCCCTGCCCCCACTCTCCCCACTACGACAATTGAAAATGAAAGAGAATTGAAAATTAAATCACTTGCAACTGCGTCAGGGCCAACAAGTTGGCTTTTTGTTGTTGTCTTTTTGTTGTTTTTGTGAGATGTTCGATGAAAAGTGTGTCAGTTGTTTCATAATTTGCAGTAGCCAACCATAATTGGCCATAATGTGCTACTAACTAACAACGAACAAAAAAACACAAATCCTTTAAGGCGCTGCTCTTGAGTCGCTGTTTTACAGCCTTATATGAGTGGTTGTTTTGGCCCGGCCAACAACGTGATAAGCCGCTAATAAAAAGCTTTGAAATGCACACAAAAAAGCTCCAAATTAAAGTGCAAACAGTTTGTTGCTGCCAGCTATTAATTATGATTACATTTGCCATAAATAGACTCTGATATCGTGCGTGTTGTGTTGTGTTGAATTGAATCATCAGAACGAAACTTACTTAACACCTGTTGTTGTGCTGCCGTACAACACGACCGTAGAGTATGATTAGAAATTAGTTCGTGTCTTCTCGAGAACTGTAACTGATAAGCAAAGTTTATTAGTGGAAGTGAAAATGACTCGATAAGAAATGTACATAGAACTTAAGGTTTCAAAAACAGAAATGATTTATCATTTGGGCATCGAACTGGGCTTTACCATAACTTATTGTGTGCTATAAACACAGCGTTGCATTTGCCATAAACAATGTTCTACCTCTCTCTCTCGTTTACCATAATACTAAACACAGCATTGCATTTGCCATAAACAATGTTCTACCCCTCTCTCTCTCTCTCGTTTACCATAATACTTAATTCTTATTTAATTTGCTTGCATATACGATTTACAAAATATGTTTTATGCAATTTAGAACTTAATCAATTCTTTCTTAGGTATTTACTTAGCTTAAATAAAAGGTTTTGTTTCACTTCTCTATATTTATTAATTATATTTTATTTATTTTCATGTGCAAACCCAAAAAAAAAAAACAAAAAATCTTCTACCACAACTTTACACACACACACACCTATACTTGATACACACACACACAATTTACAATTGTTTGCTGTTGCTGCTGCTACTGTTGTTGTTGTTGTTGTACAATTGACTGTTGGTTGTTGCTTTCATTATCTTTTTTAACTTGTATAAATTGTACATTTTTGTATAAAAACAAATATATATGCTTAATTTTGTATATACAAACAATTTTGGTCAAATGTTCCACAAACAAACAATAAAAACCCACATACAATCCACACGCAATCCACACAACAACCAACCTCAAAATATATCCACAACCAAAAAAACAACCCAAAATACGAACAGGTGCCGAATCCTGCCGTGCTCATTGTAAGTATAAGCTAAAGTCTTAAAATTCTTAATCGAAATTATACAACAAATTAACCATCTATGTGTTTTTTTTTCCTTCACTACGTTTACTTTGTTCTTCGATTATGCGTTTGAGAAACTTTTAAGTTTCTGTCCTTAAGAAAACTATTTTAGTTTATGTCCTTATGTATGTTTATTCTTGCAGAATCGTTTTACATATATTGAATCGAATCCTTTTAAGTATTCCACTTTGACTTTATGATTATTTTACTATATTTTTAATTTTTTACTAACAAATTCCGTTGTAAACTTTCTGCAAGGATATTGCATCTTCGGCATGCCGTTGATACTTTCTCCATACCTATTCCTTTAATGCATTTTCATGTTTCATCTTCATTCTTACGATTTTCGATAATTTATTTATCGTTTCTTCTTCTGTTGTTAACTCACACTTTCTTGATATTGAAAACAAGCAATCAAAAATAAATAAAAAACCATTAAACATGTCCACTAATTGAATTCTAATCGCAATTTGTACCATTATTGTACTTATTACTGCTCCTCCCTTCATGCTACCTCCATAATTATATCAATCGCTACGCATTTTTAGAGTAGTCATCAAGAAACATTTGCGGTAAAGTATGCTTCTTGTAACCAAAAAATCTTTTTTCTCATACTTTTACACTTACATATATCCTAAGTATGCATCATAAGTATTATAAAGAAATTGTTGTTATTCCTGTGCTATATCTATCCTTTTATCCTATCAGTTGTGTTTTTTTTTTCGTTACCTTACCACATCCCATAATTCCAGAACTTTTCCGTGAACACGAATAAATACATTAAAGTCAAGTGTAATGTTAATAATAAATTCGGTGAAATGGTGCACAGTGAGAAATTCACTGAAAGAAACAATGGTGATGGTTATGCAAGTATACGGATTCTGAACATATACAACGAACCCGAGGCAAAAAAATCGATAAAAGAAGCGGAGGTAAAACGGTATCATCATCAAACACTTGTTGAGTGATTCAAGTGCAATGCGATCGCTAGAAAATGGAAGTTCAACGAAGTGAAACCTATTTATCAGATCTTCTATCATCCCATTCACTATCTTTCCGATATTTATGAACTTTATCGATAAACTTGTACATTGTTATTCCATTAGGAAAACATTTCTCAATACATTAGATACTCACTAAAAAGGTCTTTAACTTAATAATCAACGCGATCGCATTGCACTTTGTCTAGGAAATTGTCCCGCGTCCATTTGTATGTGTAGGAATCGATGTTTTTTATGCTTGTTCACTGCTTCTTCTATGTATGCCTAACAACTGCTATGTTTAATATATATATATATATATATATATGTTTTGTATCTATATCGTGTATATTGTGTTCTAGTTTATAGAATTTTATGTGTATCTTGTGCGTTTTGTCTAATGCTAACCACGTTATAAAATCGATATAAAATACATCGATAAATAATATCAAATGCATTGATTATTCACAGGGTGAACTGGAGCAACAACTGCTGCAGGCCAATCCCATACTGGAAGCCTTTGGCAATGCCAAAACGGTCAAGAACGACAACTCATCGCGTTTCGTAAGTAGTTGAAGCTATATATTTGAATCGAATAACTGATTAATCAACTCTGAACACATTTGCAGGGTAAATTCATTCGGATTAACTTTGATGCCTCCGGGTTTATATCGGGCGCCAATATTGAGACGTATCTGCTGGAGAAGTCGCGTGCCATTCGTCAAGCGAAGGACGAGAGAACATTCCATATATTCTATCAGCTGCTGGCTGGTGCATCGCCAGAGCAGCGCGAGAAATTCATACTCGATGACATTAAATCGTATCCATTCCTCTCGAACGGCACACTCCCGGTGCCCGGTGTCGATGATTTTGCCGAATTCCAGGCGACAGTCAAATCGATGAATATCATGGGCATGACCTCGGAGGATTTCAATTCCATATTCCGCATTGTTAGCGCTGTCCTGCTCTTTGGCAGCATGAAATTCCGCCAAGAGCGGAACAACGATCAGGCCACACTACCCGACAACACTGTTGCCCAGAAGATTGCCCATCTGCTTGGCCTGAGCGTTACAGATATGACGCGTGCCTTCCTCACGCCTCGCATTAAGGTGGGTCGCGATTTTGTGACCAAGGCACAGACGAAGGAGCAAGTCGAGTTCGCCGTCGAAGCGATTGCCAAGGCGTGCTATGAACGCATGTTCAAATGGCTGGTGAATCGTATCAATCGATCGCTGGACCGCACCAAGCGTCAGGGTGCCTCGTTCATTGGCATACTCGATATGGCTGGTTTTGAGATCTTTGAGCTGAACTCATTCGAGCAACTGTGCATCAATTATACGAATGAGAAGCTACAGCAGCTCTTCAATCATACAATGTTCATATTGGAGCAGGAGGAGTATCAGCGCGAAGGCATCGAATGGAAATTCATTGATTTCGGACTCGACTTGCAGCCCACCATTGATCTGATTGATAAACCAGGTGGCATTATGGCCCTGCTCGATGAGGAGTGCTGGTTCCCCAAGGCAACGGACAAGACCTTTGTGGACAAACTCGTCTCGGCTCACTCCATGCATCCGAAGTTCATGAAGACCGATTTCCGTGGCATCGCTGACTTTGCCATTGTGCATTATGCCGGCCGTGTCGATTATTCGGCAACCAAGTGGTTGATGAAGAACATGGATCCTTTGAATGAGAACATTGTGTCACTGTTGCAGACGTCGCAGGATCCATTTGTTGTGAACATCTGGAAGGATGCGGAAATTGTCGGCATGGCACAGCAGGCGCTAACCGATACCCAATTTGGGGCGCGCACGCGCAAGGGCATGTTCCGCACCGTGTCGCATCTGTACAAAGAGCAGCTGGCCAAATTGATGGACACGTTGCGTAACACGAATCCCAACTTTGTGCGCTGTATCATACCGAATCATGAGAAGCGTGCTGGCAAGATCGACGCGCCCCTGGTGCTGGACCAATTGCGTTGCAATGGTGTCCTCGAGGGTATACGCATCTGTCGCCAGGGCTTCCCCAATCGCATACCCTTCCAGGAGTTCCGACAACGGTACGAACTGCTCACGCCCAACGTGATACCCAAGGGATTCATGGATGGCAAAAAGGCCTGCGAGAAGATGATTCAGGCATTAGAATTGGACTCGAATCTGTATCGCGTTGGACAGTCGAAGATCTTTTTCCGCGCCGGTGTGCTGGCACATCTCGAAGAGGAGCGCGATTTCAAGATCTCCGATCTGATTGTCAACTTCCAGGCATTCTGTCGCGGCTTCCTTGCCCGCCGCAACTATCAGAAGCGTCTCCAGCAGCTCAACGCCATACGCATCATTCAGCGCAATTGTGCCGCATATCTCAAGCTAAGGAACTGGCAATGGTGGCGTCTTTATACCAAGGTCAAGCCACTGCTCGAGGTCACCAAGCAGGAAGAGAAGCTGGTGCAGAAGGAGGATGAGCTGAAGCAGGTGCGCGAGAAGCTGGATACGCTGGCCAAGAATACCCAGGAATATGAGCGAAAATATCAGCAGGCGCTGGGTGAGAAGACCACGCTCGCCGAGCAGCTGCAGGCCGAGATTGAGCTGTGTGCCGAGGCCGAGGAATCGCGGTCGCGTCTGATGGCACGCAAACAAGAGCTAGAAGACATGATGCAGGAGCTGGAAACACGCATTGAGGAGGAGGAAGAGCGTGTCCTTGCTCTGGGTGGTGAGAAGAAGAAACTGGAATTGAATATTCAGGATCTCGAAGAGCAGCTAGAGGAGGAGGAGGCAGCACGCCAGAAATTGCAGTTGGAGAAGGTGCAGCTAGATGCCAAGATCAAGAAGTATGAAGAGGATCTTGCCGTCACCGACGATCAGAACCAAAAGCTTCTAAAGGAGAAGAAACTGCTCGAGGAGCGCGCCAATGATCTGTCCCAAACGCTTGCCGAAGAGGAGGAGAAGGCCAAACATCTGGCCAAACTGAAAGCCAAGCACGAGGCGACGATTACGGAGCTAGAAGAGCGCATGCACAAGGATCAGCAAGTGCGTCAAGAATCTGATCGTTCCAAGCGCAAGATCGAAACCGAGGTTGCCGATCTCAAGGAACACCTGAACGAACGTCGCACCCAGGTCGAGGAAATGCAGGCGCAGCTGGCAAAACGCGAGGAGGAACTTACTCAAACCCTAATGCGCATCGATGAGGAGTCTGCCTCAAAGGCAACCGCACAGAAGGCACAGCGTGAACTGGAGTCCCAGCTGGCCGAGATCCAAGAGGATCTCGAGGCCGAGAAGGTGGCACGCAGCAAGGCCGAGAAGTTGCGTCGCGATCTCAGCGAGGAACTTGAGGCGCTTAAGAATGAGCTGCTCGATTCACTGGACACCACAGCTGGTAAGTAAAATACAAGGAATTCCTAATTGAGCCTGTCTCTGTAACCTCTTTCTCTTCTGTTCTTCTGTTCTCACAGCCCAACAGGAGCTGCGCTCAAAGCGCGAACAGGAGCTGGCCATGCTGAAGAAGTCACTCGAGGAGGAGGGCGTCAGTCACGAGAGTGTGCTCACCGAGATGCGTCATAAGCATGCCCAGGAGCTGAACGGCATCAATGATCAGCTGGAGAATCTGCGCAAGGCTAAGGGCGTCCTGGAGAAGGCCAAGGGCACCCTTGAAGCTGAGAATGCGGATCTGGCAACGGAGCTGCGCAGCGTGAATAGCTCGCGACAGGAGAACGATCGTCGGCGCAAGCAGGCTGAGTCTCAGATTGCTGAGCTGCAAGTGAAGCTGGCGGAGATTGAACGTGCGCGTTCCGAGCTGCAGGAGAAGTGCAGTAAGCTGCAACAGGAGGCGGAGAATATAACCAATCAGCTAGAGGAGGCCGAACTGAAGGCATCCGCTGCTGTCAAGTCCGCCAGCAATATGGAGTCACAGCTGACGGAAGCGCAACAGCTACTGGAGGAGGAGACCCGCCAAAAGCTCGGACTTAGTTCCAAGCTGCGTCAAATCGAATCGGAGAAAGAGGCGCTGCAGGAACAGCTCGAAGAGGATGAGGAGGCCAAACGCAATTTCGAACGCAAATTGGCCGAGGTCACGGGTCAAATGCAGGAGATCAAGAAGAAGGCACAGGAGGATGCCGATTTGGCCAAGGAGCTCGAAGAGGGCAAGAAGCGTCTGAACAAGGACATCGAAGCACTGCAGCGACAGGTCACCGAGCTGATTGCTCAGAACGATCGCCTGGACAAGAGCAAAAAGAAGATACAATCGGAGCTGGAGGATGCTTCCATCGAATTGGAATCGCAACGCACGAAGGTAAGAAAAAAACAATCCAAAACTGAATCCCTTATTAATGGGTATATTTCCTTTAAACAACCTAGGTGCTCGATTTGGAGAAGAAGCAAAAGAACTTCGATAAGATACTTGCCGAAGAGAAAGCCATATCAGAACAGATTGCCCAGGAGCGCGACACGGCGGAGCGTGAGGCGCGCGAGAAGGAAACGAAGGTGCTGTCCGTGTCCCGCGAATTGGACGAGGCCTACGACAAGATTGAGGATCTGGAAAATAAACGCAAGCAGCTGCAAAATGAATTGGACGATGTGGCCAATACACAGGGCACGGCCGATAAGAATGTGCATGAGCTGGAGAAGGCGAAACGTGCGCTGGAATCGCAGCTGGCCGAGCTGAAAGCACAAAACGAGGAGCTCGAAGATGATCTGCAGCTGACCGAGGATGCCAAATTGCGGCTGGAGGTCAATATGCAAGCGCTACGCTCCCAATTCGAACGTGACCTGCTCGCCAAGGAGGAGGGTGCCGAGGAGAAGCGACGTGGTCTGGTCAAGCAGCTGCGCGATCTGGAGGCCGAGCTCGATGAGGAGCGCAAGCAGAGAACTGCTGCAGTGGCGTCCAAAAAGAAGTTGGAAGGTGATCTCAAAGAGATTGAGACCACCATGGAGATGCATAACAAGGTGAAAGAGGATGCGCTGAAGCATGCCAAGAAACTGCAAGCACAAGTCAAGGATGCGTTGCGCGACGCCGAGGAGGCCAAGGCCGCCAAGGAGGAGCTCCAAGCGCTGAGCAAAGAGGCCGAACGCAAGGTGAAGGCCCTCGAGGCCGAAGTATTACAACTAACCGAGGATTTGGCCAGCTCGGAGCGCGCCAGACGTGCGGCGGAAACGGAACGCGATGAATTGGCTGAGGAGATTAACAACAATGCCAGCAAGGGTTCGCTCATGATCGATGAGAAGCGACGCTTGGAGGCACGCATAGCCACCCTCGAGGAGGAGCTGGAAGAGGAGCAGTCCAATTCGGAGGTGCTGCTCGATCGCAGTCGCAAGGCCCAATTACAAATCGAACAGCTGACCACGGAGCTGGCCAACGAAAAGTCCAATTCGCAAAAGAATGAGAATGGCCGAGCGTTGCTCGAGCGCCAGAATAAGGAGCTGAAAGCCAAGCTGGCCGAGATTGAGACGGCGCAACGCACCAAGGTGAAGGCGACAATTGCCACGCTCGAAGCAAAGATTGCCAATCTGGAGGAGCAGCTGGAGAATGAGGGCAAGGAGCGACTGCTCCAACAGAAGGCCAATCGCAAGATGGACAAAAAGATCAAGGAGCTCACCATGAACATCGAGGACGAGCGAAGACACGTCGACCAGCATAAGGAGCAAATGGATAAAGTATGCTTTTAAATTTTAAACTAATGATTTCGTTTGTTCACTAATGTATATATATATATATTCTTTTACAGCTGAATAGCCGCATTAAACTGCTCAAGCGCAATCTGGACGAGACCGAGGAGGAGCTGCAGAAGGAGAAGACGCAAAAGCGCAAATATCAGCGTGAATGCGAAGATATGATCGAATCGCAGGAGGCCATGAACCGTGAGATTAACTCACTCAAAACGAAATTGCGGTAAGTGTACGCCAATCAACTAAACTGGCTTAATTCTCAATGACGCTGAGCAGAATGAGGTCTGGCCACAACATGAGAATACGAAGTTCATACAATCGATTGGACTTGTCGAGGCGGGAAACGTTCACGACTCCTAAACGTTGTGGGAATCTCGCCTAAAAATCGATTTGTTCTGAAAAAATGCCCACGAACTGTTTTACACGTAATCCATTCCGTAATGGAGTTACCAGTAGCTAACTGCTGCGTGTAAAATCAATAGCCATTGAATATTTGTTTAGTCATCCGAACGATTTTAAAACATGATATGATAAAATCATGAAAAATATACTTAAAAATTAAACTAAAGTTTCCCACTTAAAAAAAAATATTAACTTTAAGATATTAAAATAATCGTAGAGCCCGGTCGAAACCGAGCAATGCCTGCTAGTCATTACTATATACATCATATTTTTTGTTTTATTCGTTTAACACATTTTTTCGTTTTTGATTTTTGGCTCTTGATGTGTTTTGCATATTTATTATATAGATCGATACAGGTGGCCGAGACCGAAAAGGCCAAGGCATATTCGCCCAAAAAGGATGCTGCGCTAATTATGAATTGTGAGGGTCTGCATTAGGTTTCGTTTTCTGCTTCGCTTCCACTTGGTAGGCTTGTAAGTGCTGGCAAACGAGACATCTTCATCAAATCCAAATCCTCTCGAGAATGAAATCCAACCACTCTGATCCAACACAATTGCGCATGTTAAGCACACATCCTCCCACACAAAAACACACAAACACACACATAGACATATACATAGATATAGAAACAGTTCATCATTTCGTGCGTTTGAATAATTTTCAATGTTCGTTTCGATCTCCCAAATTCCCGAGAAGATAGCGTTTAGTGCATATTGTCTTTTAGTGATTTTAAAGAAACCTTTTTTTCCGTTCCGTTTCCGTTATTTTAATGTTTATGTTTTGCCCCTTTGTTGTTTTTTATATCCTTTTTTGTATATCGCTGCACGCTTCTCCATTCAACACTTTGTTTTTGCAATTAATAATCAACTGTTGTTTCTTACATTTTATAGACGCACCGGCGGCATGGGCCTCAGCTCCACCCGGCTTACTGGCACACCATCTTCCAAGCGTGCAGGAGGGGGCGGTGGGGGCGGCGGCGACGACAGCTCATCGGTGCAGGATGAATCATTAGATGGCGAGGATTCTGGCAATTGACGCGTTAATTATTAATACAAATAAAAACAAAACAAAAAAGAAAAATCAACAAAAAAAAAACAAACAAACAAGAAATAAACGATTATATTTTAATGTTTCTTTTATATAATTTCTCTGTTATTTTTTATATAAACTATTATACTTAATTAAAAACGTAAAAAACAACAAACGCAAAACAAAAAATAATTATACAACATTAAAAAAAAACTACAACAAATACGCGTATTAACTTTCCAAAACCAACTCTTCCTCTTTCCACAACAAACACAAAAACTCAAACATGCAATATACACAAACCGATTTAACAATCGCCGTACATTAATAATTACATGCATTTAATAACAAAAGGTTTATAAAACAATCAAATGTTGAACAAGCAACTAATATACGAATTTCGTTTTGTTTAGAAACAATAAATATTTGCTATAACAATTTAAAGGAATGTTTCAAATGGCTGTTTGAATTGTTGCGGTTAAAAAAATGCAGTTGTGCTGGCAATGCTGTTCCAGTGTGGCCGTACACTTGATCGACAAGCTACGCTTGCAGCATTTAGCTTTTGTCAGTGAACACAGATTGCCGTTTGTACGTTAACAGATGTTATGTTTGTTTGGGGAGTTATTAAAAAAAAAAAATACATTTGTTAAAATCTCTTTATACATATACATTACATATATACAATTATACAATTTGTTAACTACATCGTCTGTTCTAGGCTAATAATATTCTATTCTAAGTCGTGACAAATTCGAAAATCTCTTGTTTCTGTTCGTTATTTTGTAAGGCATACGCAAGCACATACACAGTCCCCCAATATGTTGTGCTGCCGCGCCCCCCGCCCTTATCGAAGAAAACTTAACTAACTAAATGGCTTTGTTACGGTTCCCCCCGATGCATTGCATGGCTTTTAACGCTGTGTGGCAAGACTTGCACGAAAACAATGTTGCCATTACGATTACTTGGCCCGGCAAGTGCTTCCAGTTCCGCAGAGGATTTGCTATGCTCCAGCTGATGCTCCTCCCGCTTGTTGTTCAGATAGTAAACGCTAGCCACGATCAAACTGAATGTGGTTACGGAGACCAAAAGGGTTCCGTATTTCAGGGCCAGCTGTATGGCATCCAGACCAAATGTGCTCACATAGAGTGTGTGGAGGACATCCTCATTGAAATCGCCGGCTGTGATCTCTATCCAAATCAATGGCAAGATGGTGGCATTCTCCAAGCGTGCAGCTTGATCTTTAAGAGAGATAACGATTAACGACACCTTCAAATTGGAAATATCTCCTCTACTTACTTCTCAGCAGCGGCGTCTTGTCCAGCATTATGTTGATTTGTATGCGGGAGGCGCCACTAATGGGAAACCCAAAACGTGGATGAATGTCAGCATATGTCTGATGCAGTTCGGCATCCGGTTTGATGCCCTCGAAATTCTTGTACAGCACCGGATCACCGGAGAAGAAGTGTGGGAATGATGGAAATATGGGTGAATCATCGTAGCACTTGGTGGCATTGATGACCCCACTGGGCAGGCAGCGATCCGTATTCCGGCAATAACACTCATTGGCCGGATTCTCCGATGGATGCGCAAAGACATCGAGTGGTGTGCGATAGCGCAGCACATCGATATCATTGTAGATCGTTTCCTCCTTCTCAAAATGCAACGGCACCTTGCGGCACAACACCTGCAGGAAGACATAGACTGTGCTACGATCCTGCAGCAAGCTGGGCGAGAACATGGACGGCTCACTGCCATCGATGCGATTGCACTCATCGCCCTGCCAGAAATCCAATTGTGGCTTGCCATTAAACTGTGTTATTATGCTAAACTTGGAGATGTCAGCCTCGCCCGTGTTGATCTGCACTGAATCCACGCTTGTGCCGTTGCGCTGTCAAAGGATTTGGTTGAAATGTGTACACCACAGCAAACTTCTTTCATTCTTACCGTTTTGAGCAGTCCAAAATGTGTCTTGCCACCACCAAGGGATTCCAGACTTATGATCTTATCCCTATATCCCCAGAGGTATTCATGAGCAGTCAATCGCTTAAACAAAGGCTCGTCAAAGAACTTGATGGTGCTGGAAGCAACGAGTCGCTTAAATGCTGGCATACGTTTAACATGAACGGCAGCCGAGAGTAGTGGCACATTTGGCACCAGGACGACATCATCCTCCCTCACTGTTGACTTGTCTGGCAGGAATATGTAGGATTTCTTATCCTGCATGGCAAGGAACATTAAAATTTAGATAGTTTCCTTATGAATAAAACATTTCTGCTGCTTCACCCTGAAGGTAACTGTTTGATTTTTATTGAAGGACACTTGGTCCTTGACGGTGTGCTCCTGATAGGTTAATGGACCCAAATCCACCACATGCATCTTATCCGCACGCCCCGCCAAATAGTCCTCAATGTTTGTATAGTTAAATATGTGCGCCTTGAGCAACGTGTCATATTTAGTATCTGGTTGCAACCAGCTTTGCGCTGTCTCCGAATCCTCGGCAAGTATCAGATTCTGCATGAGAAGAGTTGTTAACGTAAATCCCTTGACGAACGATAAAAGTCGTGTTTGGCGGAATTACCTTGAGCATGGTGTTGTTATAGTATTCGGTGAACCACATTACAAAGAATCCGGTCACGCTTATCACAAACAGCAAGAACATGAAGCCCAGCACTGTTAAGGTCGAAATGTGGGTTAATCACAATGTGCGTACTTAAATAATAAACAAATGCCACACTCACTTATCAGTGCTCCCATATCCTTGGAGGAGAGATTGCGCAGACCCAACGAGTCCAGTATCAGTTCCAGCACGGTCAGTTTCTCGGTGCTGCTATACCCCGCACCACCACCACCACCACCACCGTTGCCATAGACCAACACGTTGCCATTGTGTTGCGAGTTCAATGTGTTGGACTTTGATTTGTTGATTTGTACTGTGAGATCCTCTGGGACAGGCAGCTGCGGTTGCTGCTCATTGCTTGTGGCATGCGACATTGTGTGCATATGTTTGAATAACTGAAAAACAAGATAGAACAAGCAGAGATGCTATATTAAAAATATAGTTATATATATTTATGTTGATTAGGTGTTTTTAATAAATACAAAATATTATTTTAACAGAGTGCTTGTGTCTTCTGATTATAAATATTATATTAAGTTTGAACCCAAAATAAAAATAAAAAAATTATTTATTTCAAAATACTAAATAATAATTCAAATTTCTAATCAAACACAGATCTCGCTGCATAAATCGAACACACGTGGTAGTTGCAATACTGCAAAGCCTTATCACAAAGCTAGTAAAACGTTTAGCGATTAACCGTTTAACGATTAAGCGGGCGTTCGAGGTGTTTTCTCTATGCTGGTTCATTGAACAAATACCCTTGACACGATTGGATGCCGTTATGCCGAGAAAAACTATTCGAAAAAAACCCTATTTCCATTCATAAGCTAAGCCACTTTGTTTGTAGTATCTACGAATGTACCGATTATATGTGTTTCTATTCCAGAGCGATCTGCCGCTTAAGTAGCTCTTAACCCAGCCGATCGTTTGACGGCGTGTGTAAAACTAATCTTGGTTTTGATACTTTCGCAAGCTACGCGTGCTCCGCTCAAATCAATCTACAACAATATATTTGTATAATCAGACAAGTACATATATGTTCATATATACATACATACATACGTAAATATATGTTCCATATAGAATCGCTTAGCTCTTATCAGTTGGTTACTCTTAGTATATGTGTGAGAAGGCTACATGCGATTCATAAAGGAAAACATTAAACGAGAACATTTTTATTAAATACGTACATAGATTATGTACTCAGATTAACACTACGAATAGTTGAGGTACCTTTGAATACAATATTATTGCCAACGTGGTGTAAAATGTGAGCTTAAACAATCGGGTCAATGGCACCTGATAAGACTTTTTCAATCGAATATTAAAACAAAAACTTTCCAATAAGTTTAACTATAGAGAGCAACATATACATATGTATAATACTATATAGCTTATCAGTGCGAATAGTATGCGATTGTGAGCAATACACAGTTAATGGGGTGTCCTAAGTGTTAAGACTAATGTCAATCAAACATAATCGCTTTTTTTTTCAAATATAGAGCAAGAGTTAGAAAATTTATAGAATATTATTATATATATAAGTAAAAAACGCTTTTGAAATCAAAGCTTAAATTCTCAAACGTATACTTAATATTTTATATACACACATAAGTACGTTCATAAGTAAGTTCATCCGTACATACTTAGTCAAAAGCACATAGTGCACATTTAACAGCTGATAATATACTCACATACATAAATACGTACATGTGCAAGCAGTTTGTGCGGGTGTCGAAAAAGCTTTGAAAATTGCAATATTGTTGTTGTTGCTGCTGCTGCTCGTGCTGTTAATACACTGACTGGCTGATACGAATTATAGTTGACGCTGTGCAGCGCTCTCTCAGTGCCATTGACTGATAACACAGTGACACTGCTGCGGAAGATGCCTTCACCTGTGTGAGAGCATGCGCCGGTGTGTGAGCATATGAACGGGAGAGATCTCACTTGCAGATACTTTTGCTGTTGGCATGCAATTGAATAGAAACGCAGGAGAGCTTATCACGCGCACTCAGCTCAGCTGTTTATATCGAAACAAATTGGAAACGAAACATGCGCGCGCGCACACACACACACTCGCACACAAACATAAACTGCAACCGTGCTCTCACTTTACCTTACTCACTCTCTCGGTCTTTCTTTTTGTTTGTTAATGTGTTGGTGCTCTCGCTCTCGCTTTGGCATGCACTTTCCAAGACGCTTGCCAAACATTTGTCGTCTTAATAAGTAATTTGTCGCTATTTACGGTGAATGCGCACAAAATATATATACATATATAGTCAAAAATGAGCTTATTTAGCATTGGAATCGGCTGTGGTTGTTGTTTTTAATTCAATGTGCGACACACAACTGTGTGGCCAGAAATCGTTTGTTGTCCGTTATAGTTGAAGTTGCGTTCTGATTCTCGTACTTGTTGTTGTTGTTTCTGTGGCGCTGTTCCTTCGGTCTTTTGCCTGATGTGTTGTTGCCTTCAGTTCGCGTTCTTTGTTTTCCACTTGATTCTTTGTTTTCTCGCTATTCCGCTCTGACTGCTGATCGCTTGCGACTGTTGTTGTTTGTTGTTGCTCTTGTTTTTTTATTATTATTATTATTTATTTTTGTATGACAAGCTGGTTTTCCGTATGACTTTTTATGAAGTTGCTGCTCTTGTTGTTTTTGTTGTTGTTGATGTCTTTTGTCTTTTGATTTCACTTCACTTCCAGCTGGCTATGCACTCGTTTTTCCATCAGCTTCAGGTGGACCACACTTAATCGGGATCACGGCTGCCAACCTGGCACAAAAAAATCACAAAAAACTGTTTGCACATACATATAGATATACGATCACACCAATACAAGGGATTATAATTAGCGGATTACGTAGTACATATATCTTCACGCACTATCACTTCGAGCGCGATTAGATTTTATTTTGTTATTGTGTTTTTTGTTATTCTTTTGATATTCGTATTTTCGAATTCGGGCCATACAGTTACACACACTGGAAAGAGTGCTGCGCGTTGCGTTCTGCCCGCGAAACAAGTTATACTACGACGCGCGCAACGCATTCACTGCCTGCCTGTCGTCAGCTGTATGCCTTGCTGCTCTCTGCTGCTGTCTCTGTCACTGCCTGCGTCGCGCCGTCTCTGCACTCGGTGGTGTTGATAAGCGAACGAAGACGATGCGAACGCAGAGGGCAGCAGCAAGCAGCTCACAGCTATGATTACTGATTGCTGCCTGATGTCTTTGTTGTTGTTGTTTACGTATTAGGATGTCTTGTTTTTAATTTTGACGTAGCAACTACATATTATCACACAAACACATATTCACATATTCATGAACAACAGACACAAAGTGCAAATTTCATTATTGCAAGACAAAGAATCCACACACCGAGCGTTTTATGTACATATGTACTTATATAGTACTTAAGACAAGTATCTATATAGGAATAACCATTTCATCGCCCAGCTCAGACATGATACTCCATGCAGCGACTGCGCGCTGCTTATCCCGCAGTACTTGTTTCCATTATTATCTCGCTCATATTTGTATTTGTGCTGCCGCGAGCGTGTGCTCTATTTTCTTAACTCGTCGTTCGAAGTCGAACTCGAAGATGATCACAGGCACTGTGAGAAATCGCGTCGTGAGTAAGCGGTTGGAAAGCTTCTCACGGATGTATGGGAAACTCTCCTTTGTTGGAAATCTTGTCAATGTGGACGCGTGTGAGTAAACAAATGGAATCGAATTCGGGTAGACCAGTGTTGATTAGGTAGGTTTTAAATTAATCAAAATTCACATCCCTTTACAGATAGTATCCTCTAGTCTAGTATGTAATTATTACATTTTAGCGCAAAAATATAATTTTAGAACTGACATTATCATATTTAATTAGCACTCTTTAGCGCTGTATTTCGTTAAAAAGTGAAATTGCGTCTTATTTAGTTTGTTTTACGCCCCCATCAACGCTTTATAAGTAACGATAACAAGCTAACTTTGCCGTCTTATTTATCAATTACCAGCTTTATATTTGTAAGTTGTAGTACTATAATTTCTCTTTGTGTATTAAAGGTGCAGTACACTTGACAAATTTTACAGTTGCTTGTCTTGTTTACGCACTCTTTTGTCTTCCATTTTGCTTATAATAGATAAATTCCGAGAGCTGAGAGCACACAGATAAAGGTATATTTAGATGTGCATTATCTGATTTCCAAACGCTTTAAGCGCATTAAGGACTGGACACATATTTGTTGTGCCAGCGTACATAATATAAAATGTATTTTAATTCACAATAGCTGATAAATGTTCAAGTGTCGAGTTATTGAACCCGATTCAAGTGTATTCTGCATTTATCAGTTTAGTCAAGAGTTTACATTAATCGCGCATTTATTTGTGTTTATGTGTGTGTGTATGTTGATTTCAACCCTCAACCTTACTTTTTTGTTACCTCCTGCGTACTCAGCAGAGCTTGAAAGCGTGCTATTTATTTTGTCAATCAAATATGACAGATGCGATTCAGAATCACACTGCAAAAAAGTGTAAAAACCCTCTCTCGCACTCTCTCTCTCTCTCTCTCTCTTGCGATAGTATAACGGTTAAACTCTTTGTGATGTTGGCAATGCCAACGGAATGTGGTTTTTACGATAGGTTGGAAACATGTTGACAAAGAGCATTCAAAAGTCGCATTTGTTATGTATTTTCTTGTTTAGC
Source organism: Scaptomyza reducta (assembly GCA_035044485.1). Lineage (NCBI taxonomy): Eukaryota > Metazoa > Arthropoda > Insecta > Diptera > Drosophilidae > Scaptomyza > Scaptomyza reducta. Next base: position 753,379 of record JAWNNV010000148.1, on the reverse strand, counting down.
GTATATAGCAAATTCATCCAAACAAATGATAGCCTTTTTGAACTTTGCCCACAGCTCTGAAGTGATTAAGTTGAGTTGGAAATAGCGTATTTGCAAAACAATAGTATATAGTATAATATAACTTGTTGGCTCTTCAATCGTTGTCTGGGATTTTCAAGCGTGTTAAACGCTGCTTTAAACTGACATTTTGGGCAAACAAAACGAAGCAAGTCTTTAGACACATATAATTGATATAACTCACGTTGAAGCATAGCTTAAGTGTATGCGTGTGCGTGTGTGTGCGTGTGCGTGTGTGTGTGAAGCTGTTATCACAGCGGCTGGGTAGCTCCCCAGTCAATTGACGTCACAACGCATTATCGCTGGCTCAAATGGCCTGTAGCAGTCGTTTCCTATATTGCTCATTTATACAAGCGCTTATCAATCGGAGGAACTTTGTAAGTACTTAGGCACTTAACAAATAATTGAAAAATGTTTTCCGTACTTGAGTTTTACTAATTAGAAAGCCAGGCACCAAGTGCCAAAAATAGTTTTTAAAAGTTTAAATAAAACAAAAAACCCAAAAAAAAAACAAAAACACAAAAAAACACTTTGAAGTTTTCCATTAAATTTAAGTTTTTCTTTTAAAATTCTAGTGTACGACAAAGACGCCTTGTTTGCTTGTGATTCATTAAAATGCATATTGACAACCTTGCATATCGTAAGTTAAAAATAATGTGACTCTAATTGAACATGGGGAGGCTTTTTTGACGTGGGCAATTTGATGGCACGCAAGCCGAATGCACTAGCTAATTATACACTGTGGGTGAGGGTATAACAATTTTGATAAGACACTCGAAAATGTACTAAAAACATATTTGGAGGCTTGTTAATTTTTACGTGTTAAATTCAAATCTTATATATATGAACTTTTCTTAGTTATACTCATTTGCTCGAATAATTGTCTTTGGAAAAGGCTTTGTTAGGGTATTTAAAATACACGTAGATCACATACCATGTCGCTTGTTTTTTAATATTTATGCGAACATTAAAACAAATGCGCCATTTAATGTGTGTGTGTGTTTGTGTGTCAGTTTACATAAACAGAAAGGTCGCATGTAACCCGGTTAGCCTTATTGGCATACAAAGTTGTAAAACGCTTACTGTTCGGCGTTTTGGCGTTTTGAATAGGCCTATTACACACTATCACATGTGTGTGTGTGTGGGGTGGCATTAATGTAGTTCAAGGTCGTGTTGTCCCAAATAGCCTTAGCGTCAATTTCGAAACATTTCTTATAAAGCGGGAATTTCGTAACAGTTTTCCCAGACGACAAACTTGGGGGGAAATACTTTTACAGGAAATACACACTCGACTTTCTACTTAATAAAAAACTGTGTAATGCAAATTCTGCGTAAAACTTTATAAACTCGCTCTACAACAAAGTTGTATAAGTTGTTTATGAAAATTCCCATGAGGCCAGTTGGGCAAACATTTGAAGCTATAAGTACGTACAGCACTCTAATATACATCTGCATATAGTATATGCACTACTGTTTCCAGAGCAGCTGGATACTCGTTTTTCATGGTGAATGCAAATTGAAACTAACTGCGTGTTATTTCCACCGCAACAGATTTGCATATGAGTTGATTTGTTCATATTTATGTTAAGTATGCGCTAAGATAAGCAAAGACAATAAAAACCGCTTCAACAGATTCCGATTCTTGTGTAAATAATATGTTGCAAACAACATCTTAGACAACCTTGCGCAATGGCGAGGCTTGTGTCAACTTTGGACACCAGACTCTAGACACCAGACAACCACAACATATTTGGTGTAATTTGTCAAGTGCCGCAAAAATTCTTGTTGTCGGATTTCGCAAAAGCAACTTGAAATATGAATCATTTAGTTGCTTGTGGGACATAATCAATCGCGTCTATGTGGAAATAATCATAGATATGTTTGTGGTCGTTGCACGTTTTCGAATCGACAGCATAAAAATGAAGCGATACAAAACGAAAGACTTCAATGCAAGCAGCAAACTTGTTTTTATCAGCACACGCGCACACTCACACACACACACAAAAAGCTGCGAGCGACCAACACAACGCAAAAACAGCAGCAGCAGCAATAGCAACAAAAACAATCATGCATGAAAACGGCATTCAATCGAGCTTTTTGTCATACTACATGCACTGCAAGGCAGCGAGAGCAAAAAAGCTTTCACGCTGCACTCCACCCAACAAACAACATGCACAACAACAACAAACAAGTGCTGAGCATTAAGTACACACAGCACTGAGCACTCGGAGCACTGAGCACTGGGAGCACGGAGCACTAAGCACTCGGAGTACTGAAGCTTACTCTCGCTTTTGACGCCGACGTCGCTGACCGTTTATATTTTTTTTTTACCAGTTTATCTGGTTTTTTCTTTCGTTTCGTTCGGCTTGTCGCAATAGTTGTGTTCAAGCTGAGCTTGAGCTTTTGCCTGGTCGGGCTAAACATCTTTTGCTGTGCGCGCATTTCAAGACTTCAGTTACTCAGCGGCTTTGCTAGCGTTCAAGTCGTTTTGCCGTTTGCCGTTAGCCGTTAGCCGTTGTACCGGGTGCGTTTCAACACAATATATTGTTTTTGTGGCTTAAAGCCAAGAATCTTGATTGTGCATAGAAAATAGTGACTCGTGTTCGCTCTGACTTACTTCATGTGTCTGCGAGTCTCTGTGTGTGTATGTGTGTGTGTGTGTGCTTGCCTATGTGTTAATTTTTACTATTTTGAAATGCCTGCGGTAGCCTGTTACTGCTGCTGCGGCTGCTCTTGCTCTTGCTACTGCTGTTGTCTTGTATCTCTTTCACAAAAAGAAAAAACAAAAACAAAGCAGGCAAAAGGCGATAGGCAACAACAACAACAACAACATGTGTACTTTTACACTTGTGCACAGTAGTCACATTCCAGTAAAAGTTGCAAGCCGTAATATGCCACATCGATATATGCTTATAAGTACATATTTGTAGCTCAAGTTATAGATATCTCTTGCATTTTGAATGGCGCAAGACCTTGCCGAAGTCGGCCCAGCCAAATGAAACCAAATGAACATGCCTATTGACTTTAACATCGCTGCCAAAGCGGAAAATCATTAAGATGTATGTGTATAAGCCGCAGCAGCAGCAATGCACACACATATATACATCATTTAAAGGCTATGCCTGTGTCTGTGTGTGTGTATGGACGTGAATAGTTTTTATGATTACTTATGTGGAAAAAGTGAAATTTTGCTGTTGACGCCACACGAAGAAGCAGCCACTCAAAACGAAATAAAAGCTAAACATCAAAATCAAAGTGAAGCGCGCACAACAACATCGACAAACATTCGCTTTTTAAAATAAACACACAAAAAAAAAACAGCAAATAAATAAATGCACTGACCACATAACCAAAATCCCAGCTTTGATAAATCCGTTTTGATCACAAAGAGAGAAAAATTCCCCACTCTCTCTCAATTACGCACTCCTACTGTGCCTGCTGTTGAGAGCGCGAGAGGAAATTTAAAGTAAAAGCAGAGCTGTCAAAATGCTTCACATTTGATTAAAAAAAAATATAAATAAAGAGTTGCGTGAGGTGCGACAATTGTCGCTCATTGTCTTTTTAAAGCATTACATCCACCAACTAACTACCTTCGCCCCTTCACTTCCCGTGTTGCCGCAACGCAGAGATAACTGACCTACTGCCAAGATGGTACTGGAGTTTGTCACTGAAACGTGCCATTGACACGCTATTGTTGAACAAAGGAAAAAGATCCAGCAACAACGACTTTAAATCACTTTATTGTACACATTATCAAATGCAAAAACAACAACAATATTAACAACATTATTATTTGGCAGCCAAAGCGAGACAAAAAAAAAAGTATTACAGCAAAAAAAGAGCTAAAAATAAAACAAAAATTGTCAACAGCTACGTTTGTTGGCTCGTCGTTCACTTTTTGGCCCGGCCAGTGTCAGCAGCAACAGCAACAGAAACAATAACAACACGGTTGCTTTAAATAATTGGGTCAGGGTAATTGCTTACACTAAGTAGTTGCTGCTGCAGCTGCTGCTTATGCTTGTGCTACTGTTGTAGTTGTTGTTGTTGCTCTTGTTGTGTTTGTGCAACATTTAAACGCAGTGAAATTATTATGCGGCATAGCTGGTGCAAGTGTGCCTCAAGCTAACTCTCTTTACTTTCAGTTTGATTCTCATTCGCAGCAGCAATAGCTGGCAAAAAGCGCGCTTTTTAGCCAAGTTTGTCTGCCAGTTGACTTGTTGCCCACTCAGCACTTAACTTTAGAAAGTCAATTTCTAATGAAGCTAAATTCTGCTTAAGCACATACACATACACACAGCGAGTAAAACGATTTCACGCTAAGCGCCTTCAAACAGTTGTTAATTAAAAAGGCAGCCAAACAGAAACAACATCAATTACTAGAACCCAAATTAGCTAAACAACAAAAAAACGTATGCTTCAATGAATATTTCTGATTACATCAGTTATCAGTAATATAATTGTTGAAACACCTGTGGAATCGGATACCGGCAGTTTTTCTTCTCTAGAAATTTTATTGATTCAAATAAACACATTCCTAAGCTTAAGATAAGGAACTGAGTTGAGCTGTTATGAAATTTTCTGTTGCCTAGCTTAAGGCGCAGCTAAAAAAACATTCCGAAAAGAACTTAATATGTATTGCTTACATATAAAACAGCACAAATCTGTGTTTTCACAAATGTGTTTTGTGTTAGTTATCTGTTATGATTTATAAAGATAGCAGCAATAGCTGCTGATCACCGATGAGATATCGAGCACCTGTATATATCTAGTTTTATTGACATTTATTAGTTTCGCCTTACTGTTGCTATCGTTGAAGGTTGGAGCTATACAAACCTATAAATAACTCTCAACATATACAAACTTTTATTATTTGTATACATATAAATTAAAAGTGTTACCCCATTTATTCACTTTCACAATGCTCGCGCATTTCAAGTTGTTATTCCCTACGATAAAATGTGTGAAAAAGGAATTCTATTTGTAACGCCTGGTTGCATAAGCAACTGATGCCAGAATCTTAACTAAACTCTCATCATAAACAGCTAACCGAACAATAATTGTGAATTGCAAACTAATATGAAAAATTTGCATTCAATGAACTCGTACTTAAAGCAGCGTTTGCGCACAGTTTGGCATTCGGTGGCTAAAAATCAATTTGTTTTAGCTGATTTATGGCTCCATTGAAAAACTTGGCTCAATGATGAGGGCTAAACCGAATGTCGCCAAAAAGCGCACAAAATAATAATTATTAGCTAATTACTATTCAATACGCATGCCACATTCGTTCGTTGTGTGCACACAACTGGAAACATAGCTGGAGTAGGGTGGAGGGTGGAACGAAAAAGAACAAAAAGTTTGGCTCATTGTCGTCAAAAACTGAACTGAATTGTATGCATGCGTATTTTAGATATATCAGCGGGTTGACCTTCACATCGCACTAAGCTCCATGAAATAAGCAGAGTTAAATCAGCGCAGTGTGTGTGTGTGAGTGTGTGTGTGTATGTATCTCAAAGTGCAAAGATTGAAAGAGCAAACTGTAAACGTTCTGGACTCAAAAATACTCTGTACATAATTGTTGTTGGGTTCAAAATTTACTGGGTTCAGCTTTCGTTTAGGTGGGTTTAGGTTAGATCCAAGCACCTAACATAGTATATTTCTGACCCGTTAGTTGAGTATATAGCGTTTATTTTAATCTGGGCTTCGAAGTGACAAACAATATTTAATCATTCTCCAGTCCAACTTAAGTGTTCCCTATTAAAACTTAATTACTATGAAATCAAAAGTAAATTGCTTTAAATAACCTATGGAATATTAGATATTATACTAACTTTTGACCTCTCTAAAGCTGACTAATAGATGGTAATTTGATCTTAGCTAACGGGGTTTTTTTTCTCCATACTTTCCCAGATCTGCAGCTGACTTTAACTCTGAGTAATTGTTATACGATCTAAATCAATTTCATGGGCAAATAGCTCTAGAACTTATTAAATACCAGCTTTTTATGTTTTTTGTAACTAATTGGGCTAAACACCAAAAGCCAATTAGTTTTTAAATTGAAATATATTTAGTATACTTTTATTACTACGTTTCGCATTACTAAATGAATCAGAAAATCGCTGCAACAGTTTTAAAATGTTTCGCTCAAGAGTTTTACTTTCACACTTTTAATAAGTGAAGCTGACTTAAAACCCTTAAGTTTAACCATCAAATGGATTTACACTAACATTTACATTGACATTGACACTCTCAGCTAGGCCATTCTAGAATTAACGATACTCTGTAACGACTAAACGTCTGTTTTTGATTAAGGTTAAAGGTTTATTTTATTGAGTACATGGTACAAAACATAATCTTGTGGTTTGTTTTTAGTGAAGCTGAGCATTTCCGTGACATGGTCAAGTGCTGTTTTAAGCGCAAAACAAACAACGTCAACGGAGCTACACCAAGATATGCGTTTTCTCCACGCGTTGCTGAAACGTGCCAATAAGCCAAGTCAAATACAAATACGTTAAAAGTTCACACACACACACATGTCATCTCATGTCGTAAGTCTCACTCAAGTTTGTCATGTTATCGGGCCTATTAACACCAACACCTTGAAGAAGAATCTTAGCTGCATTGTTGACGCACACACAATTCAAAAATTGTTTTTGCCGAGTTTCGAGTTTGTCGCGGATTTTCGATTGTTTCCGTGCGGGGCGTGCAAATTGACCAGGCTAAAAAAAATGTATTCATCCGAGGCATTTTTTATCGAATGTTTTATGGCCGCAGTGCCTGCAATTGTCAATAATAAAGCATTTTAAAAGCAAAAAACGCAAACAGCAATGGCGCTTATACAAAATTATGGCCCAACAACAGCAACGCATCATTATAAAGCCCTGGCCTCGGTCAAGGTGTTTGCCAAAATTGAAATAAAATATTTTTTGAATACATGCGTATAAACGATAAACGCTCAAAGTCTGGCCCATTAAAACGCTCAGTGTATTGGCAACAACAGCAACAACATTTTTTCCTCTGTTTAATTGCTTGACAGTTGTAGTTGTTGTTGGAGTCGGAGGTTAAGTGGATCTAGCTTTGTACTACTAGTCAAGGGTTCATAAATATATACGTTAAGGGCGAAGACAGCTCATTGCCAACAACAAAAAAAGCAAAGTTAATTTGTGTTTTGAAAACGCATAAGCGAATATCAATTGCTTAAAAACTTATTACTGATAGGGCAAGGTTCTTAAATACAAGAAATGATTTGGTATAACACTTTTGTTGCTTTGAAAAAGCGCAAAAAGTGAGTTGTCAAAAGCGTCAACATAATAAGCAAATCATCGCAGAGAAATGAACCTCAAAACAAAACCCAAGAAATGAAAAAACAAAACAGCAACAATACAAGGTTAGCTTGCAACAAAACGTGTCTCGAGGCTTCGAACTGTGGGTCCAGAGCACAAACCGCTCTCAACAAGTTAAACTTGACTGCTTACTGCTCTTGCTACACTTTAGCCTTAGCCTTATGGCAGACGCAGAAAAGCTATGGCTTCTACTATATAGTAGTAATTATAATAGCAATCTTTATTAACATCATCAAAGTGTTTTTTTTTTGTTCGGCAATCAAAACTGCTGTCCTATCATATCATGTGCATTCTCGACTTGATTTTCATAAACAAGCAGTGTTTACGATTGTCAGGGGTGTTTTTTTTTTACTATTTTTTTATATAAAAACCAGCTTGTTAATTTAATCGTTTTCCATTTTTTTGCAAATGTTGTTTGCTATTTCAGAAGAAGCTGTTCTTTATAGCATTTGACATCCGCCCAACGAGAACAACACACACACAACATGAATGGACCCAAACACAAACTCTGCACTAAACTATCCAGCACATATCTGCGCAAATGGTGTAAGTAGATCGACAATATGTTAAGGTTAATAGAAGTCTCCTAGAAGAGCTGCTTCAAGTATAAGACTTTCAGACGCAACCAACTTAATAAGGTTGTGATGTACGTTCAGCGTTGCCAGATAGCAAAAGTTATAAGTGAAGTGGAGGAAACTGTTAAGAACTTGTTTATTTATTTCCCCATTTAAATTTAAATATAATGATTTTTTAAAGATGATTAGCTCTTTAAGCTGCAATTGTTAAGTAATGATAAATATCCCACTTTATGTCAACTCATGCTTATATCATAAGCTACCGTTGACTGACATTACTGAGAGATAGAGTACTTATCCTCAGCACGGGTAGTGTTTATATAAGAACTTGGAATATTTCCGTATTGAGTTGTCATCGGAAACAGTTAATGGAGCTAGTCACAATCGGTTGGAACTAAATGGATATGTTGTTGTTCATTTGATTTGTTGTTCTCTATGACTGGTTATACTGGATTCGAATTTTTTTAAATTTTAATTGATTCACAAGCATGTGTACTACCTATAAACATATATATTGTATATAAATATTTACACCGACAATGAAGATGGTTGTCGGTTCTGCAACCTTTTGCTGACATTGCGATGTTCTGTCAAGGTCTTTTACACATACGGAATTCCAGACAGTTATTTAGCCACTCAGCCAAATCCGATGTTTACCGGGTGTCAACTTTTATTTTCACACATTCTTCATGATTCATCAAAAATCCAAAAATATGTATTGCGTTCTAAAATTACGTAAATAAAGTTCAGTTGCGAGTGAGGATTAAATTAAAAAACTGGGTTATCATGAGGGCGAACGAGTAAGTAGAAACTTATAACTTATAGTGTTATGTAGTAGGATTACTGGCATTTTACTTTCAGGAAAAACTCGCTGGCTGAAGGCACAAGACTTTAATTTATGTAATTATTCAATCAAATGATTAATGGCTAATTGCAGTCGGCGATTGTGATTCAATTCAATAGATTGCACATAAAAATAGAATTAATTAACACAAACAGCAAATTAAAGTTGAATGCCAAGATTAGCTTAAAGTTATTTGAAATTGGCGAGAAACATAAATATTTATTGAAGCTCAATCGCTGATGAGAAGATTCATCAGATTAGCCATTTATTCGGTTAATTGATTCTCACTTTAAGACAAACAATTTTAAAAAGAAATTATCTATAATAAGTTTTGGTTAATTGACGGATGACGAATTGAGCTGCATTATTCGTTTATAATTTTTTTAGTTTATTTAGTCGTATATCCAAATCTAAGATCTAAGTATTTATAAGCTAAGTTTCAGCTTAACGTATAACAGTTAAATTTTCCTGCAAAAACTATGATAAAAAACTAATGAATAAACTTTAAAAAAGGTTTAACATTACCTTTAAAAATATAAGAATAATTAAAAAAGTTTCGTTAAAAAAATAAATGGAACTCTTTTTTAAATGAATATACAAGTTCTTATGCTTATAATAATCTCAAAAGCAAAATAATTTTTTGTTTTAAGTAAAATTATAATATAATACATGTGACGTCAAAACAATATTACCATAATTCAGTTGTTAAACGCATCCGTCAGGGTTGATCTCATATATGTTTTGAACCCCGCCCAATGATTGCATTCAGTGAAAGAGAAATACGTGTAATGGGTGCGTTATAAGCTTTGAGTTTCCCAATTGACTCACCTCTCGGCTGGCACATAGATGTATCTGATTTGATTCTGTTGTATATAATGGAATTTTCATTGTTTTTTTTTTCAGGGATTACAATCGTATTTGCAGCCATTTTGATAATTGGCGGCATTTTGGTGGCCTGCGAGTTCTCAGTGTTGATCAATGCGATCGTTGATCGAATGGTAGCGCTACGACCCGGTTCCAAGACCTTTAACTGGTGGTCCAAGCCACCCGTGGAGCCCCGCATCAGTTTGTATGTGTACAATGTGACAAATGCGGACGATTTCCTAAGCAATGGCTCCAAGGCCATTGTCGACGAGGTGGGACCCTATGTCTACTCGTAAGTATTACCCTTCCCCATCATCCACAGACAAGTAATGGAGCAATTTTTGTTTTGTTTCCAGTGAAACGTGGGAAAAGGTGAACATTGTGGAGAATGACAATGGCACACTGAGCTATAATCTGCGCAAAATCTACACGTTCCGCGAAGATCTGTCGGCGGGGCCCGAAGACGATGTTGTTATTGTGCCCAACATACCCATGTTAAGTGCAACATCACAGAGTAAACATGCCGCAAGGTAAGCGATAATTGCTTAAATGCTTTCACCTGATTCCATTTCCATTCAACTTCAACTTGAATTTTACCAACAGATTTCTGCGCTTGGCCATGGCTAGCATAATGGACATATTGAAGATCAAGCCATTTGTTCAAGTCTCTGTGGGTCAACTGCTGTGGGGCTATGAGGATCCGCTCTTGAAGCTGGCCAAGGATGTGGTGCCCAAGGAACAAAAGTTACCATACGAAGAATTCGGTTTGCTTTATGGAAAGAACGGTACCTCTTCGGATCGCATTACCGTTCACACGGGTGTCGATGATATCGCTCATTATGGCATCATTGATAAGTACAACGGACGCACCCATTTACCCCACTGGACAACAGACAACTGCAATCGCCTTAATGGCACTGATGGTTCCATCTTTCCACCTCACATTGAGAAGTCACGCGTGTTGGAGGTCTACGACAAGGATCTGTGCCGTCTCCTTCCGTTGGTCTTTGAACAGGAGGTCGAGACCTCAAACGAAGTGCCCGGCTATCGTTTCACCCCACCGGATTGGGTATTCGCCGATGTCGACTCGCATTCCGATAACATGTGCTATTGTCCCGCTGGCAAGCCATCCTGCTCACCCAATGGACTCTTCAATGTTTCGCTGTGCCAATATGGTAGGTCAACTACACCTATCATCCCTATCATCCTTTCCTAATGCTGTTCTCTACTGATTGCTTGTGTAGATTCACCCATCATGCTAAGCTTCCCGCATTTCTATTTGGGTGATGACAGTCTGAGGACTCAGGTTGAGGGCATTTCACCGCCACGCAAGGATAAGCATCAGTTCTTCTTCGATGTGCAGCCTGTAAGCAGTTAAACGCATAAACAATAACAAAACACATCTAATTCTGTTCCTTTCGCATCTCTTCGGTTAGAAAATGGGCACCACATTGCGTGTCCGTGCTCGCATCCAGATCAATCTGGCTGTCAGTCAGGTGTTTGACATCAAACAGGTGGCCAACTTCCCGGACATCATATTCCCCATCCTGTGGTTCGAGGAGGGCATCGACAAGCTGCCCCAAGAGGTGACGGATCTGATGCGTTTCGCCGAAACGATTCCACCCAAAATCCGTATTATCCTCATTGTGGTGCTGTGCGCATTGGGCGTGGCACTGCTTCTGCTTTCAACATTCTGCCTGATACGCAACTCGCATAGGCAGAGTACGCTGCATTTGGAGGGATCGAATTACTTGGCCACCGCCCAGGTGGACATGAACAAGAAGCAGAACAAGGATACCACCAATCCGAGCAATGTGCGATACTGATAAAAAAAAAACAAACAAAAACAAAAACATGCATACATACAAAATATGTTCGGTTTTGTTTTGTTTCTTGTGTAGGGCCCCCTTTAAGGGTGTGTGTGTGTTAGTGTTTAGTTGAGCTAGGAGAACGAGGATGTTGGCGTTTAGTCTAGAACAAAATGGAGCTGGGAAGACTTATGTGTATGCGTACATATATATTATGTATTGTATATTGCATATGTACTATATGATAGGTCCTCGTTTTTTGTAAGTACTTATATTTTATGTTATCGTTATGAAAATTTTTGAAAGTGTGTATTTAGATGATAGTCGATGTCAAAACGGTCGTGATCGCTATAAGTCTCAAAACTTTTTTGTTATTATTCTACGTCACTAAAGATCAAAAACAACCAACAAAACAAACAAATCATATGAAATTGTGCGGTATTACGGCACCTGACCAAATAAGTCACAAAAAAACAACAACACAAATATTACAAATACGATACTAGAGTTTCACAAAAACAAATATATCTCTAAAGTTCCGTCCCTCATATAAATGTGCTTGATTAGACCAAAATTATTTAATTAATGGACTGGCAATGCGTTTAAAACGAACTACAGCAGTTAATAATATATATGGTATATATTTATATATGTATGTACCGTATCAATATCTGTATAATGTATATGACTATATAATGTGTACAATAAAATTACGCTATTATTTTAATTAGGCACATACAAAATATTACAAAACGCATTTCTTCATTTCATTTCCTTCACTTATGGGCATCCAAATGTTGCTCAAAATATCAATTACTTTTTGGCTTTGATTTATTTTTATAGGCTCGCTTTTGGTAATAATTGGTAGCAATGAATGGAGAGCAAGGCACTTTCAAATATAAATAATTATTTATTATTGTGATCAGGGTGAAAAAACTTTATCAAGGTGCTTTCCCTAAATTTTGTATTAATCCAAAGTAATCCGATTTCCAAAAGCAGTCAAAAACAAGTAAGAAGGCTCTAGTCGAGAAATCCCGACTAGCCTGAAACCTGTACTTTACGCGTACTCACTGTCACTGCTTGCAAGTGAGTGTGTGTGTGTACGCGCTACTGCATACCTGGCTTAACTTCAATGTTCCATGTCTCCGGTGTTTCAGAACCGATTTCAATAAAAATTTCACAGATTGTCTTTATTTCGTCTAATGTTACAAACTCCGTTTAAGTTTTTTCCAAATTTAATATTTTGTTGTTATCGATCACATGTGTATATCGAAAACGGAAAGATTTATCGAAAATTTGAAACAAACTTGGGATTAGGCTGTTGATGCTGATCAAGTATGTATATACTCTATCGGGTCGGAGATGCTTCCTTCTGCCTGTTACGTACTTCTGCACAAAACCATTATACCCTTTTGACCCATTTTCAATGGGTTCAGAGTATAAAAAGCCGCAGCACAATTCCAGTTTCAAACTTAATCACACATACTTTGCACGGATTAATATTATTCGTTATTAAAAACAAATTTTAGTGCCAGGTTAATTGGGCAATTGGCCCGGATTTTGTATACATATTTATGTTAGCATCGATTTCTAGTGCCAGACCGGATCTCTGTGCTATTTCAGGCACCCAGAAGTCTCATAAGTGAAGTGTCACTCTGTTCACTGAACGGCCAGACAGCGAATGTTTGGGGGCAAGTGCAATTCATTTGTCCGAAGCTGATAAATATACGAACCTACTGTCTATGACTGATAAGGCGACATCCAACGAAAACCATTCGGCTATAGTGCTCAATCATTCATTCACGTGTCTCGAGTATAGGCTCGATTTTGTTCCCCCTATGAAAACTGCCAGTTCAGTTGATGCTTATCAGCTGATAGGGCTTACAAAAGGTTAGTTGGAAATCTAGCTTGGATTTTGGTTGGTGGTGCCAGGTGCACTGTGGACGGGGATGCAGCGGCCATGCGGGAAGATGTGCCACAGAGCCATCAGACTAATCTGTATACGAATAATTTGAATTACGTTTTGCGTAAACTCTATGCTTGGGTCAGATGTTGTGGCGTTATCGCTGAAATTGCGCCAGCAGAGCGTGTTTGGCCTCCCAAAGCTGATAGCCTTCCTGTTATTTCAAATACTCTCGCAAAACGTAAGTGCTGCCAACTGGGTATAATATTGTGTGAGAAGTTTAGGAGAGTATTGAAGAAAGTCTGGTAATCGGTCTTAGATGGGCTCATTTCTATTGATCTCTGGATCAATCTTTGAAAAAGAAAAAGAAACATTTTATAAAGAACTTGAACACAAAGTTATAAAGCTTGAATTGGCTACAGGAGCATTGCAAATATATTAGAAATAACTCCAAAAGTATTAATAACGAAACCTTGAATTAAATTCATAATATTATCATATTTAAAATATTTTAAAAATTATTTTTTGAATATTAGGTACTTTTAAAAACATCTGAAGCTCAACTTTCTTGCTACAGGGTATCGACATGCCTAGTTTAATCGCATCAGATCACTTTTATTTGTTGGTTTTTTGTAAGTTTAGAATTTTTGTGACGATGTGTGTCGTTTTCAAACACAAGCCTAAGAAGAGGAATAGACCTAGCGATAAGTCATTTGTATTTAAAATAACATGAAAATTCGAAAGCGATTAGCTATTGAAGTCAAACGGATCGCGTGATTTCGCTAACACGGACGCACAATATTCAAGAGCTCCTCTCTCCCGCTAGAATCGAGTTGAGGCATTGCATTATGGCCAAGTTTTATTTCTGGTTGAAAATCGCTGCACTATCGCTGTTCTGCTTCTTGAACATCTACTTCTTTGCGATCTCCTGTGGCGTTAGTTACCAATATGTTTTGGCTCAGGAGCACATCCGTTTTCGGGAAGAGATGCCCACGATAGACAGCTGGGTGCACTCGCCGTTTGGCAAGCTCAAGAGCTATCTCTTCAATGTGACCAATAGCGAGGAGTTTCTTTCCGGACGCGACAGCAAGATCAAACTGCAACAGATTGGACCAATTGTGTACAAGATTGTCGGCTATAACGAGATACTCAATCGGACGGATAGCAGTATAACCTATAGCAAGCAACGCTATCGCCAAGTGGAGTTTGTGCCCGAGGAGAGTGTCTCACCGGACATTCTCAATAAGACAATTGTGCAGTTTAATAGTGTTTTGCTTGGTGCCGCTGTCAAGTGTAGTCAGATACCCTTTGCTTACCTGGGTTTCAATGCCCTGACCATTGGGGAGCAGGTATTTCTGCCTGGCAGTGTTTACTACTTCCTCTGGGAGTTTACGCGTCCCTCGCTGGAGTTCTTCAGCAAGATGGTGCCGCTTTCAACCAATTGTGGCACGCTTTTCAATGTAAGTTAACAAAGTGGAGATTTCCCCCAACAATTTCTCACTATTTGGATCCTTTTGAACAGGCTCTCAAGGAGAAAAAAGAGGTTTACACAGTGAACATTGGTCCCAAACATGGCACTGAGAACTTCTTTCGCATACAATCATTCAACGATCAGGAATTGGTGGAGGAGCGTGTGAGCCGAGGCAAAAATAATTTCGATGAAAGTTGTCCCATTAAGGTGTCGGGCACTTGGGACAATTCCCTGTATCCTCCATTTTTGCAGAGGGATACTCCGTTGAGCATTATAGCCACCGAATCCTGTCGCACACTCCCTTTGCACTATCAACGGGATGTCGAGGTTGAGCAGATGAATACCTATCGGTATACTTTACTTAAGGCCAACCAAACGCCACCCGCTTGCATGGATAGCACCTATGATGTCCAATTGCCCAGCGGCATGTTCGATGTCTCCAAGTGTGTGATAAGTATGTAAAATCTACAGTCAATTATCTTGTATCAACTTCTGATATTTTCCTCTAACTCTTTTAGATGATGCTCCTTCCGCTTTCTCAATGCCACATTTCTATGGCTCCAGCTACGATTGGGAACAGGACTTTGAGGGCCTTACGCCCAATGTGGATGATCATGAGCCGTTCATTCTGTTGGAGCCCATTACAGGCATACCCATGCAAGAGAAATATCGCTTTCAATCCAACACACCATTGCCAAACTTACAGAACTTTAGTCCAAAGCTCTCAAAGCTGAGTAATATGATTATTCCCGGCTTTTGGTATGAATTTGTAAGTAACTTTGACTTAAGAAAATCTATTTGATATCCTACTAGATTTTTATTCATAGTATAATAAGCATAATATCCTTAGACCTCTTTAGATCGTTGCTACTTTTGATTTTCAGAAGCATAACTTTTCCATAAGTAAACAAGTAAGAAAGCTTATGCTCTTTTCTGTGCAACAAACATATTTTTCCAAAGTTTAAGATATTTTTTTTTTTAAACAGAAGAAAAAGAAAAACAGATTAATTGATTTCTCACTAAGCATGAAATTTCTAAGGCCAAAACTTAGTTGATATTAGTTCAAGTAGAGCATTACTTGTTTCAAGATTATTTTAAATTGATTTTCCAAACTCAATAGCATGAATACACATATAGTATACTATATATACTAAGTCTAACAAATTTCAATAAAGTCCTAACCTTTGTGTTCTCTCCTCTCTTTTCAGGACATGGGTCAGTTGCCGGACTTTGTGCTTCTGATGATGCGCGCCAACGTCCAATTTATGCCGAAATTGCAGCCAATCCTGATGGCGCTACAGCTGATCTGCGCTCTGTGGTGCCTGCTGAGTGTGGTGCGTCGCTGCTGTGGTTGTGCCAGCTACAGTCAGATGTGTCGCAAGATTTGTGGCACACACGATGTGCAGCTGGAGACCGTACTGAATCGAACACCTCAACATGTTCCCCAGCTTAGCACAGAAGCGCTTAAGAAATCCTGACTCACATTTTATATCTTGTAGATATGATTTTATTCCCTGTTAGTTATAGTATTTAGTTGTAAGCACATACACACACATACACAGATAGAGAGAGAGAGAGAAAAGATCACCTCATTGCACTGTGCTTATCAGTCAATAATAATAATAATAATAATAATAATGATACTAATAATCATAACATACGTTTGCGTACTTTGCCGCTTGGTTGCACATCGCATTTGCCTCTAATTTCACCTTATCTGTCACCATGTCAGATGTCATAGGCTGGACGGGCGGGTACTGGGGGGTAAAACGTAGCGTCGGGAACAGACAGCTGCCCATCCATTCAATACCCAAAAACAATCTCAGGGCTTCAAGATTCAGACACTGATTTGGCTTGAGGTCAGCGGCATTATTTGTTTGATTAGACTAGGCTTTGTCACAACTACAGATAGTACGCTCAACACACACACACACACACACACACACACACACGCACACACATTCGCACACATGTATATGTGTTTAGACACATGCCTTTTATATTAGCTTGGCAATGAAAACCTGTGCACGTACCACAACAGTTAAGATCTGTGTCCCCTGGTTTATTTGCCTTTATTGAATCTTATTTTATTTTATTTTTACTTCGGTGTGTCAGCTTGTTATTTGTTGTTGCTGTTGGATTTTTGTTTATTTTGCTTATTGCTGTCGCTGTCGTCGCACTTCGCTTTCCTGAACCTGAACCTGTTGCCTCTTTTCAAGGCAAGCAGCCCTTTTGCCCTGCCCCACCACCAGCTACTCTTCGCATACGTTTCGGGCACGTTTACGCTTCCCTCGAACTTTCCATTTGCCAAAGGCAAACAACACTCATGTGTGTGATTGAGCAATTGTAATACTTAGTAATTATATGTTTTGTAAAAGTTACACAAAAAATTAGCCATAGTATAAAATTACAAATGATTAGGGCAACGAAAAATAAATGAATGAAAGTAAAAAATATTGCAAAAAAATATAAAGAGTTGTTTTATTCTTCATTGATTGGGTTTTTCGGGATCATAATGTCTATAATTTTGTAATTTTTACTATATTTTTTAAATTTTAAAGAATTTGTATATGTTGTCGGCTTCTCTTAGTTCACAATATATAAAGAAAAAAAATGGTATATTATTATTTTCATTTTATTTTAAGTCTTTGAAATGAGCCAAGATATCCCAAACGATCAAAACCAAACTTTGATAACTATTTTTATTGGTTTCAAATACTTTTGAAACAAGTCTGGTAATAACTTTTAACTAGCTAACATTTTGTAACAAGCTAATAAAAATCACAAAAACGTCCACAGATTGTTCATTTTGATGAGGATATGATAAATGGAGCTTGTAGTTTGCATAATTACACATAAAATTAACATGAACATAAAAGTTATATCAGTTTTGTGTGTGTAGAGTGATTTATTACCTTTCATTAGAGATCAGGGGCTTGAATTGCTCGTTATGTGTTTTTTTTTTGCCTGTATTATTAAGCAGAACTGACCCATTGAACTAAGGCAGACTATTTCAGATGTCTGAGCGTCTCAGCGTCATTAAAGTGCGAACGAAATAAGCAATAAACATAATGTTTATTGTATTATCAGCAGTGTGATTTTTATGGCATGCGACTATGGAAAGATCTACTAAATACTACGCACTGCTCCTACGTTATGGAAAAACAAGCACGAGATCACCGTTCGGGGGTAAATCCCAGTTCAAGTCTGCGTCAAGAGACTAAGATTCAGACCAGTTAAAATGAGCTTTAAAAATCTGGTTAAGCCTAGAGTTTTTTATTTTTCGAACGTCCAAAGCACAACACTCGATATAATATACAAATTAAAAGAGGAAATGCATAAAAGTGATTACAACATAATAAAAACACGCTCAAAAAAGAGCATTGCAAATGCCGTTGATCTCTTAACAACAACAACAACAACAACATCAACATCAACATCAACATGATTTTAACTTTTCACGTAAGTACTACCAACGTTTTTCCTACGAATTTTGAGAGTTTAGAGCGGGGACAGAGACGTGCAAAACCACTAACAACCTAAGCAAACAGATGTGTCATGCGAGGGGCGGCGCTGGGGTTTGGAGGGGGCGATTAAGTCACATTTGCATTTAAAAGCGGCAAAAGAAATATATACGACGTGATCCAGAAAAAAAAAAGAGAAAAGCCAAAAAGCTTGGGCGGCTAGCCCAACAACAATCCAAAATTCGGGCGAACAATAAAAAATCCGGTTAAATTGTGTGTGAGATTTTGTTTTATTTGGCACATTTAACTGCACCTCTTATAGACCTTTGACTCGGCCACAAAAGTGTCTGACAAGTGGCCGAGCGAATGCGAAAGCTTTGGTCGTCAAAGCTCCTTAGTATAAAAGTCGGTTAAACAGGCTAACTGCTTGGCAATCAAAGCTGTGCTGTCGTACGCAACACACACCGAAAAACCACAACTCTCAAGCAGTACCAACAACAACAGCAGGTGAGCAACAACAACAACAAAAAAGAGAGCATTAAGAGAGTGCAGCTCAGGCTCGTTGATACGAAATCCAACGACAACAACAACAACAAACACAAAATATTCAAGCTGCGCTTGCGCTCTTGCTTGCAGCTGCACATCAATATCGATACTTGAGTGTGTATTGCGTAAACGGATTGGCAACGCTTGCGTGTGCGCCAAACAACAGTTATAAAGTAACACAGACTTGTTTTTGTTTTTTTTCTTTCAATTTGACTTATATAAAAATCTAAAACCGCTCTGTTTGCAATGACCACTAATTTAAAACAAAGCTTAAAACTGGGCTAAGTGACGTGGTCTAAAACAAATTGTGAAATCTTTTGTTATTAAAGACAGAAAGCAAGAAGAAGAAAAAACATACTTAAACAATTAATTAGTATGCATATGTCATATATGCCAGGGGGCATTAATAATGCATGAAATGAGCTTAGCCCAGAAATGAGGCAAACGCGTCCGAGAATCAAAAAAAAAAAAAAAGCCAATGTCACAGTTGCCGAGTCAAGAAACTCGTAGACTTGCAGACGCCAGAGTTGAGTAACCAGATTGTTGTTGTTTTGTAAGCTTAATTATTTTGAAAAAGATTTCTGGGAGTTGATAGAAAGACAGGCGCGACTTTTAATTGTCATTGCCTATTCAAATTGTTTACAAACTTGAAGATCTTCTTTGAAATGTTTGCTTAGCAATTATTCACAACTTTAATGTGTCGCGGGGCTTTTTCTTGTTGTCTTTCCAGCTCGAGATCAACAAAGATGAAAGCTTCAGTGGCCATTTTGATTGTGTGCATGTTCGCCGGCTTGGCGGCGGCCGCAAAGCAGGAATACACACACAAATACGACAATGTCAATGTGGACGAAGTGCTGGGCAATAATCGTGTATTGAACAACTATATCAAGTGTCTGATGGAGAAGGGTCCATGCACGCCCGAGGGTCGTGAATTGAAGCGCCTGCTGCCCGATGCCCTCGAGTCCGAGTGCTCCAAGTGCACTGAAGTGCAGCGACGCAATTCGAACAAGGTGATCAACTATCTGCGCTCCAATAAGCCCGGCGAGTGGAAGCTGCTCCTGGACAAGTATGACTCGAAGGGCATCTACAGGGCCAAGTACGAGAAGCAGCATTAAGTTAAGACAACAAATACATTATAAATATAATCATCATTATCAACAATAAACAACATCAATTGATTGTTATTAACTGTACACACATATACAAACATTTATATTGTGTATATGTATATACAACAACTAAACATACTCGTTATTTTAATTTTGTACACTAGTCAAAACAAGACTTTCATTATACCTATACACTTTCAACGCAATTTTTATTGCCAAAAATCAAAAAGGTTAACGGCTATAGCGAGCAGTAACCCGTCGTATGGCTCACAGTACAGTAGGGCCGCCGTTATATGGTACTATATGTTATTTCGATTCGTTTATCAGATCGATGGCTCTGAAATGATTGGCCACATTGATCGTCCAGTCTGATTGTTGTCCAGCGGTAAATTCCTTCTTGAAGCGATAGTTGCATATGAACACCTTGTCCTGATACTCAGGCATCGTTCTAAAAAGATTTTTGAAAAAATTATTAGTTGAAATCGGAATCAGCTAGCCCACACAATACCTACCCCATATTCCAGGGTATCTCCTCGCCACGTGCACGCATCTCAGACAAACCGCGCATCACGTGAAAGACCATTGTGATCTCGACCCAACGTTTTTGTAGCTTATCGTTGGCATCGTCGAACATGATGCCGATCTGATATGGAAACGTCAGATAGATGTCGCTTTCATTGATCTCCAGTTGTTTGCGTTGTGTCATCGATAGCTTCTGGATAACGGGCTTGAGTTCGGCAAGGGCATCAGCTGAAACCAGATCCTGCAGCTGGTTTAGATCGCCGCCAACCAACTTGGAGGATACCACCTGCCACAGAGTTAATATTCTTAATTGAATTCCTGCTTTAATTGTTTTGAGCTATTGCGTACCTGCAGTGCCTGCTTGGCACCAAATATAAAGTCTTTTATTTGAAATTCGCTATCAAAGTACGGACGTATAATGAACTGTACTGTTATCCAATTTTTAACAGTATTTAGAGCTGAGGGCCAAATTATCTCTGGAAATTCCATCAGACGCGGTAACTGATTCCTGCTAGCCTGATTTTTGTTTTGTTCCGGTGCGTGCGGCAACGTGGCGAAGCAACGCATCGCTGGTGTCACCGGTGTCCTGGTGGTTGCCATGGTTAGGCAATGCCTTAGAGTGTGTTGCATTCTTAAAAACAATAAGTGTTAACGAACAATATACTTTATGTTTGATTTTCTTTTTCGGTATTAACAGCTGTTTGACCAGGGCGGGGAAGCATTGTGGCCATATAATATTTTGATGTTATGCAAGCACAGTTTACATGCTGTTAAGCGCCTATTGTGAACTGTTTACAATGTGAACGGTCATACTTTTCGTAGCAGCGAGCCTAATGTCGTGCTAGCCGCGCGAAAATGGCAGTCACTTCCGTCTGTCAAATTTTTCTTTCTTTCCCAGCCACGACTAGCAAGGGTCGACAGCATGAGGTATTGTTGAATTTCATAAATTTATATGTTTTGTTCCAATTTGTTGTGTTAAAATATGTGAAAGTGCTTATGAGTGGATGCGCGTTATACAAAATAATGCACAAAATGGATGCAATTCAATTTAGTTGCAATATTTGTGAAATAACCTGAACGTATGCACACACACGCAAGCCCACACACATACACGAATAGGTGTTCCACGCTGGTTTTACTAAACATTCGGTGTTTCTTCTTACTTTTGCTTGCAGTTCTCTAAAGCTCCAGAAGAGGCTGGCAGCCTCTGTACTGAGGTGCGGCAAGAAGAAGGTTTGGTTGGATCCCAATGAAATCAACGAAATCGCCAACACAAACTCGCGTAAGTATCCCTTGCAAAGAGTTGTTGCCAAAGCATGGCGCTAACATTGACTACAATCTAATTTGCATTTGCAGGTCAAAACATACGCAAACTGATCAAGGATGGTCTGATCATCAAGAAACCCGTTGTGGTCCATTCCCGCTATCGCGTGCGCAAGAACACCGAGGCCCGTCGCAAGGGTCGTCACTGCGGCTTTGGTAAGCGCAAGGGTACAGCGAATGCACGTATGCCCACCAAGCTTGTGTGGATGCAGCGTCAGCGAGTGCTGCGCCGCCTGCTGAAGAAGTACCGTGACAGCAAGAAGATTGATCGCCATCTGTACCACGATCTGTACATGAAGTGCAAGGGTAATGTGTTCAAGAACAAGCGCGTTCTCATGGAGTACATTCACAAGAAGAAGGCCGAGAAGCAGCGCAGCAAGATGCTCGCTGACCAGGCTGAGGCCAGGAGACAGAAGGTGCGTGAGGCACGTAAGCGCCGTGAGGAGCGTATCGCCACCAAGAAGCAGGAGCTCATCGCACTGCACGCCAAGGAGGATGAGATCGCTGCGAAGGCTGCTGCTACTGCTGCTCATTAAGTGAACACACCGGCCTTGCTAGACTAGGCAATAATTGTAATTGTTTTTTCAAAATGAAATATAAACCGTCATTTTAGTTTGGCCGAATTGATTTTGTACAAACGTGGAAACGTTCCAATTGGTTTTCATCTTTCTTCATTCGTATCCAGTATTTCAGCTTATTGTGAAAATGATGAAACTGGTTTCAAAAATTGCTGCTTGAACATCTGCTTCATCAAATACAAGAACCAATAAGAAACAATCGTTTTAAATGCCCGATTCTTGTTTTAAAATTAAATTAACTTAAGCGGTATGTCTAAAAATCCGATATTGTTATCGATGCCTAGTATCGATAGTGACCGACTCCATTCAATGTATCGCACATAGTACTCGACATAGTATCGTTCACATTGGTGACTTTTGTGCTAAGTGGTTGAGGTCACACCGTTCGCCGCTCATCTCATTTTAAAATCAAAACTCGTTCGAAGCGGTCGTTCGTTGTAGTGCAGCAGCGGTGTGCGAGAAAATATCTGTTTAGAATTCCGATATATAAATAAAACAATTACTTCAGATCTAAGCAGCCGCCAAGTAGTCAATCAGTAGTCACTCAGATTCGAACCTAAATACCGTGTGTGCTTAAGCATAAAACGGCAGCGCCTTTTTAAAATCGAAGCAAATCGCATTCGAGTTTAATAAAAAGCAAACGTGTCCGGCAGCGACTCCAGCTATTAGATATAAAAATTACCTGCAATACACAAAATAGTCTGCAGATTTCGTAATACATAGCAACAAACATTTGCTTGCCAGTCGGTCATCGTTTGTCGTCACGCATAGAATACAACAACAATAAAAACAAGAAAAATCAGCTGAAGGCCCGCACGCACACTTACGTACTGTAAACACCCAAGAGAGACATACAGACACAGTGAAAGTGCGCGTGTATGTGTATATAATAGAAATCAAAAAGAAAAACTGTTGGATCGGCATTTATTAAAAAAAGCCCCAAATATATCAAAACGTATGTAAATCGTTTTGGTAAATAGAAGCAACGCAATCCACACCAAACCAACAACAAATACTAAAATACAGCACAATGAGCGGATACACAGACCTCACCAAGCTGGAGACTAGTCGGTAAGTGCCAAAGATCTGTGCAAAGCGGATGATGTGGGGAATACACATATGTGTACACATGCATACGTACCCCGTATATGTATTTATGCTCATGCTAGTGTACGTCCAGTTTTGGGATGGGCAAGCTCGAAGTTTGTAGTTAAAATGTGTTTAAATTCAATTTAAAAGCAGTTGCTAAATTAAAGAAGAAGGATGAGTTAGTGGGTAGATGCAGAGGTGAGAGGTTTGGGACAACATCGCACACACAATTTCGCTCACATCATTTTGCGCTCTCTTTCTCTCTCTCACACAAGCACCGCACCCCTTGTCCATACGGCATTTTCTCTTTCGATTTAAACAAGAAAAAAAGCGAGATACAAAAATTTTATCGTACGATGCGAACGGCCATTCAAACAAGAAAAAAAAAGCAAATTCAACGCTGCCTAATATGACACAATAGTGTTATTGCTGTACATAATATACACAAATATACATTTATTTGTATATGAACGTTGCGTGTGTGTGTGCAAGCGTACTCACACATATGTATGTTTCCAACCTGAGCTCGTTTTGTACAGCTGTCTATGTGTGTGTACTTGTTTAAACTAATAAAATCGCATACATATGACCACTTTCCTATTTTTATCGCACTTGCTGTAATCAGTGCTCTTGGCGCTTGCACGTTACTTATCGATATAAGGAACTATTACTCATCCAGTCATTGCCATTATCTCTGTTATTCGAAAAAGGGCATATCATGAGCCACACGACACAACGCCAAAAACAACAAAAAATCACCAAAAACTAGTAAAAACAATAAGAAACTTTGTGATTCACAGGCACCTCTATTAACTTGAGTGATTGACGTAGGCTTATATAAATATACATATAATTCATACATTATTAATTGATGACGTTGCGCTAGTTGCCGTGATCATAATCGTATTTGGTAGAAATTGTGTGTGTTTGTTTGTATGTTACGTATGCTAAATATTAAAAATAGACAACATTAATATCGGTTTGCTGTGCTTATCGATTAACCTGTTGGAGGTCAGTCGAGGCCAAACAGAGAGTGCAGCCACACTGCAAAACAAATATATTGGTCAATTTGACACAAAAGTGTTGCCCAACATTTGCAAATATTGCTGACAAAACAGCAGCACCATCAACATCAACAACAACAAACACAAAAACAAAACATGGCTTGCGTCTCTTCATCTAACAATCGTACAGTTTTTACAAACCCGCATCGCTCTCTCTCTCTCACTCAGTCCATCTCACTCTCACTTTGCTTACACAAATTGCACAAAGAGAGCACTTAAAGAGAGAGTATGCTTAAAACACTCTCTTGCCACACATCAGAAAAATCGGCTGATTTCTGTGTTGTATGCGGCGTTGCTGCTGCGCATGTCTGTGCTAAGAAAAAACAAAAACTGGACGGGTGTGTCGCGTGCCTGGCTTGGCCCACTTCACACAGCTACCCAGCCAACCAGCTAGCTAGCCAGCCGGGCAGAGTAGAGTAGAGTGGAGTAGAATCAGGTGTCACCAGGTGTGCACGGCTAAGGCTAAGCTTTGCTGTTAGCGCCTTAATGGGACACGCGACCATTAGGCGAAATACTAGAGAATTGAGACAGCCAGAAAATACACCTTATACACACACACACACACACCAAAGAGACATATGCGCGCAGATAATAGAGTAGCTTTTTTTTTCGCCGTGCTGCTCTGCAATTGGTCGTTTGAGATGGCGTGTTTTTAACAATGACTCTGCTTCTGCCTCAATCATTGTTGCCTCTGCTGCCGGCACAATTGGTGCATTTGTTGTACGATTTAACATTCCCTACGGGGGATGGGGAGCACCTACATAAAAGGTCAATAACGCTGATTATCTCCTTACCGCCTCCTCTATGTTATTTAATTCAATGCTGGCGCGTGGCCAAAATTCAAATCAGTCTATCGCCTGTTTTTGCGCAGCGACATTTGCTAAAATGGTCAAACGCCTGACTTTTTACAAATCAAACCAGTACAATAAAAATATAAATACAAAGTACTTGACTTCACTTCATTCATTCAGGCTGGGTAATTATGTATGAATGGGGCGACATTCCGACGACTGGACTTTTTTAATTTAATTTATTGATAAGATAATTGCGCGTTTGAATATTTTGCCTGCATGCTCATTAAGTACCCTGTGTGTGAATTGAAAATAGAAAAGTATGGGTGTATTGGTGCCCATAACATGTTCATTACATTAAATGGCGACACTGTTAAAAGTCAGAAGGCGCTATGTAATTCGTATTGTGCTGATACATTAGAAACGTTTTGAATAACATACTTTATTCATTTATTAATACGCAATAATCATAATTAAATATTTAGATTATGATGACAAACAAATGAAAATATTGTTAGTGCAAGATATTAACTCAGTATGTTAACCGTTCATATTTTTACTTAATGCAAGCAAAATAGTCTCGCAGAAAGAAAATACTAATTACAACATTAAACGAGGTATTTCTTGCATCAGAACTTTTACAACTACCAGCATTTTTCTTATGACGCTTCTGATTCCTACTGATACAGCACCCCCGCTGCACTTATTCCATTACTATATTCAATTAGCTCAATTAGTCATCGTAGTATTGTGCTCTGGGAAAATTTCTCGGTATGCATTGCACTCAACTATGGCATGGCCAGCGGAAAAAAACCTTGACACACGCTACGTAACCATGTAGATGTTTCTATGTCTATGTCTGTGTGCGTGTGTGTGTTGGTGTGGGTGTTTGCACTTGGTCAGATATCAGGCAGCAATGCGCACTTGGACGGACAGTTGTAAGAGTGTGTTCCTCAACATCGATGCTATCAATAGTCAAGTGTCTAGACGATGTTTGGGTGGTTTTCTGAGGCATATTACAATCACACAATGTCTATGCTATATGCGCAGCTAGCTCAAACTAATTTTATCAGCGCGACCATAGACAAGGGCGGCACCAAAACGATCACGCGGCTGCCGCCAGACACCCCAACTCTAGACGCTCTAGACGCACGACGTAATCTTTTGAGACCCAGACGCCGAATGCAATTATCGCAACGAAACTCCCACTGATAAGCGTGCCGAGCTTGTGAACTTTGAGCACAGCGGAAAGATCTGTGAGAGACTTGACGGCGTCGATTAATGAAGCAGTCAGAATGTACTTAAAAGCAATAAGTACATTCTGTCTACTTTCTCAGACACGTGGCTTGAAAACAAAGCGCTTGACCTGAAACACAGGTAGACAATCGGGCGGGTTTGTTGGGTGTGGGGTGAAACCCATACAAATAACGACAAGTGTGTGCGCTTGTTTCAGAAATAGAAATCAACGGATCGAACCGATGAGCGGCGAACAGGTTTTATTTTCGTTTTTTCTTTTTTTGTTGTTGTTGTCTGTCTTCTATTTTTATTCAAACACAAATTGAATTTTGCGACAACGCTAAGGGGTCGTCTTATTTGCATAGTTGAAAATCAATTCGGTTTTATCATATTGTGAATCAAGAAAGTGTTGTCGGAAATGTTAAAAAAAAGAACACCAACAAAAAGCTAAAGAACCCGTGGCAGACTTAACGACGACACGTTTTGAACATACCTTTCAATTTGGTTAATTCTTGAATGGCCAATTGGCTCTATTGTCTTAGTTGAATGGTGACTGGTTTGGCTGGACTTTATACGTGTGCAAAAAAAGAGTAGTAAAATTGTCGAAGCAATCGATAACTAATCGATCCTTTTCATTTGTTTTTTTCAGGAACTGCCTGCGTCGCATTGCGCGTCACGATGAGCAGCAATTCTCCAAAGACAGCATCGTCAATGTGATGGAGAAGTTTGTTAAAACTGTCAACACTATGGATGATACCATACTGGTGCCATGCAGGCTCATGGATCGGCAGGTGTGTAACTCATCTTTTAACGAGCTGAGAAACTGCTTGAAACCTGGCGCTAACATCATGCTAATGTTATGAATATTTCTTTGTTTCCTTTTTCTCGGACAGATTGGTGATAGCACTGATATAATACCTGCTTGTGGCAAGGATACAACCGCCAATCAGCTGACAAAATGCTCCAGCATTCTTCACAGCAAACGTTCCAAGAATGTTCATGATTTTCTCAGCGCCTCCGAGCTCTTCAATCTCTACACTATGCTCAACTCGCTCAAGCAGGATCTGCTGTGGACAACCAATCAAGATGATGATGATGAGCTGGATGCAGAAACAAAGCAACAACAGCAACAGTCACAGCAACAGCAGCAGCAACAACAACAACAGCAGCTCAGCTCAAGTGAGACCAAGACTGAGACCAACACAAGCAACAACACCAACAGTCGCAGCACATCTGCAACAGCAACCGCAACAGCAACCGTTGTCAAGGGTCATGTGAGAAGAACATCGACAGCATCGATGATGTCGACGACATCGGTGAGCAACATGAGCGATTCGGATTCGGATATATCGAATGAAATTGATTCGGGTCTGGAATCGGATGGCAACAAGAGCGATAATGCGCAAAGCAGCGATGGCAGCGATATTGTCGATGCATGCCAAAAGTCCAGCGATAAGGCCACCGAGTTGGCGAAACGTTGCAAAAGACATTTGAATGGACTGTACCAGTGCCTGGAACAAATGACAGAGGCGGCCAACTATCTGACCGCCAGATACCAAAGTGATATTGGATCCGTCTAAGCCAAAAAACAACAAAAAACAAAACACATAACAAATACAACAAAACAAAAATCAAATAACAAAATAAGCGGATAGATGGATTCAACTCGAAACGTGTTTCTTCTTCTAACTTTCGTGGGCGGGCTCTAAAAATTAAAAAACAATGTGTGGAAGGAATATGGATTAAAGAAAAACAAACAAAAAACATACATATGGAAAAAAAAATGCAAAAGGTTTTTTTTAAATTATGTGAGGTATTTTCTGTTAAGTGATTGTGTTAAAATATTCAAGTTGCGGGGGGTGCTAAGTATGACATATAGTAATTATATATATGATGATTGTATAGATAACTGATAATGATTGATATATATATATATATGTATATATATATGTGTGTGTAAAGTACAATTATATATATATATATATATGCATTTGCGATTAAGTCACTTGGTTTAAAAAATTTATCTATTTGTATTTGTATTTTGGGTTGACGGGTACAACAAAAAAACAAAAAACAGATTGCAAAAGTGTGCGTGTGTGTAGTGATGCATGTGTGTGTGCAGCTAGTTTCATTTGAGAAAGAGCATTCCTTTAGTACATACGCTGCCTTCACACACACACATACATACACTACGCACACACAGATTAGAAATTGAGTGTGGCCTGGCCACACTCATCCGATGAACAAACTAAAAAAAAAATAAAAGATGTATTGTATACTCAAGCAGTTGACCCTCGACCCTCTCGCTGTTCACTGCGGCGAAGGTCGATGGGTTCTGCATAAAAAACCAAAAGTCAAATGTGTTATCCTAATTGTCTTTCATTAAATAATCTGCCTATGTCGTCATTTGAATTATATATACACATATAATATGTTATACTATATTTTAGCTATAGTTTCTTATATATATACATACATATACACAACAAAATATTGAAATGCTGTTTAGATAAGTGTAAAAAGCTAAACTAATTAAATTAACACAAAAATATTCGAAACGCAAAAATGTTTAAAATGTTCAAACTACAAGAAATATAATTTCGATGCAAAAACAAAAAGAACAGCACAGCAATTAATTCCGTTAATGTTATTGTAATTGTTTTTTTGTTCTCAGCTACTGAAAGCCCACAGCAATAACATGATTTATGTAAATACACACATACGTATGTGCGTTGGAGATAGAGAGAGAGAGAGAGTGTGCTGTCTCTTTACACCAACACACACCTACACATACACTCTCACATAACATGAACAATTTACATGTTGGCGCTGAAAAATTGGGGCTCTTAAACAGTTAACGAATAAAATGATAATTATAAATACACACAGTAATGAATAAAATAAATTTTATTTAGAAAAAAATAAAAACACGTTTACGTTTATTTATTTTTATTCAATCAACGATAAAACTGCCGATAAAGCCTAAAAAACACACAAAACACAAAACATGAACATTGGTTCGATCGCATGTTCGGTGCAAATTCCAATGAGGCCAAACAGGTGGCAATGACCATCATTGTTAGGGCGTCGTATAGATTACACAGAGTACAGTCAACATTGCCTAAAACGGCAATTTGTTGTTTACTAAATGCCGCTTTATAACACTTTCCGTCTTTTATGATAGGTCGACAAGAATGGGGAAATTTACCTCGTAAAACATTTTATGCAGCGAGAGTACACAGGGGATATTATTTTGGGACATGTTAAAATGAAGGGTAATTTTACGGAGTTCACAAAATTTCTTGACTTTGACTTTTTGCCAGCTTTTATACGCGTAATTAAGCAAATCGGGCAAACGAATAGATTAAAGTACTAAATAGCTTATGGCATGTTATAATATTATTCCACGGCAACAATTACGCAAATTATTCTTGGCCTTTGTCCTGAAATGCACTTGGTTTTTGCTGATGTCACAGACTGTTTATATAATGAACAAACAAAATGAGCTCAAATTTTTCGCAAGGAAAGCAGCAATACAAAATGTTTAATTGCATACTCACTGTTGTTTAGATAATTAATAGCTTGCAGTGAAATAATACTTTTAATTATACATGCATTATGATAACAATATCAAGTTTCCAATTGTTATAAGCTTCAACGAACATATTGTTTAAAGATTTTTGTTTCTAAGTTCAATTTCACACAATGTTTCTAGAAATTGTGATTAAAGTCGCACCACCACAAGATATGTTTGTTTATTTACTCTATAACGGAAGCTATGATGTATAACTTATTCGGAATTCGATGGGCTGATAAGAACTAGAAAAACTAATGAATGTAACACTAACAAAACGGAATCATGCCATAGTAAATATAGTATAGAATGCCAATCAACAGATTTCCACTGTTTTGGTTGCTATTTTAGGATACATAAACAATGGGACCGGCCCACTGTTTGGGCCATATTACCAAGAACCTTATCGAAATCAGTTGGCAAGACACTTGGACATGAGACTTGAGATAATGGTTTATTGCAAACTCAGGCGATTCGGCTATAGTACAATATCTAGGCCAAGTTATTTGAAACTTGAGTTTTTTGCATTGGTCTCGCTTTGGACATGGCCAGCAATAAATAATAAAACAAAAGCATACGACATAACTGATGATATACATAAGAACCGCGATATGAAAGCCCTGAACTTGTTTTTTCGTGATTATCATCCAGTTACACTTGAATGTACTTGAACAGTTTCGAGTGTGGTGGCATGATGACATCAAGTCAGAATCTGTCATCAGTGATTTAGCGTAAGAGTTCTCTTAATTAACGCCTTGCCTTCTTGTGAAAATGAGTTTCATTTAAAAGGCTTCCGTATTGTGCTAAAAGGCCAAATCAAACAACTGAAGCTTGATTTCATTAGCTAATGGCGATAGGGTCGGGGACGTTGGCTCAAGCCATTTGACGAATTGCGACAGTTTCTGCTTAACATACACTCACAGACGGCACTAAAGACAACAATCTAAAATCAATAACATATTCTTTTATTTAACTTTGGTTTGGCCCTAACTCAGCAAGCGTATTCGGCATTCGGCGGTTCTTTCGTTCGTCAGAGACAAACAATGCTTTGGTTTTGTGTCGCGTCTGCTGCGAAACTGAAACTTGTTTTTGCTGAATAGAATTCTAGGTAGGCGGAAATAAAATATGGAAAACGCTTTGGCCAGCCTCCGTTTTGAGCCCAAGTCAACCGTTAGCCAACACGTTGAGGCGGAAACGGCACACGGCACCGACTTATTCGAGATATTCGAGATGATCCATATCCGTTTATTGAACCCAAAACGTAGCTGAGCCCTTGAGCTGGACAGTTTGCTGATTCATGGCATTAGAAATACAAAACAACACAAAAAAATATTTATTTATTGAACAAAACTCTAAAGTTTCATACAACACCACGTCTTCAGTTTCAACCTGTTTCTCCAAGCAACAAAAGAAAGCTGTACTCAATGTGACTCAGCATTTTTGTGTCGCACTCAGCTTTTAAGGTTTTTGTACAGTATTAAATGTAAGCATGTAATTGCTTATATGCCCTCAATTTGAAGTTAAACATCGGGTAGGAGATTGGTGGGGGGTTGTGTTAACAAAGTGGGAGGGACGCGCAGGTGTACTCATGTCACGATCGCTTCAAGGTTAAACGTTTGGCACAGCATTTAGCCAAGGTCCGGCGAATTCTTGTGCCACATTCATGCAGCTCTGCTGCTGCTGCTGTAGAATCTCTGTCTTGGCAGTCGGAAATAAATATAATCACGTGTGAATGCGAGTGTGAACGGCTGACAGATCGTAACAAGTGATTGTATCTTGTAAATTAAGGCATTATTGTTTGACTAAGAAATACCCTGGGCTTAAATAAAATCCCAAAAGGAATATATAAATTTCCCTTGCATGTTCCGTAACAGTTGCTGTTTCTTAACAGCGATAATTAGCAGAAACATCGTTTAGTATATTTATTAACCGCGGACTGTTATAATGTATTACAGTTGTGATTTAAATTTCAATATATTAAAAAGCTCAGTATACCCTTTTGCAATATTTAAACTCAGAGTATTGAAAACATATTAATAACGGAGTTAATAATTTAAATATATATTATTTGAATATTTATGCGTCTTTAACTCTGCCTTTGGAAAATACTTCCGTTTCTTTTGACCCCAGGCATTCCGCTTGACCCCCCCTGTCGAAAGGCGGAAGTGTGCTAGGCAAAAATAAATTTTATAATTCATTTAGTATTAGTAGTGATTAGAAACTAATCATTTCCGTTACGCATTTAGTAAACTGATCCAATGCCTTAGAGAGAAACTATAAATACTATTATTACGACAAATTATTCCTGCTTGCCAAATTCACAGCTGTTGTCAATTCATTGATGAGATGATTCGTTATGGGAGGGGAACAGCACAACGATACTTTATGAGTATTCTGTAGGTGTGTTAGCTGATTTGGTTCTGGCCATAGACGATATTAGAGTTCCGCATTATGCTGTCTTGAGACATGCGCGCAATCCCGCCTCCCCCCAACATTTGTATAATTAGAGCCTAAGCGCAAGTGCGCAATGATTACCAGACAGAGAGAGAGAGAGAGAGAGGTAATTGCGGAATACATGAATACACCTCATACGATATATGATGCGAACTTGCGTCTCTCTTCGGCAAACGTCGGAATGGGCTCAGACAGTCTCTTTGATCTTCAGTCTCTCTGGACTGTGGTCTCTGTCTCTGGTATATCTGGGCTGGCGGGCAAAGTGTTGGTTCATGGCTAGCCACTGGTACAAAGTCCGAAAACTCGAAATTCCACACATAAGACAACCTACACCTGTATTCATTTTGCTTTTTAAAAATCGCTAAATCATGACGGCGACGCAGATGCCGATAATATTCATTCACGAACATTCTGCGACAGTACCCAAATAACCATATCAACAAATAATAACAATAACAACGAGATTTCCTTATTTGTTTGCATGTATTTTCCCATTTTATAATAGTTTGTTTGTCTCCGAAGTGTTGAAATCCAGATTATTAAAAGCCCACTCCTGAAATGAGCTTCAAAATAAGCACTCAAAATTAATTAACTATAATAAACAAAATCACGAAAACATGTGACGTCAGTTGAGGAACCTACCTGCCCGAAAATGGCAACTGATTCAGACAGACACACCAGACTGGATACTTCAGCATGATATCGATTAACTCTTCTCACCGCCTCTCTCCCTCTCCAGGGCAGGCCGGTTCTAGACCGGACCCAGTCACCGCATGAACCATCAGAGAAACTCCAACATCCCAAGAAACGTAACTAATTGAACTGAACTTTGAGCTTTTGCCGTTGTTATCGACAAACGAGTTTTGGGATCTAGATCATTATGAGCATATCGTTTTGCGACTCAGAATTGAAATGTCATGTTACGCACGGGTTTTAGTTTCCCCACAACTTTTCGCACATATACGCATGACGGTTTTTTCCGATGTTGTTGTTCTCCTTCTCCTTTTCGGGTTTCTTCCAGTCAGTTTTAAGCTTTGGCCTAACCTCATTTGCCAAAAAAAACCCCAAATGTTGTTTTGGTACAATCTAAATGCGTAAAATTAATTAAATATTTCTAATGCGTACATTTAGCTTTAAAATTTACCTCGACAGAAGTGTGGTTGACGAAATTTTTGAGAATCGCCTCTGTCAATCACACGCACACGTATGCACACATATAAACACACGCAAATTTGGTCACATGGGGGTCGCTTTATTGATGCTCATTGCATTGGACATGGTACAAAGTTGTTTTTGTATACTCATTGCTGTGGTCTACAAAATGAAGACATGCAAATGTATGTGTTTGTGTGCATATGTAAATCGTGTAGGTGCATACATACATAAATTTACATGCTTTTTACACGAAGAGAAGTCAAAGCTCAGAGCGCAACATCAATAACAACAACAACACTGCGAGTCATTGGACTAGTTTCATAACTGCCAAAACAACAACACCTCTGCCCACCCCACTTCATCGCTGCTCAATATATCTCTCGCTCTCTGTTATACTGTGTGTGCCATGCCTCTGCCCGCCGCACCTGCTGCTGAGCGCCAGCTTCTACGCGCAAGCGCAGCCGCACGGTTTGTATCTGAATGCCATGCGTTGGGTATGACCTTCACGGCAACGAAAAAAAAAAAAAAAAACAAAAACAAACAGGCTGCGACGCGATCATCAGCAGTGACGGCGACAGCGACAGCTAAAGTATCGGTTTATGGTCAAAAAACAACAGCAACAATAGCAAACAAGACGTTAAATTGCAATAACAAAAATCACAACAGAGAGAGAGACAACCTGTCGCGTCGACAGACAGAAAGCTCTCAAGCCAAAAATGCGCATGCATGTTAATGTACTGGAGCTTGAAATCGAAAGCTGCAGACAAAGTGCGAATACATAAACAAGCAGCTCAGCTGCAGCTAGGCTAAGTCGACGTCAAGTTACACTGCAAAGATGAAGACATAAGAAGTTGACGCAGCATCATGATCGCTGTTATACATAAAAAATTCAAATATGTTAGTCTAACAGAGGTAATATAACTTTCAGTGGGCATATATAACAGTTTTTTTTTTGTCAAATTAGCAGTGCTCTGTTACATGTCTGTTTATGAGCCCAATATACTCTGATCTGCAAGTGCAAGGTGCGCTTGGAATGTGCAAGTTGAAGATTTTTGTTTGCAAAGCTTTTTTATAAGTATGCTCCCCCTGCACACTGAGATTGTTGCATTCTTCCACCTCTAAAATACTCTGCCATGGGGCGCAGTATCGAACCAGTTTCGCATCGTCCATTGCCTCTACTATCAGCTCTACAAATCGGTCGGGCCTCCACTTTGGCACTCCAATTTAAGATCTTTGCCATTTCGTTTTTTATGTTTTGAGCGTGCTCCAATACAATTAATATTCCAGTCTGGGCTCGTCATCGCTCCTCTCCATCGCCGTCCATTTGCATAATTATCAACAAGATAATAATATTGAACAAAAAGAAACGACAAAACAATGCGATGCTTATTTATTTTCCATCACACTGCTTTTCTGGGGATTTTAGAACATTTCAGACAAGACAAAACAGTCGTCAGGCATAATAATGAACGACGAGACCCAGGCTTGAAACTGGCGCCGTTCAGCTCTGGAATTTCCAGTTGCAACGATGACGACAACGACGACAGAGTTGTCAATCAATGGATGGGTTGTCAATTAGGCAACAAGCAGGAAATGTTAACAACAGAATTCTTAACATAAAAATTGGTCCTTTATTGAAGGGATATTTTATAAAATAAAAAAGTTTGATGCCAAAAATGGAAAAGTGAGGTTATTTAATTGTGCATCATTTTGGGCTTAAGGAAATATTTATTTTATATTAAGAATATTATTTCTTTACCTAATACTTAGTTTTCTTACAGGTAATTATTTTTTTATTATCACTTTAAATATTTAAGATTGATCTTTTGTTGTTTTGTTCTTTATGGGTTTCAAATACGTAAAGGTGGATTTAATGGTAGTTCAGAGTATTTCAGCACACCAATATTAGGTGACAGTCTTATCTTTTTGGCTAAAGAATTCACGCTAATCATAAATATGTTTCTATATAGTGAGTTCTTTTGTAAAGGTCTTATCAAAAAGCTCGTTGGATTGTGTTAAGGTCGCTGTGGAAGAAGACAAGTAAACTAAATAAGGTTTACTACAATTTATATATGGGTCATATTTAATTTATAAGGTTCGATTGCTGAAGTCCCTTCGACTGAAATGGGTAATTGCGTATCAGTCGATGAACTAAGGTTCAGCATTTTGTGGGATTCGCATTAATTTCCGCACATTCCAATCGGGTATGGGGAACTGCACTTTGGGCTCCTTTCCGTTCCGTTGCGTTGTCGCAGTCAAATGTCGCACATGGTCCGAAACTCATTAAGTAAATGATGTGAAACCCGACAACAAGCGACAACTACGCAAACTGGAACTAATTGTTATTTAAATGGTATACAACTACATAAGTGATTAACTCAGGATCAGGTGCTACGCAAACGATAACGTCTACAACAACTACAACTACAACTACAACTAGTACTAGAGATACTACTAGATATGTAATTATGATTATAGTACTTACTCGATGTGTGTGATGCAGTTAGCTTCTCGTGTACGTAAGTCAATTGGTTTTCATTAAGTTTATTATCACGTTACATTATTCATATACATTGTGTATTCTAAGTGGTATGTTCTAAATAGCTTCTATACGCATTACAAAAAAATGAGCACACAACGCAATTACATAATTAATTAGTTAATTATTTGTTTCGGAATACAACCGATTTGGCCCTTCACATCAAAATTGAGAAATTAGACTTGCCAATTATAAATTGAAATTCATGATTAACCATTTGGGATTGGAACTCTTTTTCTTTTTCTTTGTTGTTATAACTAAGGAAACAAAACAGTAAAACAATTTATATTCTACAAACAATTTGGCTAAACGATCAATTTTTTCCTTTTTGGATGGATGTAATAATGTAATAATTGAATTTACTTAAAGTTCTACGATTTTTCTTTTTTATAATTATGGTATAGTTAATGTAGATACGGCTCTAAATATGCGTAGATTAAGTGAAATACTACCAAAGTCTAGTTATGAGCTGAGTTTCGTTTTGGCTTCGTTTATGCCATGAAAGTTCACGAACTTCACAAACTTCAAATTCATGTCCAATAAACGTAGTATGAGTTTAGTTTTCGAGTATGTCATGTGAGATATGTTTTGTTTTGAAAGATTATAAACACAACACACATTAAAATTAGCATAAGAATGAGTATAACTAAAAAGTATTATCAGCTGTGTCTTCGTGTAAACACAAGTATTTTTGGCTAGTATCAAATATAGTATATATAGTTATAAGATATTTTTTTTTGATTTTTTTATATATAGAGTTGCACCATTTCGACTGGGATTTTTAGATAGAAACTGTATGTGATTGTGAGAAACTGAAATACTTTTCAAACTATGATGATAATGAACACAAATTGTAACGACTACAGTTATAATAAATGGTATCAAAAACAATTTACTTACTACATCTGTTATAAAGTTATATGTTTAAGTATGCATTGTATGTGTATATGGATATATCCATTAACTCTATGTATATATGTATGTATAACCTGTTGTACCAGTCCTTCATTTTCAATTCTTACGCTTTATCTATGCTCCTTTAGTTTAGTTTAGTTTTAAGTGTAGTTAGTTATTGCACTCAATTTCTGTTTAGTCTGACGGGGGGTATTATTATTATTTCTGTTGGACTTGTTACTTGTAGTTCTTAAGTTTAAGCTAGTTGATGATTATGTTGTAGGATGTAGGGGTTTCCTTAGACTCTTCATTTCCAGCACAGACCTCAAGTGTTCCTTAACTATTCCTCAGTGAGACCACTTAGCTCATAGCTTTGATGCTCCAGACTCCGCTTCAAATCCACAATGGTGCTCAGAATGAGCTGCTGCTGCTTGTTGGCGCCCTCCACAGTGACGTCCTGCATGGAGCTTTTGGCCGATACCGAAGACGATAGCTTCGATTGTTGACGTTTCACGTGCGTCTTTGGCCTCTCGCTCATATCTGCGTAGGCAACAAAGTTAGCTAATTAATTGACAGGTGCGCTGTCTGATAAGTATTTAGTATATTTTTGTGCATATAAACAATATTGAATCGCTTGCAAATTAAAACTTTAAATGGACAAAAATAAATCTGGTGTTTTTGCTTTGGAAAGTTTTGTGATTGTTTGGAAAAAGATATACTTGGTACAGATAAAGTTAAAATAAGGGGAAAACCGTAAGCTATTTGTTACTTGGCTAAAAACCACTTTAAACTCAAAGAGAGCTTCCACTTTTTGTGGAATAACAATTGAAAATTTGTTAAAGATTTTTTTATAATAAAAACACTTTTTGTGGAATAACAATTGAAAATTTGTTAAAGATTTTTTTTATAATTTAAAGAAAGTTTGGTAAATTTGTAACTTAATTCATTTACTAAAGACCTACAAAAAACATGTTAAAGCATAATTCAAAACTTGTTTTAAGGAACCGGCATTAAGAAATGATTAAAATATCCTAGTTCTTAATCGTTTTAATCGTTTTACAAAATGTGTTGTACAAATATAATTTACTTTTTTAACAAACTTTATGAAATAATATTAGGAAAAAAATTAGGAAATTAAAAAAACCAAGTAAGAAAGCTCTTATCGAGGAATCCTGACAAGAGTATATCCGGAACCCTATACTTTACGCGTACAGTCACTGCTTATTGCGCATATGTATAGTATATGGTATAGTATAGTATTATATAGTGTTTCTCAACCGATTTCAATAAAATTTCACATATTCTCATTATTTCGTATAATGTTTCCTCTCCAAGTTTTCCAAATTCAAGATTTTATTGATATCGATCGCATGAGTATATCGGAAACGGAAAGTGTTATCTAAAATTTGAAACAAACTTGTACCTCCTAGAGATTAGACGAGCTTATGTCCAAATCTGGAGCCTCTAGCTCCTGTAGTCTCTGAGTTCGGACGGACAGACGGACATGGCTATATCGACTCGGCTTTTGAAGCTGATCAAGAATATATATATAATATTATGGCGACGGAGATGCTTCCTTCTGCCTGTTACACAATTTTGCACAAAGCCAATACCCTTTTTAACCATTTTCAATGGGTTCAGGGTATAAAAATTTTCGTCAACTTTATAACTCACCCAATTCCAAATCAAAGGTTTTCTTAATACGCTCAAAGGAGCTGCTGCCCTTGTAAACCTTTCGCTTCAACGGCTCACTGTGTGGACAATAGAAGTTGTCCGGCTGCTGCAGCTGCTCGACCACATTGCGATTATTATAGTCCTGATGATTGTAGGATTGCTGCTGCTGCGAGTGCTGCTGCTCCTGCTGCAAGTAGTTGTGATTGGTGACATCTTCGATGCTCTGACGCACAACAGCAATGCATTCCTGCTCCGAATCACTGCCATTGATGCACTGCAGCGCATGTGTGGCGCGTCGGCTGCTTCTAGGGCTGCAGCCCGATTGCGACAGGCGACGTCCATTGGGCTGCAACTTTGGTGATGGATGTGCAGCATTCAACTTGCGTGGTGGCAACTCTGGCGGTGCATTCTGATTAATGAAGTTGGTCAAGTGCGTCTTGCGTGGACTGCAACGGCCAGTCTTGGGACTATTTGGAGGCGAAGCCGTTGAGGATGTCTCAAATTTAAGCAACTCAATGCGTTTGTTGATCGCTGCCGCCAGCTCATGCTCCAGCGGTAGGGTGGGCGGAGGCGCCACCTGCTTCTTGGCCTCGACTTCGCTGTTCTTGAGCATTTCCACACGCTTATTGGCCAACGGATTGAGGCGTCGTGGACTAGCAACGGGAGTATCCCGTGGTATACTGAGAGAAAGAGTGGAAGATTAACAGGAATTCAGTATGGAGGATCTGATATAGGTCACCTTTGCAAGCTGTTCTTCATGGATTCCAGCAACGACTCTGCCTCCATGATCAACTGCTTGTACTTCATGTCGGCCTCGAGATCAGCCTTCAGCAGCGCCTTCTCACTCTCCGCTATGGTCATAAAATGCGGCTCGTTAGCACGGCCAAAGATCAGAGAATTCGAGCGATTGGATAATGGCGAGGTCTTGTAAATGCTATCAGTGGAAACATAAGTTTTAGTTGGGATTGATGAAAGGTCTGTAAATGTCTGCAACAGCATACCGTTCCTTGACCAACAGCTGTCGCCTCAGACAGACGGGAGTTCCACCCACACTTCGTGTTCCGCGCGGTTCACGCAGTGGGGATTCGGGGACCTTCTCCCGATTCTCACAGCTCTTTTTGCGCGTCTTCAGGAAGCGTTTGCGTCGTCGCTGCTGACTGCCATCGGCTGGCTCCTGACCACTGCGACGACGTGAACGTGTTGAGGTGCGTCTCAGGATGAGTGGACTGGGATTGGGATAATACTGACAGCTGCCCAAGTTACGCTGTTGATCCAGACGCTCCACTTCGTGCATGGAGGATGTGTCTATGAAGTCAATGTCCAAGAGCTCGTCTGTATCGCATTCATCGCCGGCATCTTGTCCAGTATCCAGTTCGGAGGCGCAATCCGTGGGATCTGAGTCGCTGCTGTAAGTAGAGGGAAAAGGGGAAAGTTTTAGGGACGAAGACAGATATAGGATATTTGAAGTAACTTTTGACTTCAGCTGATTGAGCTGTCTTTTAACCATTCTCTTCAAATCCTTAACAAAAAATCCTTTTTAAAGTACGAAGAAATTGAGAATATAAAGATCATAATCTGAACTAAGCATGTTAAGGTTTACTTGACTGAAAAAGCACTCTTAATAGGTGGACTAGAACTCACCTAAGTATGTCGGTCTCCTTCTCGTAGACGTAGCTCTCGTCAAACTTGCCAATCATCTCGTTGAGTGTCGCCTCATCGTCACTAACCAGAAATGACTCCACTTGTTGTTGCTGCTCCAAGTGGCGTCGCTTGATGGTGTGCGGTGCATGCAGATTTTCCACTTCAGTCGAGGACGACGACGAACCCTCCGAGGACTCGGCACCCACCGTTGTCTGGCAATTGCTGGGTGTCGCCATTCCTTTTGCTGTTCCTGCATTATTTGTTGTCGTCGTCGTCGTTGTTGTTGTTGTTTTAGCTGAGCGCATTTCCAGTTCATTGCTTGACTTAATGCCCGAAGACGTGGTGGAGGTGGTGCTGGTGGCATCCGGCTCCACACGACTACTGCCCGGCATTAGCTGCAGATGTTCAGCGGTGTTGTACCAGGGATTCGTCCGTATGCGTGAACGTTGACGGGGCGAGGGAGCTGCAATTAGGGTTGGGATGCGTCTCTAAGTACTTTAAATGCTCCTTTTTTGTGCAACGGCAGAAAAACAAATGGCTCGTATAAATTAGAATGCCCAAAGTGCAGTCAGGTCGGAATAATAGGTTTAAGTTATTATTGTGCAGCGTCGTGTTTTAAGTAGAATTATTATTGCAAGTTGCTTCAAACTTCTACCAAGTTCTTGCCACACAAAGATTATTATGTTGAGTAAAATCTTGTTCAACAGAATTTTGTATTCTGTGAAACTATTAAAAATGGGTAAAAAGTCAGAGACTATAAGAGCTAGAGACTCTATTTGGAGCATAAGCGCGTCTAATCCCTAGGATTTATGTTTTAAGCAGAATTATTGTTGCAAGTTGCTTCAAACTTCTACCAAGTTCTTGCCAAACAAAGATTATAATATTGAGAAAAATCTTGTTCAACTGAAATTTATATTCCCTGAAACTATTGAAAATGGGTAAAAAGTGTATAAAAACGAGTTTATCTCAGAGACTATAAGAGCTAGAGACTCTATTTGGAGCATAAGCGCGTCTAATCCCTAGGATTTGTGTTTTAAGTAGAATTATTATTGCAAGTTGCTTCAGCTTCAAACTTCTACCAAGTTCTTGCCAAACAACGATTATAATATTGAGTAAAATCTTGTTCAACAGAAATTTGTATTTCCTGAAACTATTGAAAATAGGTAAAAAGTGCATAAGACGTAGAGACTCTATTCGGAACATAAGCTCGTCTAATCCCTAGGAGGTACAAGTTTGTTTCAAATTTTCGATAACTCTTTCCGTTTCCGATACACACATATGATCGATAACAACAACATCTTGAATTTGAAAAAAACTTAAACGGAGTTTGTAACATTAGACGAAATAATTACAATCTGTAAAATTTATATTGAAATCGGTTGAGAAACACCGGAGATATGGAACATTGCACTATATGCACTGTAGGCGTATACACACACATACTTAGAATCACTGACTGTACGCGTAAAGTATAGGGTTCAATGACACCTCGGAACGAACTCAATACAAAAAGTTCTCACGCTCAAAAATAAGTTATTTAAGTTAATTACCATTAAATAATTATTTTGTTTTAAACGCTTTTTAAGCAAATTAACCGCAAATCATTACAAAATTTTACTCACATTCAAAGGGTTTATGAGGCAAGGCCAATGGACTGGGATTGGGCTCGAGAGTGTTGCCAAAATTGCACTTGGGCACCGGATCCATTGGCGACATCTCCTCAATGCGATTGAGACCAAATTTATAGCGTTCCGAGTTGACGGCTCGACTGGGAAAGTAGTGAGTGCCAGTGCGCATATTGATGTAATACTCGGGAGCTGGCGGATTGGCATTGCTGGCGGCACAGGGCGAAGTGCCGTCGGTGGAGTAGCCCGTGGAGTAGGCGCTCTCCGGCGAAGAGAGACTATGTGGCCGGGGACCGGGCATGAAATTGTTGCGGGACAATCCACCGCGAGGAGCCCGCATGCGACTCAATTGATTGGTTACCGACGGTGGCGGTGGTGGCGTCATGTTAATGCTCTCCATGGATTCGACTAGCTGTACGGTGGCCAACTTGGAGGGCAAGAGGCGACCATAGTGTACATGATTGGAGTTCTTTTTGGATTGCTTCTCCTCGTCGTAGACCAGCTGTAGACTGGCTAGGTTCTCCGAGTTGGGTCGCTGATAGTCCTGCAAGGGCAGAGGGGGTTGTGGGCGCAACAGGAGTGCACCTACTTCCTCATAATCCACCTCATCCTCAGCTGCTTGGGCTGGTTCTGGTGCTGGTGCTTGTGCTTGATACTTGTTGTGCTCCAACTTGAAATTAAGCTGCTGCTTGGCGGAGGAGGGTTCCTTGGAGCCGGTGGACCACGATAGCGATGATATCGATGAGGAGGAGCAATTGACACGCATGGGCGATTTATCCGCACTGGAGCTGCAGCTATCCTTGCTGGGCACGCTCAACTGTGGCTGCTGTTGTTGTTGTTGGAGTGGCGGCAACGTTTGATGGCGTTGATAGCGATGTGGATGTGCATATAGCAAATTATCCGATTTGGGTGATGTTATGGAGTTATCCTGATCCGGCGATTGCCAGCCATAGCGACTGGGTGTCTAAAGACGGGAAGATTGATTAGAGCTTTCA
The DNA here is from genome assembly GCA_035044485.1 of Scaptomyza reducta. Classification (NCBI taxonomy): domain Eukaryota; kingdom Metazoa; phylum Arthropoda; class Insecta; order Diptera; family Drosophilidae; genus Scaptomyza; species Scaptomyza reducta. The sequence goes on along the minus strand of JAWNNV010000148.1, from coordinate 710,244 downwards.
ATGTTGGATGCTTCTTTGGGCCACTTACATGACATTGAATCGGTGACACTTCGCGTCTTCGCACTGGACTGGCGATGCTGTGACTTCCACTGCTGGTCAGCACTGGACTTGTTGTCGATTTGAGATTAGTACTTGTCGGGGGTAGGGTGCCTGCTTTCTTGCTGGTGCCACCACCACCACCATTAGCAGTGGAGCTATCCGATTGTTGTTTGTTCTTATTATTCTTTTTGCGTGGACGCACAATGTGAGTTTCCATCCATGAGCGCAGCTTGGAGCCGAACATTGTAACTGAAGCGTCTTTCTACTTCTTCCCTTTCTCGATTTAACTCAAACAATATCCTTAACGTAGTCTAAATGGACGGATTGTTGTTGCTGCTGTTTCATGAGATAGGGAAAAGAGGGAAAGGGGTTGCCATTAGAGTATTTGCTTAGCTCCCGAATGCAATCGCATAATGTCTGGGACAATAGGCTGGCACTGGGCTTATGCGTTCGCATCCAAAACTGACTCCTGGGGCCACTTTGACTTGATAAGAAAATCCATTTATGACAGTACAAAAGCCGACGATGCTGCCTGCACAGTGGTTCAAAGGTCTAACAAACTATGCAAAAAACAAAACTATTACTACAAATTTATAAAAGAAAAACGTAAAAATAAGGTTTTAAAATATAACACATTGCTAAAAGTAATAAAGCTCAATAAATTGTTTAAATTTGATAAAAATGAGACAAAAGATTTTTTGACGAGAATTTATACTTTAAAATTTCTTTATTTCTACTTATATTAGCATTGACTTTAGATACTTAATTCAAAATGAAAACTTTAAATATTTCTTCACCTTTCGAACCACTGTGCGCCCATATTTTCTATAGTTTGCAACTGTAACTATGTATGTATGTTTATGTGTTTATGTGTGTGTTGGAATTTTATGCGAAATTACCTTATTCGCAAATGTCTTTTGACTCATAATATCCTTTACGCCTGTTTTTATTGTACGGCACATGAGATGAAAGGGCAGCTACATACACATACAAATATACGTAATGTATGCATTTGATTGTATGTGTGGGTGTGGGTGGGTGATTACGTAGACAGCGCGACGTCTGGCAACTCTCTATCTGTTTGTGTGTTTGTTTATTTTTTTTGTTGACGTTTTTTAGGCGCACACATATACTCGCCCATGCACTAACGATGACGAAGACTATTTGTGTGTGTGTTTCTGTTAGTGCTTGGGGGTTGTTTGTAAGCTGAGATGCACGCCTATTGACGCTTCAAGGACTCATCCGCCTCATGCTGTGCGCCAAAGCTACTCAATGTTGTGTGTGTGTTGGTGTGTGGGTGTGTTAGTATGGGTTGTCTGTGTAGCACTCCTCTTTTGCGGAAGTTGAACGTGGCTGGGTTGTAAATCCAAACGTAACTGTAAATTTTTATGTCAAGCTATTTTCAATTGTTATTTCGTTTCGTTTAAACTGCAGCGTGAATATTCTATTTGATTTGATTTTTTTTATAGCTTTGGCCCTTACGACCTTTGTATATAAAATGTATGCATTTAAATATCTTGTTGTATTGAAATTACCTACACAGAGCGTTTGTAGCTTTAGTTTAAAGTTAGAGTTATTTTATTTTTATTTTTTTTAACTAACCGGCAACTTATAATTTAAAAAGCAAAAACTTTGCCCACTTTCAGGCTGCAAGCGTTAAAGCATTATTCTTTTTCTTTTCACATTTTTCACTGAGTTTTAAAGTGATGTATTGGTATGTGCATGTGTCGGGCTGAGATTTGTTTTATTTTTGGTGGTAGCAATAAAGTGTGCGGTTAAAGTGATGAATGCTGCGCGACGACAAAAAGAGAGAGCGACCGCCGCCGCTGAAGTGAAAAAAGCAACTAACGGAATGCGCAACCACCAACTCGCTACGGAAGTTCATGTTCCGATGATGCAAAGCATTAAAGCGGCTTAGCAACTAAGTTTTCGAATACAGAATTCAAATAAATAGCTATTTTAACAGATATAACTGATATTTATTAAAAGCCATCTAAAAATATGCAATAAAATTTTAAAATATTAACGTTCGTATGTTAGTGCAACGCTGAATGTTATCGACTATTAATGGCGCTGCCATCGATAAGTTATGTTAAGCAACAGCTGCTCAGCTCTAAATAATTAATAAATAGTTAAGTTTTGGTAAAACAACATGCTTCGAAAAGCACTATCTTTAATATACCTCTAAGATTCAATAAAGCAAAAAAATTATTTATTTTTTCATTGCTGACAATATATTATGGTGCATGATTTAAAAGAGGAAAGCAGTGCGCGCGCTTAACAACATTGCAGCAAATGTTAACTATTTCAGGGATCACAGCTGTTTTTTCGGTAGCGTGGGCTTGTTAAGAAGAAGAGCCAAAGCTCTAAAATTTTGGTTTTAAGCCAATTCATGTAATTTATTTTGTAACTAAAGAAGTATTCAACATGCGCTGCTACTACGAGGAGCTAGGCTTAGCCCGTGACTCCAACGAGGGTGACATCAAAACAGCATATAGAAAATTGGCATTGCGTTGGCATCCAGACAAGAATCCAGACAGTTTGGCCGAAGCAAAAGAACGCTTTCAGCTTATTCAACAGGCGTATGAAGTGTTATCCGATGCCCAGGAGCGTGCTTGGTATGACAATCATCGTGAGCAAATTTTGCGTGGCAAGAATTCCGAGTACTCTGAGAACTGTCTGGATGTTTTCCAATACTTTACCGGATCATGCTACAAGGGATATGGAAATGAGGCAAAAGGTTTTTATTGTGTCTACCGCGATGTGTTCAACAACATTGCCTCCGAGGACTTGGAGTTCATGGACAGCGACGACGAGATGAGCGCACCACAGTTTGGTAACGCCGACAGCAGCTATGTGGATGTTGTTGGTCCTTTCTATGCCTACTGGCTGTCATATAGCACAAAGAAAACATATGAATGGTTGTGTCCCTATGACGTGAGAGACATCAAAGAGCGTTTTATCTTGCGCAAGGTGGAAAAAGAAATGAAGAAGATTGTGCAGAATGCTCGCAAGGAACGCAACGAAGAGGTAAGCCGCAAGTATAGCATTAAAAAAATGTACTAACTTTTTTTCTTGCAGGTTCGTAATTTGGTTTCGTTTGTGCGGAAGCGGGATCGACGGGTCCAAGCTTACAGACAGGTGCTGGAAGAGCGCGCCGAGGCAAATCGCTTAAAGCAGGAGGAGAAGCGCAAGGAGCAGTTGCGTCAACGCCAGGAACAACTTGCAGCAGTGCGTGCCAACAAGGTGCAAAATGATGGCTACGAGGAGCAATTGAGGCAGCTTGAGCAGCAATATGGCAGCGAGGACTATACTGACGAAGAGGAGGATGACGACGATGAGGATGTGGATTCTGAAGCAGCAGCAGCAGCAGCTGAAAGTGACAATGATTTAAGCGAACAGGAAGTTGAGTACGTGGACGATCTCTATTGTGTGGCATGCAACAAGTCTTTCAAGAATGTTAAAGCGCGTGCCAATCACGAGGAAAGTAAAAAGCATCGTGACAATGTGGAACGATTATGTCAACAAATGGAGGCAGAAGAGGAGCAATACAATGAGCACAGCGAGGATCTCAACACAACAGAAGAAGATCTCCATGATTTAGACATCAATGGCACACAAAAGACGGATCAGAGTGATCAAGCAGAACTATCCAACGAAGAGGAGGAAACCAAGCAAGCGCAAACTAAACGAAATAAGAAAACAAAAAAATCGAAAAAAGCTGCCCCAAAAGCGATTGTTGAGAGCGAAGAGGATGAAGCTGATGCAGCTGCTTCTGATCAGCCTGTGGATTTAACTGCGCCAGCGAGCAACAGTGAAGATGCCGACGACGATGATTGGAGTCGCAACAAAAAGTCAGCCAAAAAGACCAAAAACAAGAAACCAGCGAACAGTATCAAACAAAAACCGGAAACAGAAAAGGTGACAATGGAATCCAAACCCCAGCCGACACCAGCTTCTGTCATACGGAGCAATGATAACGAACCACTTGCAGATGTGCAACACACTTGCGTCACATGCAACTTGGTCTTCGACTCAAAGAACAAACTGTTTGCGCATCTCAAAAAGACAAACCATGGTGTTTATATACCCAAGGCGAAGCCAGCAGTGGAGGGTAAACCGCCAGGCAAAGCCAAGGGCAAGCGCAAATAATGATCTTTCTCCTCACTCATCACTCCTTGGCTATCCAACTCCCCTAAATCCTTTCGGCGTTGATTGTATAAAAACTTTAGTTTATTTATTCTAATGTTACAGTTAAATGAAATATTAAATTTACTTACACAAGCACTATATGCAATGTAGTATATTTTGTATAAATATTCAATGAATTATCGCTGATAAGAAATTTGAATTGTCCTGAATCTAGAATTGTTATTTACATTGAATGCTGTTTTTTCAAAGTTGTTACATTGAAAAATTCCCATAAAACTGATCTAGAAATAATTATATTTTAAATGCCATTTATAAGCATACAAATTAAATATATAATTGCTGAGATTATCAAATCAAGATTATGTATATATTTGTAAGCATTTAGACAGAGTTTAGGTCAATGAAAAATAGTTGAAAAATAGGAATATTAAATGCCAGGCACTGTAAAGTAATGATATGAAGGTATTGCAATATTGTTTGTTCCTATGGAATGCAGACAAGTTTGCTGCCGGATTCAACGCGCCGACGCACGCGTGTTCGCATGTTGGAGGATTCTGCTTTGAGACTGATGCCGGCGGCACAGAATGTTAGCAATATGGCAACCAGACCGCAATAAAATGAGATGCCTGAAAGAGGAAAAGATAAGTTCTTGTAGTTTGTAATTAATAATTGTTAGCAAATCTTACCAATGCTGCAGTCAGCGGGATAAAAGGGTTCCGCTTCCGCACCGCAAAGGACTTGAACCCGATGCGCATGCCAACCCAAAGGATGCAAAAAGAATGCCAACATTACAGCTATGCCTGAAAGTGGTATGATTTAATAAGATTGAATTGATTAGGAAGTGGAGATTGGAGCTCACCTGCTACGACCTGAGCACAGGCCGTTATATTGTGAATGCTTTTGCCAAATACCGATTGACGACAGCTGGTTAACAATGTGGCAGCTACAGTTATTGAGAGCAATACAAATCCAAATGACATTGTGAACATGGCCGCCTTCCATTCCCAGGGATAGACACTGCCATCGGTGGCAAAGCCATCCAAATCGAAGCGACCACAATGATAGCCCAACAGATGCATTTGCTTGCAACGCGTATAAATGCCAACGGAGGGATAACGCTGACCCGCACCATTGGGCGTGGTGGCATTGAGACTAGCTCCAATAAGCCATTTGGGTGTGACCAGCGCGACAGCGATGAGCATATCAGCGACTAGGGTGCACAAAAACCAGACTAGACTCACACTTGTGATGATAACGTAGCACATTTTTTAAAACTTCAATATATTTCTTTCTTGGTTAGAAGTTGTTTTTGAGAATGTATAATTAAAACGCGTCCGCACTTGCCGCATACATAATTGTTAATGTGGGTGCTTTCTGTTCATAGACACACCCACCACCACCACCAGCACCAGCACCAACAGCAGAAGCACCAGCACTACCACCAACAGAGCGACTTCCTTCCAGCTGACCAGCCCGAAATGGTATTGTTTATTTTATATGCTTTCTGGCTTGCCGTTCTGTCTCTGTTTAATGTTATTCATTCAATCCAACAACACAAACACGTACATAAGTACATAAGCACACACACATACACACATGTATGTATATGCAAGCTTACAGAACAAAAAAAGAGTGAACGTCAGAACGCTAATAAAAATAGTCGAAACTTATTTATTGTTGCAATTGAAGTGAAGCTTCGAACTGCAGTCGAGCAGTTTTACTTTGTATGCTTTTCAATTTTGCAACATTTTAGTTGCGCAGGCGTTCCACAAGCGCGTCGAACGCGGGCAGCGAAAAGACTAATAGGAAAAGTGAATAAATGGCGCGCATTGAAAGCAGCCGAAGCGCATGCCCAGGCCAGATGTGTCGTGCCGTCAGCGCAAGGGGAGTATGTCGGTGGGAGAGGTGGAGGAGGAGAGGAGCAGCAGTGAAAATCCAGACATTCCAGACTAGCGCAGCAAAATGTTCTCCCATGCATATTACAGTTAACCATAAAAGTATTGGCACACATGCGATTTTCAAGAAGCTGATTGTCAAAACATATTATAAAAACATTAATAATGCTTTTATAACTTTATGCTAAAAGCCAAACAAAACAATATATAAATAAGAACAAAAATATATTTAACAAATATTCAAATTTAAAACACAATATTATAAAGCTGCCAGCACCAGAAACTTTTCTTTGACTCACTGTATTTGTTTCTCCCTCATTCTCTCATTGATATTTGCTCTCTGCAGTTTCCTCTCTTTGTGCTTAGCATGCACACATGTTGGAGTTGGAGTTGTGTGACCCCACCACCGCCTCCCTCAAGTTCCCCGACCCCTCTCGCGTACACTGATGAGTAATAAGCGGCATCTATTCGAATATTTTTGTTTTTGTTTGTATGCAAATGAAGCGATCAGCTCTGCTTGTACCCGGCTTATCAGTTATTAGCGCCCCCAAGTGATTTCTATGGCCGGCCATTGCATCATATGCCATTGTGTTTACTTAAGGCAATTATTGTCGATAATGATCGTGACCGCATAAAATATATTGTGCACACACAGAGACGCACACAAACACAAAAGCACTTTCACTCTCACTTGGAATATGTACTCACGTACTGCTGCTTTTAATATTATTCATTTGCTAACTTGCAATCCAGTTAGAGATGCTGTATCCGAAGCTTCTGCTACTTATCCTGTTGCTGGTACATGTTCATTCCTACTACCATGAGTACCGCTATTGGGAAATAAATGAACCGCCGCCAATTTGCTCTGAGTACGAAATGCTTATTGTGAATACGCGTCAATGTGTGCGTCGTTGCCATATTGTTTGTGAGCGTGGCGTTTGCTTCGAGGATGGTCGATGTCCTTGTGCTGATCAGTATCAAAGTACCAAAAGGGATGGTGTCGCTTGCGCTGCCAAATGCTTGCCAGGCTGTCAAGAAGCGGGCGGCTATTGTGCAGGCCCGGAGCTGTGCATTTGTCGCAAGAGCAAACATTACTACTTCGATGCAGTTGCTCGATGCTGTCGGCATCGATTACCACGTCTACTGGATCTTTGCCTTGGGTGAGGTTTCCTTAAGTACAGTGGTCACTTGCAAATTGGATTGTTTAAAAATATCAGTGCTATGATTATCCGGAGCCCCTGTATATATAACACAAATGTATAACAGTTCTAAACTGAATTTCATAACATTCCAGTCGCTGCACTCACGGCCGTTGCTCGTACGATGGGCAATGCATTTGTGCGCAGGGTTACGAAATGCGTAGCACACTACTTCATGGCTCCCAGTGTGAGCCCATCTGTGATCAGTAAGTTTTTAACAACGTAGCATTGATTTAACATTGTCTAATATTGTCATTTTACAGCGATTGTGGACGTAGAGCATATTGCTTTGCTCCAAATATGTGCGCCTGCAGGCACAAACACTACCATTACGCCTACAACGGAAAGTGTGTTAAGAATTATTAAGTTTTTTTTTTAGAAATTGTGATTGGACTGTTTTAGGTCCCCTTATGTATCAGAATATTGTACATATAGTAATTACTGAACAGGTGGCTTACAAACAGAATGCAAGCTGCAATGTTTATAGGTAAACAAAAACAAACATTTATTTCTTAATAAACTCATACATATGTATGGTATGTACATATGTATGGTATGTTAAAGCTTTTTAATAAACTCAAGTACCGAACATTTACCTTACAGCGCATTAACAGCAAGAGAGAGTGAGCAAAAAATTTAGAGAGAGCGTGCACGTTTTCTGTTTTTGGGCGTGTGGTGAACAAAGTTGGTTGCGAATTTGTAATTTTTTTAAACTTCTGTTAACAGTTGACCAGGCTCGCTGACAAAAAATTATTACATATGTATATAACAGAATTAACTAGTTAAACAGTTGGTCACTCAGCACAAAAACTTAACCCATGGCGTACGTGTGCTACAGTGGCGTCGCTAAAAACTGAACGGTCTTCCGTTTTTAAAAGGGGTTTCGACCTATCCCTCTCATTTTTGTCAGTTTAAACGACGACCAACAAACCCCCTCAACCCAAAAAAAAGAGGCTTGATAAGCTTTACGTTTTACATACATACATACATACATATTTACATATACCATAAACATTGTGATAATATGTGTCTTAAGCTGGCGAAGGGAATTTCAGATTTTAAATAATATGTCTGGCTAACGCTAGATAACGAAAGAGCAAAATAGCGCGCGTTGGCGGTATCGGAAGCGGTAACAAGACGCGCGTGTGGCGTGTTTTATTTGTATTCTTGTTGTGGCAGGGGCTTGCTGCTTTTCAGTGTTGGTTGTTGTAGTCGTCACAGACAGCAGCAGCAGCACCAACAGCATACATACATACATACATACACACACACACACACACGCGTTCTCCAATGTTTGGGCCTCTGTCGGCAGCAGCAGCGTTGGTAGCGTTCAGTTGGAGTTTTGCTTTCCACTGGTGCGGTACGATTTCCCTGCCAAGCAGCTTTTGCTGGAATTTAATTAGGCTCTCTCTCTCATACCTCTTGTGCATTGGCTGAGCATTGAAAGTAATTTGCAATTTTAAGCGAGTTTAAGTAAACGAAGTGCATCACATAAAGGAAAATGGGACAAGTTAAGGTAAATAAAAGAGCAACAACATGTAAAATAAACTCAATGTGTGCACAAACATTGTAACGTATAAGTATATGTATGTGTGGGTGTATGTGTAAAGCTACTTGTTATCCTTTGACAAGTTGGCAGTTTGGAAGACATTTGCACATTAATAATTCCACATTGAAATGATTAGAAGCGCATGTTGTGTTTATGTGTGTGTATGTGTTTGCGTGTGCGTAAAGTAATGTTATATAAGCAGATGTAGATGAATAGACAAATTGCCGCTAAAATGCAACAAAGTATTTAAAATGACAATGAAATTGAACGCAGCTTCGTGTGAGTTTTGATAGCGTGTCAATCTATATTTCTTTCAGTGATTAGAACGATTTAGGTAATTATTGCGAGACGTTTTAAAATATACATACATACATACAAACAACAAAAAAGGTGTTCGTGAATTTATTTTATATCGAATCTTGAAGGCGGTACATGCACACATACATACAAATGTTTCATAGCTGCTGCGCAGTTGTGCACGGGACGTCAGCAAAAAAAAAAAAAAACTTGAACAATAAAAACCCGAAATTACAGTTTGTATATATTAGTTCGTATATGTGTTAACAAAGCAAATTATCTGAGCTGAAAGAATTGATTGAATGCAGTAAACAGGTTTATGCATTACTGACTGCTAAATAAAAAAAGTCAAGCGGTTTCTTCACCTCGTTTTGACAGCGAAATTTTATAAATAAACATGAAAACGGTAAAAGAGCGGGCGGGTGGTGCTGTCAGCGTGTCGATACAGTGAAATCTGGCTAAGAAGAACAATTCTAATTATAATGAGCAGCGATTCTAATTTCTTAAAGTGTTGCAAAACAAAAGATGATACAACTTTTTCTGTGCATAATTTAATTGCTAATAGTTCTTATCCAGACATCACTATGTGTTATTTTAAGTATTTTTTAAGTAGTTGTTATCAAATAGATTTCCAGGGGGGCCTTTGTTCGCGTACGTGAATGGAAAAATTATTGCGACTTGTGATAAGCGATCGCAGGTATAAAATATAGATTTTTTCTTAAATCCATAACTTATCAACAATCGATCTTAAACGAAATTATCTATATATGTATGTATATGTTCTTCCAATGCAGAAAGCCTCAGCCGCTTTGAGCAAACTGTTTGTGTACGGCGCCTTGAAGTACGGCCAGCCAAGCAACTCGATATTGGCCAGCACTGGCAATGGTTATGCAAAGTTCTGGTGCAAGGCAACAACGACACAGAAGTTGCCACTGGTGATTGCCACACGCTATAACATTCCCTTTTTGCTCAACAAACCTGGCGTTGGTTATTATGTAACCGGTGAGATTTATGAGGTAAGTAATGTGAACACAATTATATAAGGATATAAGGATGATAATTATGTTATTGCAACAGGTTGATGATCGCATGCTCAAATCGCTGGATACTCTTGAGGATTGCCAGGATGTTATCAATCGTGAGAAGCATGACATGAACATTGGCGTCGGTGAAGGGTAAGTACTAGATTACACCATTAATCTGATGCTTATGCTTAAATATGCGTAAACATTACATTTGCTTTTAGAACCGTTCCCTGCTGGGTCTATCTGCTGCAAAAGTATCCCGAGAAGCTGCTGTCTTTGCCCTATCAGTCCGGATATGAGAATAGCGCCGCACATCCTTATATTCAACGTCACCGTCGCACACACAAGCATCCGGTCCAGGAGGATCTCAACTACGAGGCGCAGAACTAAAAAAGAAAACACTCGTCAATTGTGTTCATTTAAAGCAAGGCATTGCCAATTATTAACTTTACCATAGTTGCATTTGTAGCACGTATATGTGACATATACAGACATGAAACAATATTAATATGTGCACGGGATATATAGATTACACGTGCACATGTTGCTTAATGATATATATTATTAAATGTGTACTGTAGATTGTAGCGAACATAGCTTGTAATTTTATAAGTTTCGAGTAAATAAATAACATTCAATAAACAATTTGGATAGAGACTGGCACCAACTAAAGGTAAACAACAGGTGCCTATATAGCACCACAATCAGAAAGTATTTTTTTTTTTTTTTGCAAGTGTAAAGCTGTTCTGCTAACTGTGGAGCAGCTCTGTTAACATAACATAGTTGTTGCTTGTTGTGGCGCCTTGTTATGTGAATGGCTTAAATTGATAAGCAGCCGACTGTAGTTTAATGTAAGATTACAACCTTATTTCCTGTGATAAGAAATCAGTTACAATCCTATTCGCAAATGCTGAAAATGTCAAAGTCACTGCAAAAGGTTTTTGTTTATGGCACATTGAAGACGGGTGAGCCAAATCATCACTGGCTAACAACAAAGGGGAATGGTTTCTCTCACTTTATAGCCAAAGGCACAACACTAATAAAGTTTCCATTGGTGATCGGCACACGTTACAATATTCCGTTCTTGCTGGACAAAAAGGGTGTGGGCAACCATATACAGGGTGAGATTTATGAAGTGGATGATCAAATGTTCTCAAAACTGGATGTGCTAGAGGATTACCCCAAATTTTATGATCGTGAGCAGCAGACAATACTAACAGACGAAAATGAGTAAGTATGAAAATAAGTACTGCCAGAGAACATAAAGACACCCCTTATTTTGTTTTAGAAAACTGGAATGCTGGCTCTACCTGATACGAAGTTATCCAGACAGTATATTAACGAAGCCTCTGCTTAGCTCTTACCACAACACACCCGAGCAGTTGTACTGCGAAAAGTCAGGGCGAGATCCAAATCATCTTTGTCTGCAATATTTGGATGGTATTAAAAACTAAACCCTTTGTTGCAGCTATGAGGACAGCACGATGGAAGATCTCTTTACGGACGAACAACCAAGAAAGGGACCATTTATATAGGAAAAGAATTAGTATAACATTTATAAACGGATATTCAACGCATCGCTATTATTCATACTCTATTACATTGATTCCAATTAGTTCACAAAAAAAAAAAAATGCAAAACGATAATGAACAGTATGCTGTTTTCTCTTTTCATTCATAATCGGGTGTTGGAAGCTAGTTCAAAAAAGCCTAGAAAAATGTTTACATGCATACAAATATAGATATAGAGATGAGCTCAATAATAGTAATCATTTTTGCGTCCAGGTCTCGCAAGCGCTTTAAGCTGGCGCTCCCTGCTTTCCGCTTCTTAGCACTGTGTGTGTGACAACTGTAATCGTACATAATAAGACGGTAAACGATTGCTGATTTCGTTTGCTTTCATTTTGTTTTGTTTTGTTTGTTTGTATTGTGGCGTCGGCATCGTCGGTGGCAAATAAGATGAAATAAAGGAGCATTGCCTAGCTGTCTGCCTCATCGTCGAGCGACTGGAATCGATTGGTAGCCGCAACGGGCGCAGCGGTTGCCTCCTGTACACGCTGGAAGCGACCACCATGACGGACTTCTTCGAAGGCGGGTTCGTTTTTCTTCTTGCGCTGTTCCTCCGGACGCGCTGCACTCAGCGATGGGAAGAACTCTGTGTTCGTAATATCGGGCGCTGCACGGCGCGTACGCAAACCACCGCTGCTGCCAGCACTTCCCATACCGCTACTAGCTTGCTAAAAAGGCAAAACAAGAAGACACAAAGGGCACAAAGTCCAAAATGTTAATATCAAACGATCCGCTTACAACGATATGAACATACAATATACTCACGCTATAACGTAACGCGGGTGAAATGTACGGTTTCGACGATGACTTTTCCGTTTCGACCGGTACCGGTATTTGAGTCACCTCCTCGGCGGGTATTAGCTTTTTCCAGGGACCAAACCCTTGTCGCTTGCTATTTGGATCAGCATTAACAAAGCCATCGCTATCCTCATCATCGTCGTCGCAAATGTCGTCCGAGTTATGGTGATGATGTTGTTGTTGGTTTTGTTGTTGCTGCTGCTGCTGTTGCTTCTCATTCATCGATAGTTGGCCAATTTTCAGGCCGGTGTAATCCTTGCGCTGCTCCTGCTCAAACTCCTTCCACTCCTCCTCCACGGGCTTCTTATATACGTGAAAATAATAATTAACGATTACTAATCGTGTATCGAAAATGGTAAATCTAAACTCTCACCTCGACAACGGGCTCCGGTGCTTTGATGGTGTTCTCATTTTCGCCGCCTTCTGCCACGCCGCCAGTCAATGCCGCTGCTGTCGCGACATCAGGTTTTTTTGGTTTGGCTGCATTAGCCGCCACCTCACGTTTCGTACATTCTTCTAGGTTTTTAACTAGTTCGTCGGCCGATACAAATTTGCTCTTAGGCTTGGACCTCTTCTTGTCCTTTTTCGCAAAGAAATCGTCTAATTCGGCCATGCTTGCAATTTAATTTTCGCAATTCCTTATTCCAAATTATAATGAAATCCAATCGCACTCGCGTGAGGTCAAAAAAAATCGCTATCGATGTGTGCGCCTATCGATGATTGAGCCACACGTGGTCAAATTTTGCAAGACATATGTTTAACTTGTTTGTTTATATAAAAAAATGTATAAAGCTGTCTTCTTAGTGTCTGGTGAAAATTTCTTGTTTATCAATTGATTGCGTTTTGAAAATGCTAGCCATTTAATTTAAATACTGATTGCAACGATGATTTTCGATAGTCTGAAGAAATGGTGTTTACGTGTGCATTTCGAGTTTAAAATGTGAATATTGTGATTTAATTTGTTTAAATTTGAATATTGTTGACAAATTGTTTTAAACTACATGTCTGTTGAATAATATTCACATATCGAAACGAAGCAAGATACAAGTCTGTACGTTTTGGGAGAAATCCACTAAGTGGCAACACTGGTGAATTGTATCAATGCGTCGGTTATCGACGGTTAGTCTGGTGGCGGTCTAGTCAAAACAGATTCATATGTTAATTTTTCATATGGCAAACGACTTTTAGATAATTAGCATAGTTTTTGCATATGTTAAGCAAGTGGGGACTTTTTTCGCATGGTTATTCATTTTACTGGCACTATTCGCAAAGTTTGGCAATGAAACTTAATAATTTGCATGATATATTGATAATTGCATAAAAATGAAGAAAATATATTTAAAAAAAAAAAATTGCAAATTGATGCCAAAGTTATGTAACGAAGACAAAAAATAACTAAGTATTGCATTTTATTTTGCAAACTTTTAAAAAGATACGTAACAAATGATTAATTATCCAAATATGTATTTGTTTTTATGTATGTGCACAACAATTCGCATAAAGATGCTTATTTACGTACAAATAAGAAGTGTTTACAATTTACACCGCTAAATGGTGTTTGTGAACCATTTTAATGTCTTAGCACGGTGACAACAACGCCTTTCAAATGGGCCGTTAAACAAAACTTCCTTTTCGTTTGTTGCAACTCATAAAATTGGTCAGTGTTCCGCTGAATTTGCTTAACAAATTATTTAAAGCCGAATGGAAATTTATAACTATAGCTAGTTTGCAGTTGCCATAGCTTGCCACATCGAACGTTCCCAGCAATCCCGTCTGAATGAATGCTCCTCCAACCAGTTAATAAAACAGACTTACTTTCGAAGCATTCATATTGACAAGCGCACAGCCATACGCGGCTCAGTCTTCATTTGAACGCCGCACAGTGCACAACGGCTGCTTCCCCAAGCAGCTTCCAGCTAATAATAAAAAGCCGCTTCAAACTCAACACGCTTTGATCATTAAAAAAACAAATCTCGTGCTCGTGGCAATCTTTTGATACTGTTTATACTATATATAGATTCGATTAGCCGACGCGTTCCATTGCCGTGTGTGTGTGTGAGAAACGTGTGAAATTTTGATTTTTAATTAATTAATAAAATATACAAACGCACTTAAAAAAGGTAATTCAATATTGTGCAAAAAATCAAAGCCTAAACACCTTCTGTGTGTGTGTGTGTTTTTGGCCAATTAAAGTGCAATTTTTAAACTACACTTTATGACCTTTAGCTAAATATTATAATTATTTTTTGCCCGAAAACGATTTGAAACATTTTGGGCGCTATTAGCTAACCAACGAAGCGTTTAATTGGCTAAACACAAACTGTATATTATTAATTATTTCGTAAAGAGTCTCTCAACTTCCATCTTTCGCTCAAAAAGCGTCTACCATTAATGTCACATGCGGCTTGGGGTCACGGGCCGTGTCAGGGCTGTCTATAAGGCAGTTAGGTGATGCTACTGGTTTGACATTTATCTGTTTTAATCTGGTTGGCCTAACTATTTCGCTACGTCGAGCCCTTGAATTAATTGGCTGTGAATAAGGTCTATGATTAATTTGACTTTAGGTTATTATTGATGTTATGTTGCGGAAGGTTTTTAATTTTGGAAACACTTAATCAAATCTCAGACTTTAAGGGAAAACTTGAATTTTTTTAATCTCTGTAGTTTTTTTTATTAATTTGGAACTAATGACATTATTATTTAAGCTTATAATAATATTTATTTTATAATCTTCATACTTAAAATTCTATTCAACCGATTCACCTTGCAACTAATTAACCAGCTATGTTTAGAAAACTTCACTGATCTATAAATACAACGTTAGTTTTTTAAATAAAATTCACTAGAATACTGAACACTCTATTAGATAATTTAACTGAGCAACTAATTGTTGTGTATTAAATATAATTAAACATACAGTTAACCTCTCATTGTGCATGGGTTGGGCTATAAAATCAATATATCATCATACAAAACAAGTTTCAATGGGCAAGTTTTAATAATTTGCAATCATCAACGATTTAACTTGGATGTTTTTCCACTGGCTTAGCTTATTTCTCTATTTTTTTTTGTGAACGATTTTAGCCAATTCAGCGTATCTTGAGTTTAATCAAAATAAAAAGTTCGTTTCGCTTTGCTTCTGTGTCAATGGCAATCGCTACAGGCGCATTTACATATTGGAGGTTGTTTCCTATTATTTATGAATTTATTTATTTCACTCGACAACAGCTCACATGGGCAGCCTAAGACCCCCTAAAGGGATACACATTGAGTAGTCTCAATGGCGACTGAGTTGAGTTTTTGGGGCTTAATGATGGTTTTTTTTTTCGGTTTGTTTCTTAACGATCGAATAGGTTGCGATAGCGAATATGACTTTAAATAGATGTTCAGTTATACAGGGTCAAATGCATTTGAACTTCCAAGTCAGTTTGAAATGTGTACTTTGTGTTGCATTATTAAGAACAACAACTTAACATTCAACAAGAAGCATTTATTAGCATTGCGAAATGTAAACACAAACTTTTTTTGTCAATCGTTGCTTTAGAAATGTTATAACTAACTAATCAAACCGGTTGAAAACGGAAACATATAACACATTTAAAAACTGGTCATATTATTGTCTGTTTTTATTTGCATTAAATAGTATCAGTTGGCCCAAACGGAGACTCGAAATGTTGAACTGTGTCATCTGTGTGGGCATGGACAACACCGAAAAAAAAACACTCGGTCAGAGCTCATAACTGCTTAACTGTGCATATTTGATTAAAAGCTGAGATGTTTTCGCTATACGATTGCTTGTAAATATTTGCAAAGCTTCAAATAGCCTTGAAAGTGGCATTTTAGTCAAATGGTTTAAGACTTTTAAGGAATTTTGCAGAAGTAACTCAAGAGTTTAGTTTTTGAGTCAATGTTGCTTAAGATCCGAGAAATCATTTTAAAATATTTTATCATTTATATCAAAATTCGTTAAGTGATTAGCAAAGTACGAAGCTTAAGGCATTAACATTTACAGTTATTTTAAGGACCATTCAAACTTCAAGTAATAAAAACTTTAAGATCCACTTTCGCTCTATTCAATGCATTACCAAAACAGTAATATTTTAATTATAGCTTATTTAAAGTTTAACGTTTTTAATCGTTTCTAATTGTGCACAAAGTGCATAACGTTTCTTTTTATATTTAACTTTGAACATAGCATTGCGAAACGAAACATTTTATGTTAATTCTATTTAAAAGGCCTTGTCTAAACTAGCTCTTGTAAATTATGGCCCAAACGTTGCTAATAATGTGTGTCTATACACAAGTGCATATTATGGTTGTCAAGTTTGTAAAATACTTGAAATACACAAAAGCTAAAATATTATATTGCATGCCACAGTGCGCAAAGTTCGTTGCCTAAGTCTTTCGTTTGCCCTTTTGCTGTTTCTGTTTCAGTTTCAATTTCAGTTTGGCTTCAGCTTGTTGGGCATTTCCACTCTGCGTGTGTGTGTGTGGTGTGTTTGTGTGTTATGCTTATGATTTTGGGCTTTGAGCAGACTTGAAGCTGTCTCATATTTGGCCCCAAGTGAATTGGAGCCGTCTTCTTTTTTATGATTTTTGGCTTGCATAAGTTGCAGGCAACTTAGTTGCTTGATACTGTTGCTTTATGGTATAGACAAAGTAACGTATTTTACAGATGAGTTTTAATTGGCAATAAACATGGAAATGAGGCAACCTACAAATTAAGAAACAGGCGTGAAATATGCATTCCCAATATGATACAGCAGCAGTTTTTACTTTAAGCCAAGTTCACACTGCATTGGAACTGTACTATTAACGCAATTTCTAGTTCAAGGTACATACTATACTTTATTGATGTACTTCACATCTGTATTACGTACGGTTTGTCGTTTTGCCTTGTCATGTTGCCATTGCAGAACACTGCCCCCAGACCGTTTGCCAGACTCAAACCAAAACTGCTCAACTGTGAAAGCACATTTTCAAGTCAAGTAGCTATGATAAAATATATAGATATATATATGACTTACTTATGGTAAATAGGCCAGGTGACAAAGCTGAGAAGCAACAATTAAACCCGTTTAGTGTTGCATGAAATTTAGCGATTTCTACAAAACGATGATGCGAAACAACAAGGCGTGCAGATGCCCTATACAGAGAGAGTTAATTGTATATCCATATATTTATAATTGCTTTTCGAGATACAAAGGGAAACCATTTGTAAATGAAAAGAAATGAAACTTTCAACATATGGTTACAGGAAAAGAAAGCTAAAAAAAAAATAAAATATATATTTTTAAAACAAAACTTCTTAAACTTAAACTTCTTCATTTCATGAAAGGAAATCTTACAAAATCGATACTTTTAAATGTATATATTGCTCACCAGTTGTGTATTTAATATAAACTTAACTACCAAACAAAAGTTAAAGCAGGAAACAGAATAGATAAGTTAAAGGTCTATAGCACCCCTTTACCTGAGCATTGATAACAGGGTATTTCCAGCAGCTGCAAGCAAGTCCAAGTTGCTTTCAAATACTGACTGCGGCTAGAAATGTCACGCTGCGACTTGGCCGAAAGAGCCAGAGTTTTCCATATTTCATTAAAAGGGGCACGAGTTGCGGCGCTTTTGGCTTCGTGCCCCACACACAATGTGTACATAGACAAGATGTGGCCAAGTGTAACGTGGCCAGCAAAACACAAACCCAAAACCCAAACTCAAAATTCAAAAAGAGGCAAGCGCCAAGCTCCAATCTCCGATTTTGCAATTGCTGTGTTTTGGTGTTGCAGGCGATTGCAGACGGCTATCAAAAAAACGTTGGTGGCATGCTGCATGCTGCGTGTATGTGTGCTGTTGTTGCTGCTATTGCAACTTGCAACACTCTGTCATAAGATAGCTGGTGGTCTGGTCTGGTCTGGTCTCCTGGCGCACTTGTATTACAAGTTGTTGCAAGTTGTTGTTGTTGCTGCTGCTACCATTGTGTTATTATTTAACCAATCAGCCAGCCGTCCAGACATTCGCCCCGTCTCGCATTGCGTAATCATAAAGCCAACTGAAAATGCAAAGAAATGCGAAATCGGCGCACGCGCAATCTAAAAAAATTAAAATGGAAAAACAAAAAAAAAATGTACCCATTAGAAACCCGTTTGCCGCAGCTATTTCAGAATTAGCCCAGTTTGTGTGGCTTGCGACACTTGTTGCCATATTCCATTGACTGGTTGCCCGGAATGTGGCAAGTGTAATAGGCCAACAACAAAAGCAAAAGTAACTAATTCTGTTTTTTTTTTTGAATCACCTTTTAATATAGCGCTCAAAATGCTAGATCTATCGCCGGTGCAAGAGTACTATAAGGATAAGACCGTGTTCATAACGGGCGCATCCGGTTTCATGGGCAAAGTGCTGCTGGAGAAGCTGCTCTATTCATGCCACTCACTCAAGGAGGTGATCATCATTTGCCGCCCGAAGCGTGGCAAGACACCCGAAACGCGTCTCGAGGAGATGTTCAAGTTGCCCATCTTTCAACGCATCAAGGACGAGCGGCCACATATGCTCAAGAAGGTGACCATCTACCAGGGTGATGTTACCTATGACTGTGAGTTTTTTTTGGTTAGCTTTAAGCAGCTACTTTATCATTGCCTTGACTTGACCTTATTTGGCAGTGTTGGGTTTGAGTGGCGATAGCCTGAAGCATGTTGTGGAGCATACAAATATTGTGTTCCATTTGGCTGCCACATTGAAGCTGGAGGGTAATCTGCGCGATGCCATCGATATGAATCTGATGGGCACACAGCGTGCTCTGAACGTGGCCAAAGACATGAAACAGTTGGAGGCATTTGTCCATCTATCGACGGCATTTTGCAATTGCGATCAGGAGGTTATGTACGAGAAGGTCTACGAGTTTGCGCACAAGCCCGAAGATCTGATGCGTTTGGCCGAATGGATGGACGTTAAGACATTGGATGCTATAACACCCGATCTGTTGAAACCCCATCCCAACACCTACACCTATTCGAAGCGACTGGCCGAACTTTTGGTTCGCGATCATTACGAAACGATGCCGGTCATCATAGCCCGTCCGAGTATTGGTAAGTCTTATATTATTTGTTTTTATATGATGTCATTGGTATAAGCCTGCTTAAAAGCCATCTGCATAACAGCTATGGGGCTGCTGGGGGCCGGGATGCCTCAAGGCGTGCTTGCTTTGCTTCCTTAGTAATATGTCTTTAATTTTCGTCATACTTTAAGCATTTTTATTTTTCCTTTTTCCTTCAAACATTTATGCTGTTTTTATACCCTGACCCATTGAAAATGGTTTAAAAGGGTATAATGGTTTTGTGCAAAAGTATGTAACAGGCAGGTGGAAGCATCTCCGACCCCAAAAAGTATAAACAGCCGAGTCGATATAGCCATATCCGTCCGTCTGTTCGTCCGTCTAGACTCTAGAGCTAGAGACTCCAGATTTGGAACATAAGCTCGTCTAATCCCTAGGCAGTAAAACTTTGCTTTCGATAACACTTCCCGGTTGAGAAACACCGGAGATATGAAAAATTAAAGTTAAGTCAAGTATGCACACACATATACTTGCAAGCACAGACTGTTCGCGTAAAGTACAGGGTATCGTCTAGTCGGGATATCTCGAGTAGAGCCTTCTTACTTGTTTTTTTTTATTATTATTGTGTATTTTTCCATCGCTGTCCGGCCATTAAAAGCTGATGTGCCATCTAATCTCTCGCCTTTACGCTTCGCCATGCCATTAATATACGCTTAGCTTTACACTAGTTTCTTGCCAGTACTTTTAATTGATTAGACAGATTTTACAAATGTAATTGCAATTATATTGGCACATGAAGTAAATAATCAGTAACTTTCCTTAGATTAAGCCGGTTTTTGTTATTTTGCAAAGCTGCAAATTGATCGGCCTACATTTAATCGGTTTGATCTTTTGGATAGTTGCTACTTGCATACTTGAGTTAATTTCATATATATATAATTTCCATATCTCCGGTGTTTCTCAACTGATTTCAATTCACAGCTTATCATTATTTCGTTTAATGTTTCAAACCGCGTCTCAAAGTTTTCCAAGTTCAACATTTTGTTGTTATCAATCATATGTGTATATCGGAAATGGGCAGAGTTATCGAAAATTTGAAACAAACCTTTACTGCTGAGGGAGTGGCATCTCTGAAACAAATTTTGTCTCCATATTTGTGCTATCGGAAACTTAATATTTTTCATACATAGTTCATACAAATAGTTTTCAAAGCTTTAATTGTATTTCGAGCTCATATATATATATATTGGAAGCAAATACTTAAATGGTGTGTTGCATAGTGTAGGTTTGAACAGTTTTGAGAGACAATTTGTCCGTATAACAATTGATAAATTGATGATATTGTATAAACTTCTCATAAAGTTGTCAAAAGTTTAATACTTTTAGCCAGCAATCTGTAATGGGGATTTGTAGGTAACTGGCCGCTTAAGTTGGCTAATAGACAGCTCCACTTAAAACTTGATTTGGGTGTGTCCAAAGCTTCAAGTTAAAACGTCTTTTTTTGTTTGTCGCTTACGATAATTAACTGATTTGGGATGGCACTTACATTTGTGTGCATCTACATATGTGTGTTCGTTTTATGTGTTATCTCAGCAAACTGTGTGGCACGTACTGTGGACATACTTACATACATTGTATGTTTCTGTGTTTCATTTTGCTTTAATCCCTTATGCGCGCTTTTGTTGACAACGCTTGCTAAGCTCACAATTCACACCAACTGCAAACACCGCAAACATCAACAACAACAACAACAACGGAACTGAAAAAAAGTGTGCCAAAGTATGTTAAGTACACTGGGGCTTACACACACTGTTAGTGTACTGTCTGGCAAGGCTTAACATCTTCGATACATTGTAAGATCAATCGATATGTGTCAACAGATGATTGCTTGCCAGACAGCGCTGTCCTTTGCATATTGAACATATTGGTATAACAGTCTGTGTCAAAGTGCCCGCCCACACAAACAATAATAACTATCTGTCAACATAAACACAACGGTGCTTACTGCAAATAAGCATACAAAGAAATCAACAAAGCAAAACTTTAACTGCTTGCAAGCTGCTCTATGCATACAAACGAAATCTGCGTCATTGACCAACAAGTTCAATGAGCATAAAATTATTTTGAACCAATCGAAATTTAAACTACAACAAAAAATCACAAACGCAAAATACGACCCTTAAACGAACCCCGCCTCTTTCTTCCACATAATCAAGTTGAACAGCTTAAGCTCGCAAAAAAAAAAAACAAAAAAATATCCTCTGCTTTTTGTTCAGCGGAAATATACACACGCACAGCAATTAAAATACCTACGCTCACGCCTATACCAACAACGCCTTCGCATTATTTCCCCTGGTGCCGCTGGATCAGTTCCTTTACTGAACGAATCTCCTGCAGTTTCACCATCGGCCTATGAGCCCGTGCCCGGCTGGGTGGATAATTTGAATGGACCCACCGGTCTGATGGTTGGCGCCGGCAAAGGCGTCATCCGATCCATGCTGATTGATACACGCTACAAATCGGAGGTTATACCGGTGGATTACGCCATCAATGGCTTGTGCGTCATACCCTATCAGTTTGTATCGTCGCAACAGAAACCAGTGGATGTGCCCATCTATAATATTACATGCGCCGACCACCGCAAGATGCAATGGGGCGAAGTTATTGAGATGAGCAAAAAGATTGGGTATCAGTATCCAATGGAGGCGGGTCTCTGGTATCCCGATGGCTGCATAACCACCAACAAATTTCATCACAACATCAATGTGGTGCTCTTCCATTGGCTGCCCGCCTATGTCATCGATTTGATACTCCTCATTTTGGGCCAAAAGCGTTTGTAAGTGTTGTTTCCCCAAAAAGCCGAGATGCACAGACTACAATTTTGATATTCCTCCTCCCCACACCTGTCCAAACGCAACACCCTAAAAACCTGCTTAGTATGATTCGTGTACAGAATCGCATTTCCATTGGCTTGGAGGTGCTCCAATTCTTCACCATGCGTGCCTGGTATTTCAAATCGGATGCCTATGCCTCGCTCTGGGCTATGTTGACGCCAGCGGACAGAAAAAAGTAAGACGCAAAGTACATAATTGACAGACTAACGTGTAATAACGTCAATAAAATAGCTTTAATATGGACATGGATCCCGAGGAAACAATACCCATGTACATTGAGTCCTGTGTGACAGGCGGTCGTCAATATCTGATGAAGGAATCACCCGAATCATTGCCAAGGGCGCGTCGCCAGCTCAAGTTGTAAAATCAAACAATCTCTCAGTTTCAAAGAAAAAACACATATCCACTTCACCATTTACCTCTTGTAGGATGTATCTGCTGGATCGTGCTTGCAAGACGATCATCGTTGGTTCCCTATGTTACTGGACGTTCGGCTTTGTGACACGCCTTCTGGGCGTCTAAGTCCGGGGAGACTTACGCAAAAGAATATAGCCAAAACCTTATCGCGCTTTAAAGATATTGCTTTTTTATACCTACAAACATACTTACCATATAATTTTGAAGCTTTTTTTTAACGACAAGTTTGTAAGCGAAACAAACATTGTCAGTGCTTAGGTTCGCTTTTATTTTGGGGTACAAAAGCATTGGGTTTAACTTTACGTTTAAGAGTTCTATCAAATGAAATAAAAATAATAATCGGTTCGAAAACTTCAATGTGTACGTGTAACGAGTGCTTTAAAAGGACAACAACAACAACGAGAGCAATGCCAAAATAAATGCATTATACAACACACAACACGACCAACACACAAAAATAAACAACACCAAAATTTTTTAGTTCCTGCTATATACAATTAAGACCTCACAAGCACTCACATTTACATTCAAATTCACTACTCACAACACTTACACACACACACACACACACTTGCAATTAATTGGCTATTGGTTATCATCCAGCAAGAAGAACAACAATCATCATGGGCTTCGTGGTATGTAGAGAGCCAACAAAGTGTTAACAATAATCCATATGCATAGTTAAATACTCTTGTTGTTCTTTGCCCTATATATAGTATCGCCAGCTGCCTATGAGCCACTGCCTGGCTGGGTGGATAATCTAAATGGACCCACTGGCCTAATGATTGGCTGTGGTAAGGGTGTCATACGCTCCGTGCTGGTCAATCAGGAGAACAAGGCTGAAGTCATTCCAGTGGATTATGCAATTAATGGTCTCATTGTCATACCCTATGAATTCAATAAGCAAGCCAAACGACCCATCGATGTGCCCGTCTATAACATTACAAATGCTGACCACAAAAAGATGACCATGGGCACTGTTGTCGAGATGAGCAAGCGCATCAACAAGCAGGTGCCATTTAATGCTGGTCTCTGGTATCCAAATCCCTGTGTCACAACAAATGAATTATATCATAAATTCAATATTGTCATGTTCCACATGCTGCCCGCGTATCTATTGGACTTCTTAATGCTCATACTGGGTCAGAAGCGATTGTTAGTTGAAAATAACGTTCAATCTTTATAATTGATGCTAATGAGTTTATTTTCTACGCAGCATGTTGCGTGTACAGGATAAGATCTTGACTGGTCTGAGTGTGTTGCAGTTCTTTACGCTCAATGCCTGGACCTTTACATCCGAGAACTATGCCTCACTCTGGAATAAACTTGGCGAACAGGATAAGGCCATGTTAGCAATGACATAATTGCAAAACGTATTAGATATTTAACAAAGTGTTTTTTAATTTGTAGTTTCAATATGAACATGAACGTGAAGGAAACCGATGAGGAGTACATGATAATTTGTGCTCAAGGTGCACGTCGATTTATTCTAAAGGAAAAGGATGAGGATATACCCAAAGCGAAACTACACATGAGCATGTACGTAAACCGAGAAATAACCAAGAAAAAGAGTATCTTTAATATGTTCTTCCTTTATTTTAGTCAATGGGTCGTCGATATCGTTTGCAAGACCCTTATTGTTGGCCTTTTTGTCTATTATATGCTCAAATGGACAGGAGTACTGGCAATGTTTTGAATCTCGTTTCGATAGATTCTTTTGCTTTTGTGGTCTTCGGGAATTTATGTAGTCAATTGGATTAAGTTATAATTAAATATTAGTTAAAATGGTATTCCCAAAGTAAATAAATGCATTTAGGTTTTTTGTACACATCATAAACTTTTTTTCTTCTCTTTTTTTCAAGCATTGTTTTATACAACATGTTACTTTTATAATTGTAGTTTCATTAATATTTATTCTGCCTGTACGCAGTTACACCTTCTGTGGCAGAGCCGGTGCCTGGTTGGGTGGACAATATGAATGGACCTACAGGTGTTTTAATTGGTGCTGGCAAAGGAGTCATTCGCTCAATGATCTGCAATGGTGAGCTCAAGTCGGAGGTTATACCGGTGGATATTGCGATCAATGGATTGATTCTGATACCCTATCACAATAGCCTGGCTAAGCACAAGTAATTGTTTCTACACACTTTACCTACCTAGTTACTTACGCTGTGTTATAATCTTTTAGGTCCGTTCTGATACCCGTTTATAATCTTACTGTTGATGATGCCAAGAAGCACACCTGGAAATGGGTTATGGATGTGGGCAGAGATTTGTGTCTCAAATATCCGTTCGAAGTGGGCCTCTGGTATCCCGATGGCAATATGACAACCAACAAATTCTATCATACTTTCTGTTCCATCCTTTTCATGTGGATTCCGGCCTATATTATTGACTTTCTTTTGGCCATCTTTGGCCAGCGTCGCTTGTGAGTTTTGCACCCGTTAACGATCCACACTTTATCTCAGCTTGAGCTTTATTTGCAGCATGGTTCGTGTACAAACAAAGATATCCGTGGGCCTTGAGGTGCTGCAGTTCTTTACCACACGAAATTGGGACTTCAAGTCAACGCATTATGAGCAAATCTATAAAGAAATAACCGAAGAAGATCGCAAAATGTACGGTATATGTATATTGGATCAAGACGAAATACCCAATTCTAAATCGGGATTAAAAATCATATAAAATTCACCTATCACCGAATTTCATCATAATGTATCAATTGCATGTCGAGATATATATCAAACTTTGAATCCATAGCATGGAGTCTGACTTAATTTTTTAATCGTTTCAAAATAGTTTCAAAACCAACACTGACGATGTGGACGATTACGAATATATGAAAACAAGCATTCTGGGCGGCCGTAAATATGTTGTGAAGGAACCCCTAACATCATTGCCCAAGTCTCGCATTCAGCTACGATTGTAAGTATCTAAATGAAATTACACAAATGATTATTATTAATTTGTTATTCTTTCCATAGCATGTATGTGTTGGATCGCATCTGCAAGACTGTTATAACAGTGGGTTTTGTCTACTGGGCCACGCAAAAGCTGGGACTGATTGATCTGGTGCGGCATGGAATAAAGGCAGTTGTCAAACATTGACAGTTATTTATAATTAACCCCTATACAAATAACCCTATGTAAATGATATACGGGATAGAATAAGTTTTTTATACCCTTAACCCATTGAAAATGGGTAAAAAGGGTATAATGGTTTTGTGCAAAAGTATGTAACAGGGAGAAGGAAGCATCTCAGACCCCATAAAGTATATATATTCTTGATCAGCATCAACAGCCGAGTCGATATAGCCATGTCCGTCTGTCCGTCCGTCCGTCTGTCCGTCCGTATGTATGAACGCGTCGATCTCAGAGACTATCAGAGCTAGAGACTCCAGATTTGTTACATAAGCTCGCCTAATCCCTAGGCAGTACAAGTTTGTTTTAAATTTTCGATAACTCTTCCCGTTTCCGATATACACATGTAATCGATAACAACAAAATCTTCAATTTGGAAAACTTTTTGATGCAGTTTGAAAGATTAGACTAAATAAAGACAATCTGTGAAAATTTTATTGAAATCGGTTGAGAAACACTGGATATATATATATACATACACACACTCACACATACTTGCAAGCACTGACTGTATGCGTAAAGTATCGGGTTAAGGGTATAGTCTAGTTGGGATTTCTCGACTAGAGCCTTCTTACTTGTTTGTATTACATATGTACTAATCGGTTCCCTCAAGTACTTGTCAAAGCTCCAATAGGATTTCAGGTTTTTGTACACGCATTTATAAATAAAGATTTTTACTGAAAAATACGTTTGGTGATTTATTTTTGGGTGTTTCTGCTTAAGGGAAACTAAATAACTACCAAAATAACTGTTTTTAAATTGAGTAAAAAAAAAAATAAACTATATAATATCGCACGAGAGCAGTACTAAGATATTATTGCAGAAGTCACATGGAAGTCGTACATAACTTAGGCGAGATGAGCTTAGATCATGACTAAATAAAAAATCAAACGAGTTGGAGATTGTAAAAATAAACCGAATCCTAAATACTACGAACGATACGTATAATAATTCGCATAAAAGCATGCGCCTAAAAGCAGCGCACAACTTTGTAATTTTGCATCAGCCCAAAATTCAACGCCTAATTTTACGGAGTATGTCAGAAGGGGATGTTTTTGCACGTGCCTAAAAGTATGCAATTGAAACAAAAAAAATGTAGGCAAAAAAGGTAAAATTTATAAGGATGGGTGGAGGGGCGTATTGTTGTAGAATTTTAAAAATACTGCATTTCTATT
This sequence comes from Scaptomyza reducta, assembly GCA_035044485.1. Classification (NCBI taxonomy): domain Eukaryota; kingdom Metazoa; phylum Arthropoda; class Insecta; order Diptera; family Drosophilidae; genus Scaptomyza; species Scaptomyza reducta. Next base: position 683,046 of record JAWNNV010000148.1, on the reverse strand, counting down.
GCGCTTTGTTTGATTGTGTTTGTTGAGTCAACATTTTGCAAATTTACGGAAATGTTGAATGATAATATTTTGTCACATCTTCCCGAATACAATTATGTTAGTTTATTCGATGTTTACACATTTCAAAATTTATTCTCATACTGATTGACTGGCAGCATAAACCAATACCTAACGCACTTAAGTTGACAGGTAGCTGCACTTAAGGCGTACACTGAATAGCACTTATGCCTTCTACCCAAAAAATGTGTACTTAAATCGTAATCAAAGTACTCTAATGTGGACCGATTAAGAAACACTACACGTGCCTACTTGGACAAAGATTCTGTAGAACTATTACCATTTATTTATATCTCTATTGGAAATTAATTTACAAATGGCTGCCGCTTCTCTGGCTGAAGTCCAAGGTGTGTTAACTCCTAGTTGTGGTTACTTAGCACATCATACAATTCTTATACATCTATATATAGCATGTGGCTGTTGTCTCCCCATAACACCACTTAAGCAGTGGAGAGCCTCTGCTTCTCTTTCTTTCCATCTCCGAAAGGCAGCGACACACGTATGCGCGCCATTGAAGCGATATTCGTTTGTTGTTGTTGTTTCCGATGTTTGCTTGTGCGGCTCAACGTTAAATCGGACATTTTGCTTATAAATAGACGTTGTCCGGTTTGAGATCCACCATTTGAAACTCAACTGTCGGTGTGTGTGAATTGAACAATTGAACGAAAGCGCCTTCGATTATCGCACTAGGCATTAAGGTGACACCGAAGGACATTCAAAATAAAAGACACTGGCAAACTAAAATAATTATTAATATATTTATGTATTTGTCTGTGAGAGTGAAAAGTGCATTTAAAAAATAAAAGCCAAGCTTAAGTGCAACAATATGATTGTGGAAAAAGTGGTGAGTAAAAGTGTATATCAGAAATATGAAGAGCTTTAAAGTCAACTTTAAAGAACTTTACGTAAATGTTAAAAAAACTTCAAGTGAAGAAACAATGTATTATTTTGAAATAATTTGCATAGCATAAACATTTTATTTTGGACAAATACTGCAGGAAAATAAACTTTGAAAACTTAAAATATTAAAATGAAGTTTAAATAATAATTAGAAATATAGAAGTTGAACTAAAATGAACGATGATTTTATGTGAAATGATTTTTTTTCAAACAAAATATAGCAAGAAAATGAATTTTGAAGATTTAAATATTAAAATCAAGTTTAAATAATAGTTTGAAATAAACAAATAGAACCAGGGATTCAGGTAATATATAGAAAAAGAAGGATATTGAAAAAATATTTTATAATGCGTGTGACAAATGTTGGTATATGTATAGAAAAATCTAAAAAATTGATTAATTCATTTGGTAGTATTATAAATTATGCAACTTAAAAGTGTTAAATGCAGATGAAACGGAAGAAAAATGGTTTAATCAGGAAGTTTGATATCGAAAATGTTTGCACTATGACGCTGATATTGAAACTTTGACTCGAACGCATGCTCATTATTATTAACTCTTTTTGTCTTCAATTTATTGTAGTTAGTTTGTGGCACGTACACCGCTCCATTGCACAAACTTATTTGGGGGGAATCGGGGATCGTTTTATTTGCTTGTGAGCGTAAAAGTACCAAAAATAAAAGACGCTGATGATAATTTATAGAATTAGTGAGAAATAATCAAGTACATTTATTAGTGGACAAGTGTGAATTGTTTGTGTAAATACGCCAGCTAGCTGCTAAAATACATGATTATGTTTAATACATGATGATGATCGATAGATATAGTTAGATAAATGGATAGATGGATGGTTTTGTGCCCACGCTGGAGCGGAGGGCGCGCTTCGGCGTTTACCAGTTGATGCGTCTGTGGGCAAATATATATATGAATATAGTGATATAGTATTTGTTTTCATACAGGTTGTGTCCCCTTGAAACTTCCTAATTGTGAAACGAGAGAGAGAGAAAAAACGTGGGTGGTTTCTAACCCCAAAACGTAACGTAATTCTTAATCAATCGAGTTGCTTTATGAATTTCTTTCCACCAAGTACGTAAAGCTCTATTCTCATTCTCATTTCGTGCTGTGAGACAGATAAAAGTAAAAATATATTTACTGTAAATTGAAAAAATTCCAAAAAAGTATTTGTACAACATGTCGCTGTTATGGGAACGTTATGTGCGTCCGGGCCTGAACCAGATGAGCAAGCAAGTCGAACTAATTGGTGGTAAGGCAACTGGTGCACTCTTGTGGAAGCGCGTCACCTTTCTGGTGGCCACTCCGGCTATTGTCCTGTGCATGATCAATGCCTACAGTAGCACCAAGCATGCCGAGGAGCATCTGCGTCCACAATTTATCAAGTACGAGCATTTGCGTCGTCGCAACAAACCCTTTCCATGGGGCAACGGGGAGCGCAGTCTTTTTCACAACTCGAATGCAAATGCGCTAACTGATGGCTATGAAGTCTAAATGCTGTCAGCTGTCAGCGATGATTGTTCTAATCAGTTATTATTCAAGATTAATCATTATGTATTTTCATCGTTGGTAAGCACAGCAATTCTCACGCCAAAATGCTCTTTAGCAATAACTTTCCTACTCCTAGATTCGTATATTTCAAGAGCAGCTGTTTCCAAAACTATATCAGATCCTTTAATGTTAATGTGCAAGATACATATGTATGTATGCATGTATACATGAATGTGTGTAAATAAAACCGAACCTAACGCGCGCAGACACAAACACATACGCACGCATTTACAGTTATAACCGGGGGATTGGTGGGGCGTGACCGATCTACTTTCGCTTTCTCAAGAAAAAAACATTTGATAACAATATTTTTTATATATAATTGCCATGCTGAACCTGTACTCGACTTACAATTATTTTTTAGTGTTTATTATTTCCCTCCGATTGTAATGCATAATATTTCTGTTATGGTTTGTTTGTGCGCAATTTATCACACATGCTTTTACGATCACAGTACGCACGATTGACCCTGAATCTTTGGGCGTTTGCGTGTGTGTGTACAAGTTGTATCGTTGAGTTTTTTTTATAGCATAGTTGAAGAGGTCTCTTGTTTTTTTTAGGAGAATAGCTTAGAGAGTTTTTCTTAATGTTTAATAACAAGTTGTAAATATTTGTATCTTAAATTTTCTTTCGGAGTACATTGTATTACTTTTCTACCCTTTGGTACTGGTTGGGATATTCTTTTTTTCTTTTATTCAGAAGTATCCCTAACTATTTGTGAGTATAAGCTTTCGGTTTCGGTTGCTCTTATTTTTGTGGGTCACCAAGCACTTGTCAACTGAGTACTCACATTTAATTGCTTGGTGCTTTGACTCAAAAAAAAGAAAAGAAAGGAAAAAAAAGAAACAAAACCACGTCTGGGAAAAACATGAAAACAAAACGTGCGCCCATGACTTAAGGCAGAGATGGTGATCATCATTAATCAATCGCATATTGTTTGGGGTTTTTATGAATGAAGCAGCGCTGTGTGTTCTTGTCAACAGCTACAGCCCTGAGCGGACACAAGAAAGACGAGATACAAATGTATCTGTAACAGAGAAAGAAAAGACAGCTTGAGATACAATTGTGTATCTGTTACAATAATATGTAGCGTCCTTGCACTGCTGCAGTCAGTTGTTGACAATAATTGCCGAAATCTCTTCGAGATCTGAGCTAACTACTACAAAAATATCATTAAACAAATACGTGTGGTGTATCAATGCGCATACGACGTGTTGTCCCAAGCAATTCACACCGTTTTGTTATGGGCAGGCACTTTCGATGATGATTGCCAGTTTATGGATGATGATGAGAGTGTTTACTGAAAACAAAAAAACCTTACGACATGCCCAACGATCTTCAAGCTCTCCTCAACACACACACACTCACAAATGACGCTCCCAGCAAATTAGACTCAAATGTGTGTGTTGCACATAAATATCTATGTGCGATATGTATCTAAGAGCTATTAAAGTGAAGTGCGTTCGAGGCTTAATTTGCACGGGGGCTTAAGTAAATATATTTAACGCACTTGATTAAATTGCTCAAATGGCAAACAAATTATTGCGAGTTGCCACTTGCCAAAACTTAACTTAACCACTTACTCAAATAGTTACTCTCCTTCTTCACTCCCCCCTCTTTCTTACTTACACAGTTGGAGCGTGCCACGAAATCGGAACTGTGCAGCGCCCTTGCCTTAGTTGTGCTCACATTGAGCATTTACGCATTCTACACACATCTACAAGCGTATCTGAGGTCGGTGCTGCTCTCGCTGCGTTTGTCGGGACCACCATCGTTGCCCTTTTTGGGCAACTGTTTGCTGATCAATGAAAAGGATCGTAAGTATTTCAGATCAAATGTGTTTAATTACGTATACGTCACGTACTTCCACATTTTTCTTGTAGTTATGAGGAAACGTGCCGCGAAAGCCTTCGATCTATATGGATCACTTGTGCGAGTTTGGGTGCTATTGTTTCCATTCTTTGTGGTACTGCAGCCAGAAGATCTACAGGTCATACTCTCCTCCAAGAAGCACACAAACAAGGTGTTCTTCTACCGCTTGATGCATAACTTTCTGGGCAATGGCTTAATAACCAGCAGTGGGACCAAGTGGAGCACACATCGCAAACTCATACAGCCGGCATTTCATTTGAGCCTGTTGGAGAAGTTCATTGACACATTTGTGGATGCCTCGCAATCGCTGAATGACCATCTGGATGCTTCCGCCCTGGACATGGAGGTCAACATAGCCAAATATGTGAATAATTGTGTTATTGATGTGCTAAATGGTAAGTTTATGAGTAAAGAGAGATCTCAGAAATGTTTTTCTAATTAATCTTATCATTGCAGAGGCTGTTCTGGGCGTGCCCATCAAGAAGAAGGGTGAGGATCTGATGGAGGAATCACCGTTCCGAAAGGGCAAACTAATGATGCCCGCTCGTTTTGCGCAGCCCTGGCTCCTTCTAGATGCCATCTACCAGCTGACATCGCTGGCCAACGATGAGCTTAACCAGAAGAAGCGTCTTAATGATTTTACCCGTCAGATGATCAAACGACGTCGCGAGATTATGGCCAATAACAATGTGGAGCGCAAGTGTTTGTTGGACTATATGATTGAGATCTCGGAGAGCAATCCGGAGTTTAGTGAGGAGGACATTATCAACGAGGCATGTACATTTATGCTGGCTGGTCAGGACTCGGTGGGTGCTGCCGTTGCCTTTACCATCTTCCTGCTGGCACAGAATGCGGACTCACAGCAGCAGTGTCATGAGGAGCAGGAGCGCATCTTTGACTATAGCAAACGTGCGCCCACAATGAGCGATTTGCGTGACATGCGCTATTTGGAGATGTGCATTAAGGAGGCACTGCGTCTGTATCCCAGTGTGCCGCTCATTGCCCGCAAACTAGGCGAAGAGGTGCGTCTGGGCGCCCACACATTACCCAAGGGCAGCAACATCTTTATCTGTCCGTATGCCACCCATCGCCTGGCACACATCTATCCCGAGCCAGAGAAATTCAAGCCGGAACGTTTCGCCACCGCACACGTGGAGCAACGTCATCCGTACGCATTTATACCATTTAGCGCCGGACCGCGCTACTGCATCGGCAATCGTTTTGCCATCATGGAGATCAAGACAATTGTTTCCCGCCTGTTGCGCAGCTATCAACTGCTGCCCGTGCCCGGCAAGACAACATTTGAGGCCACATTTAGGATTACTCTGCGCGCTTCGGGTGGACTCTGGGTGCGACTTAAGCCGCGCCAGCAGCAGCATGATGCAGTCTAGTGGTTGGAAATTAGTGTAGACAACGGAGCCAAGACACCTGCGGGCTTAGAAATCCATCAGAAGAAGTCCTTAAAGTCCTTTCTAGTTACTCAAGAAAAACATTGTGTAGCTTCTTTCGTTAAGTTGACAACGTAATAATCCTTGACGTAGTCCTAAGATTGCTTGTATTAGATAAGGAAGGTCTATGAACGTCATATATAAGCGTTTCTTTATAGGATTTCATGTAACAAAGATTTTAAAAAAGTTATCAACATTTCGTCAAGTTTGCAAAACGGATTGCTGTGCTTCTTCCAAAGCTTCTCAGTTTAAGAACAAACTTAGTTTCTTTCATTAAACTCTTGAAGTAAGGACTCGAGTATCTTCATGGAATCATGCCCATATTAAGACAGTCTGTTGGCTTCGTTACAATTTAACTTTAATTAGTATGGTAAATAGATATGTATGTATGTATAAATCGATACAATAATTTAAATATTTAGCCTTTGTCTAGCCTAAGTGCAGTGTGCGATGTGCAATGTGCCTGTGCCAAGTGCCTAATAAGTTTGTTGGGTGCATTTTATTTTGGATTCGGATTTGGATTATAATAAGTTCGCATATGCATCCATATATATTTATATATATCTTTATGCACATGTAGTATGTATATTCGAGTGTTTCGTATAGATTATCCTTGGGTTTGTTTTTTGTTTTTAAACACAAAAAAATAGAAAAAAAAATCAATGACATTTGCAATAATAAAGTGAAATAAGCGACACACACAAAAAATAACAAGCTAGGACGTGATATTTTTCGTTTCGTTGAATCTATTGATGAGACTGCGCGCTCGTGACTCGTGCCTATGACCATGACCGATCCCATGTCCATGTCCATTTCCATTTCCATTCCCCAGCCCGTGCCTGTGCCCGTTTCCATTTCCTTGCCGCTGTGCGCTGGCCACCGTATGCTGTTGGGCAAGACGCTCTGTCGTCTCAAGAACGCGATTGCTCAGCCGCGTTGGCGTTGCGGCCCGTTGGGGCAGCGGTGAACTGGGCATTGATTGGGTTTGCATTGGTCTCGCTTTACTGGCAACAATGTTGCTACAGCTGCTGCTAGCGCTGACGACAGCGGCGGCTATATAAAGAAGGATACAAAGGATCAACAATGGAAACAATGTGCATATTATTGCTTAATGATTACATTTACTAATGCGGCCCATGCTCGCGACCTGGCCTATTTTGTTGGGATCTGTAGCAGCAGGAGGCTTTTTAGCAGGCTTGTTATATGCAGCTGCAGAAGCAGCAGCAGCGGCATTGGATTGTTGAAACTTGTGCTTCAGTTGGGACACCTTTGACTTGGAGTCACAATTTGATTTGGTGGCATGCGGCTTCAGTTTTTCACGACTGCAGCTATCTTCTAAAGATTTCTTGCGCATTTTTATTGTATTAGTAAAGTCGGAAAGCATGATGGGTTCACTCTTGGCGGGCAGCTCCAGTGACGGCATGCTGCTTACGAATGTGGACGTTGTTGGACTGTCGGCTATTTCAATTTGGCCGCTTGCTTTGGCTATCTGCTCCAGCTTGTTTTTGGCCAGTGTCAGCAGTAGCGTTTCCTGTATACCCTGGCTGCCATTGGAGCATTCACTGTAGCCAGAGTCACTGCGTTCGCTGCACTGTGATTTGTCGCGCAGCTTCATAACTCCTGCAGTTGTCTTCCGCTTGTCCACATGCGGCATCTCTACGCTGAAATCATCCTCCTCTTCGTTAAGGGAGGCCATTTGCGTGCCGCCCGCACTCGCACTGGCTGCAGCACTTAGCATGCCCAGGCCGGAGATTGAGGGCCGTGGACTATTGCAGGCACCCATTGCAATGGCCGAATTGCGACGAGAGGCGGATAGCGTGGCCATGCGACCCAGTGCCCGTATAGCATTGCCAGTTTTCTTCATAGGGTGGCGCAAAGCAAAGCAAAGCACAAACAAGCAAGGCATAGGATTATAAACATAACAAAATGAAGGCAACGGTTAGTTTTGAGCAGCTGTGGCAAAGGGAAAATATTTGACTAACCTGCCACTTGCGTCGTATTATAAACTTCTTGAGCTTATCTGTGCATATTTTGTTGTTGCTGAGATTCTCGTCATGACGCTGGCACAGCCACTTCGATTCCAGGCACTGCTGTGCAGTCAGACGCTCCTCCTTGCGATGCACGAGTAGCTGCGATATGAAGTCCTTGGCCTGTTGTGAGCTGTTGTTTATAAATTTGTATAAATAGTTAAAGAAACAAGTTTAAAGAATAGATTTTTGTTTCACACTTACACGCAATCGAAAGCCTCATCATCATAGTCGTAATCTGCGCGCGTTATATTCGAAAAAGTTTCCACATCCGAGTCGCCCATAAATGGTGACAGGCCAGACAGACTGCAAAAAAGTGAATAATATTTTAAACACAGAATTAAGGTAAGAATGTTTATCTAGCAAATAGCCTGTATCAATCAGATTTTTTATATTGTTATACCGTTGTTAAGTTCATATTCAAATTATAAAAGGTTTGCAAAATATATTTTTCAAGCCAACAAAAATAAGCACAATAAAAACATGAATCTTATATGAATTTAAATGAGATGGAAAACTAAAAAATTCCATACTTAGTATACGGTAAAAAAACTTAACTTTGTGTTATTTTGATCTTATAATTTTGGTTTTCTACAGATGGTTACATCAATCGATGTTAAACTGTTAGATTCATAAACTTTCCTGCCTTGTATTTAAAATTATATCAATCATGGAGGAAATCTCTCCAAAGTACTAAAACTTACAGCACATAGCAAATAACGCCAACGCTCCACATGTCCGATTTGAAATCAATAGGTTCATAGCTAATGATTTCTGGCGGTATAAACTCGGGCGTGCCAAAGAGCACACGAACGGGCGCCTTTGTGTCCAAGCGTTGCGCCAAGCCAAAGTCAATGATTTTGATTTGATGGCTAGTGCGTGTGTGGCACATAATATTCTCTGGCTTTAAATCCAAATGGACGACACTCTGACTGTGCATATAGGCGACGCCTTCACAAACCTGCCGCAGGAACAGAATGCAATCCAGCTCAGTCAGCGTGAAATCATCGGCAACAACGCGTTCAAACAGCTCGCCGCCCGTAATGCTGTTGAAACAACAAAATATTAGTAGAATTATATTGAACACTTGTTGGAGTCTACTCACTATTCCATGACCATGACGATTTCACGTGCGCCCTCAAAGGATGCGGCCAGCTGCAGTAGCTTGGGATGTTGCAGTGAACGCATTATCGAGATCTCTTCGAGCACTTTTTGACGATCGCGTGCCTTAATGCACTTGATAACCTTGGCGGCCAGCAATTGTTCTGGCTGTGAGCGCTCCTGCACCTTGTACACAACACCAAAACGTCCCTTGCCCAACTCCTCGATGATGTCAAAGCGTGACTTGAAATCCCCACCAGACTGTACACACACAGTGCTTTGAGAATCTGATGTTGATGTTGCGTCTCCAGCTGCAACTGTCGCTCCAGCTGCAGTTAAGGCTGGTCGTGTTGTCTGCACCAGTTCGCTGACCCGACTAGGTGCACTGCGTCCATGTATGTTTTCGGCACGTACACGAAATCTGTACTGCAGCTGTGGCAGCAGATCCTTAACAGTATAGGCTAACGTATCCACAACGCGAGCCACCTGCTGCCAGTCAGCGTTATCCTTAACGCTATCACAGTCCGACGGTTTGCAGCTTTGCATTTCAATGCTGTCGAAATACAAATTGTATTCAAAGTTGAATAGACAATCAAATGGCACTTACATAAAGCCGGTTATCATGCAGCCACCATCGTAGGGTGGACCACACCAGGCGACTGCCACACGATCGGGTCCAAGCGACACGCTAGGCTGCCCACTTGGCGGCTCCGGTGGTCCCTCGACAGCAACTGAGGCGGCTGCCGCCTCCACGCCGTAGTCGTTCATTATTTCCGCTGTGTACTTGCCGCTGTCATCAGCCGAGATGTTTGTTATATAAAGCGTCGATAGTTGTGCCGTTGTCCGGATTGTCACATTGGCGCCCTCAACAATGGCGCGGCACTGTAAAAAGGGGTAAGGGTACAAATTAGTGTATTTAATATTGCGGCTGCTGTCCCAACCTTCGTTAAGCACACAGAGAAACACGTTTAACTATATTGTTGTTATTTTGTTTAGCCGTTTTGCGGTTTGCAACAATTACGTACGCGCATTCAGTCGTACATACACGTCAATACCGCAAACTGATCGTGACACAGTCATAGACCCTAACTAACCCAGAGATCTGAGACCGGAGACTAGACACATGCGACCTGGTAATGTGCTTAATGCCCATACGAGGCGAAATGAGATAGAGAATAATCTTATGGGGCGTCTTATATGTCTGTATAGATAAAAGCATGACATGGGATCATGGGCATAACAACTCTGCTAATCTTCGAGCTGTTGACGGCATTTTGCCTAATTAGGTCACATGTCAAAATCATTGCGCAAGTGAAGTTCCTAGCTAGCTTTGCTCAATTTGGTTTAAAAACACAAATAAAAAATACAATTTGCATAAAGATCTATACATGATATGAATGTAGGATCGGCAGCTAGGTAGGTCTGAGGGCAGACAAGTCTATTAAAATTATAAGCTTTGGTATTCAAAATAAAGCAACAAGTAATCGACAGCGTAATACTCTCACCTACTTTCAAAATGTATATAAATATATATATGTTCTTAGGCAAAGCCTTACTAATGCATTTTCAAGGGTAAGTAAGAACTTACAAAGAATTTTATGGTCATATATGTATTTATAAGAATTTCTTTAAACGACAACCTTTATCATTCAAAAGTTGAAGTTGTGCACAACTGCACACAAAATGTGACAATCAATAACTAAACAAATTCTTTATACGCACCGCCTTGTACCAAATGACTTTCGTATTGGGGAATGGCTCATAGTGCACACTCAGTTTGACATCGCCGCCAATAAGTGCGGTGCAGTCTTCCGGGCCTCTCAAAATGCAACTGCTTGGAGCCAGTGATAAATTGTTACACTCCCTGTTGTTGTTGTTGTGGTTGTTGGTGCAATTGATGCAGTTGCTATTACTGCTAATGGGCAATACCAGAAGACTGGTATAGCTGCGTGTCGCAGGCGAGCGTCGTTCCTCCGATGGATGATGTTTCACTTGCAAACGAACTTCACCGCTCTGGGCCAACTGAGCGTTTCGCAAACGCAGCAAACGAATGCCGTTCTCTGGATACGACTCCAACTGTAATGAAGACAAAGCGTTTTTAGTATACTTTTAAAGTGTGAAAACAGCTGGCGCACATGGTGGAGAGCAAATACTTGAGTGCGACTCAATGACAATGAAATACATATATATCTATACGTAGTTAAGTTAGTATAAATGTAACTGAACAATTGAAATTCACAGAGCGAAGGAATGTGAGGCGCCAACGGCCAAAGTTAAACTGAGAATGACGCGGCACCAATTAATTATTGAGAACATTTCCAAAAGCCGAGCTATGCGGAGCATTCGCATATTTAGATCGGGATCGCATTGTCGTTTGTCGTTTTCGTCGGTTTCAGTATCGCAAGTTATGAAACTTTCACGCTTCGCTCTTAATTTCATTTGGCGCGCACAAACATTACCAAACGCGCTTATCAGAGCCGCTTGCTTATAGATACTAGGTATGCATATGGGTGTCAACTATTTGATATCGATATCGTTGCGGATCATATGTAAATTGTTTGGCTTTTGAATACCTGTGACATTTTGTCACGCCGTTTTGGGATTCCACGATACGAATTTAGTGTAAAGGCGGACAGCTCGGCTTGAACGCTATTGAACGAGTGACTTGCGCCTCAATCGAGCATCGCAGCAACCGATTTGGAATTGGATGCGGCGACGTCAACAGCGACATCGACGCCAGAAGCGTCACTAACATCGTTTGCATTCGTTGCGCATACCTTAATCTTTTTTTTTATTTTGGTCTCTGTTTTTTCCTATAGTACATGTATTGAGTTGTTTATATCTGCGTGTGTAACGTTGTGTTATTGTTATTGTTTTCATCACAGAAACACTCGACGTTGAGAAGGTGTGAACGAGTCGCTTTTGTTTCTGTACGCTTTCCAAAAAGAGGGTTATTATAAAATTGTCATTAAATATGTTAATAAGATAACTTGTCGGTCGGAAGATGAGTTGCTTGTGTTATACAATTTGTTTATAAGCTTTTTTCGCGCTTCTTATATCTTTACATTTCACTGCTTTATCTTTTATATATATCTGAAAGGCATCTAATCTTCGGTGTACCATTTCTTGATTAATAAAACAGCCAGCGGCAAGGCAGCTTGAAGTGCTCAGCTGCCGAGGAGTCCAGTGAAGCAAGCGCATCAAGAGACAAACAATTCGGGCCAAAAAGCTGCGCAAACAAATTGCTTCATTAACATTCGGGAACATTGGCAATATCAGCCGACTGAAATACGCCTAAAGCTGTAAGAGAAAACCAAGGTTGGTGTGCAGAGCACATTTAGGTTCGTGTCTTACGCACCGTCATGTTTTGTGAGTCATCCTCGATGAGTTTTCCATTGAGATACCATTCGGTGTCCGCTTGGCAGGGGTAAACACGCGCATAGAAGAGCGCTTCCGCTCCTGACGCACACACAACCGGCAGCGGTGTCTTTAGCAGTTGTATACTCTCATCAAGTTGCGAGAGATCGCGCTCTAGCACGCACAGTTCACCGCTGCTGCGACAGTCGCAGCTGCAGTCGCTGTCAACGTTGGCGTCGCTGGTGGTGTCATCATCATCGGCATGAGATGTGTACACCAGACAGCTGTAGATGCCCGAGTCAATGTCAAAGGCGTCGTTGATGCGCAAACAGAGACATCCATTGCCGTGATCGATGTAACTAACATGAAAGTGAAAATAAAAAATCTCATGTCAGTTAGGCATAAATAATACAGGTACTTAAAAAAAGCAGTTGACAGCTTACTTGAACTCCTCGCTGTCGGGCAGTATTTCGCCATTACGCAACCAGACGTAGGTGTAGGGCTCGATGCTATCGATGACACAGCAGACATCGATCACCTCGCCCTCAACTGATTTCGTTATCTCCGGCAAGGGCTCAACAATTGTAGCGGGGCAATGTTTAATATCAGTGCTGGACTCATGGAACTTTACGTCAATGGAGCTAATTAGGGGATCGTGTTCGCCGCTTATAATGCAGGTATAGACGCCCTGATCTTCTAGCGTAACGTTGTCCACAAAGAGCATAGCCTCATCCTCATGCAGCACAATGTGCACTCGTTCCGACGGCTCCAGTTCAACGTTGTTATGATAGAACCTCACCGAGGGCACCGAGGAGCCACGAAAGCCGCTTGCCAGGGCCATGCGACCGCCAATAGCTGAAATATCATTTGTTAGAACAGCAAAGCGTTTTAACATATTTTATTTTTACCTGTGGATGGGCCCATGATTCGCCGGTATAGATAGGCATTGCGTCGGGAGGAAGAGGCACGAACGCTACGCGTTGATGGCGATTTAGAGTAGCGCGAACTGCTGATTACATCCAGGCGAGCGGTCGCTTCAATGCGTCCAAAGTCATTCTCTAACGTGACACGATACAGTCCTGCATCGTGAAAGCCAACCTCATCGATCTCAATAAAGCGCAAGTCGTCAACTTCCTTGACCGATAAACGTGTGGTTGGCGTGACAATCAGACCATCCTTGTCCCAGGTGGCCCAGGGCGTGGGATGTCCAGCAATGGCGCATTGGAAACGCACACTGTCGCCCTCCTCAACGACACGATTGTAGGGAATGGCTAGGAATTTGGGTGCCGATATGCAACGTGCATCACTGCGCCGCCGCTCCACGGAGCCCATGCGCATATCTATGCTGCTGTTGCGATATGAAAGTCTCATTGGTGAAAAGCTACGGTTTGGCGTCGATCTTGGCGTGGAACGTGGTGTCGAGTGTGCCGATAGCAGAGCACTTGGCCTTGTCAGCTGCCGACTAAGCATATTCTCCTTTTCCTCGGGCACATCAACGATTATGCAGGCAGATGAGAGAGAGCGTCCCACCGAATTCTTAGCCACACATGTGTATTCACCCTCATCCTCGGGATAAATGCGCGGTATGCTTAGCGTTGCCTTCATGCCGTCATACGACATTATGTAGTCTCTGTCGCTTGGTATGACATGTCCATCCTTTTCCCAGATTATATACGGCTCCGGCATCGCCTCCACATGGCATTCCAGCGAGATGGCGTCCCCATCGCAACAGCGCAAATTTCGCAAGTTGCGTACGAAACGCGGTAGAGTCTCAATGTTGCTATAACAAACAGCAAAATTATATAAAACATAATGCAAATTTATAAACTCATAGCCCACACTCACCCATGTCGTGTGTGAACTTTGTCCATGCGATTTTCTTTAAGTATATCTGCAGAAAAAGTTCAAAACAATATTTTTAGCGCCGATTTTTAGTTTAAGAAAGTTGCGTTACACAACGGTTGAGCAACAATGAACGTGAACCAACACTGCGTTATGGTAAATTTCGTCAGCCCTGGTACAGCTATTTATAGCAACTCATTGTAGTAGACTGTGGCTGCTGCCGTCAACATCGAGTTTGTGTTTATATTTATTTTTAATGCAATTTTGCGTAATACATAAAAATGCGTGGCTTAATAATTGTGCCCATGGACTTGGAACCGGGTTTTCGCAAAGCAGACATACACAGCATACCCACAGTAAGCAGTGGAATGATCTTTAACTATTTCTCATCAGCCAACGACAACAAAATGTATGGCCCGCATTTTCATTATAGACATATTCATATACAAATATATATATAAAATGCTTTTTACAGTTGCACAGAAAACAACGATTTGTTAATAGACTACGTGCATTTGCGCCGAGAAGCCGACATATGTGAAATAAAAGCATTGGTCTTCTCTGCTGCCGACTTTACCAACACGGAAACTCACGCAAATGTGGTTGTCAAGGTCGTGGAAGACGCATATTCTATTACAGATGGCCAATGCAGTCTGTGCGGTAATGTTGGTAAGTCAGTGCATTTTATTTATGTTTGGCAACGCCATTTAAAAGTTTTGTGTGTTTCTTTAGCTATTTGTCAGCATGTTGTGGCATTTGTGTTTTGGCTACACAACAAGAGCACGGATAAAAGACCCGCTGCTCTGCTAGAGTTTTGGGGCAACGAACTGGAAGCACTTGTGCAGCCAGAGCCAACAAATGCCATAAGGATATGCGATATGCTGCCGCCCAAACAGGAAACCGATGATGATCCGCCCAGTCCGAGCGTCAGTGAGGAACAGGCCTTTCTCGGATCTGTGCTGGACGATCTGGCCATATGCGGACGCGAGTCAGCGCTGTATCGCCAATGCGTAGAAACCAGTGATGAATTCGAAACAATCCTAGTGCATAACGTAATGCTAAAAGCGACGGAATACAACATCTATGACGTGCACAGCTTTTTGCATCACATGGAGCTGCAGGCACAGGGCGGACTGTTAGAGAGCCTTGGCGAGGTGACAAAGCAACAGTACAAATCAAAGCTGTGGATTGAGACACAATATATGCGCATACGCTGCTCCATGATGCACATGATCGCAACGCGCAAGACTCCCGAGGAAGACGAACGGATCTTCAACATGCTCTTCTGCAACGGTCGCGATGAGAACATTGAGGATCGTGTGCAGCAGAAGCAGCATAAACGTTTCATATTGAAACAGACTGAGAAGCTTGAGAACAAGGAGTACTTTGAATGCGGTTTAATGCTCCACGAACACTATCCGTATTTGTGTGGTGCGCCAGATGGCATCACAGATGATCATATCGTTGAAATAAAATCACCAAAGACTGAGGAGGACTTTGAGAAATATCTCGAGGCACGTGAATCCATTGCGCCGAAATATATGGCACAAATCCAAACACAAATGTTCTTAGCAAATGTGAAAAAGGCACTTTACTGTGTGCTGAGTCCCACATTCGATACGAACGGAGCTCTGCATTACGTTTGGGTTCAAGCTGATCACGAGTTTGTAGCCAGCCTGTTGGCCATGGCTGATGAGTTTTGGAAGGATGTCGTCTACCCACGTCTTGTTAACATATATCCATTAACTGTATAATTCTGCACATGCTGCAATAAACAAAATCTCCCTACTGCTAGTCATACAAAAAATAAACTTACCTTTGGCGTAAATTTGCAGTGATATTACAGCCTTGGCCTCGCCATGACAATTGCTGGCTATAATTGAATAAGTGCCGGTAAAATCCAATTTGGCGCTGGGAATCTCCAAACGATACTCTGGCCCCTCACCAATGCGTCTAAAGAGTGGCGCGTCCTTGTAGTACTCCGGCTGCAATTAACCAAAGCAAAAAATATTAAAAAAAAAGAATTCTTAAATGTGACAATTGGATTGTGGCGGCAGCTGTAGCAGTAATAAGGACCGTCACCGATCTTACTGAATGCATGAATCATCTGAGTCGTTTATTATCTTGTTGTTGTTATTGTTATTGTTGTGCAAAACTTATGGCCATATAAGCACAAAATTTAATTTCGCGACTGTCAATAGGAAAACTGGTATAATGCATACTCGTGTGTATATGTGTATGCATGCAAGTTTGTGTGTGTGTGTGTGTGTGTGTGTGTGTTTGGGTTGCCCACCCTGACCTCCTGCTTCCTTGGTACGAACAGCGGCACGATTGTGGCTAATAATTTTGCTCGTTTTTGCTGCTGCTGCTGTTGTTGTTGCAGTTGCCTTTTTGGCTCTGGCCAACTGTCGTAATTGTTTGTAATACATACAGCAAAAACATCAAAATACAAGCATGTTATTTGATATGGGTTGAACTTGAATTAGCGTTTGACAGCAGATCGGCTTTATAAGAACCAAACTGCCCATGTTCTATGCATGCCTATCTGTGTAAGTGTATCTCCTATCTCTGTGTGTGTGTTAATTGTATAACAATTACGATTGAGCGCGATGTGTGACGCAGGTGTTTGGTAACCCGAGTATGAAACAGCTGCAGTTATACAAAAACTTGCATTGTTATTCCCATGAGAGGGAAAGCTATTAAAAATTGTCACGCACTGCACATTTTCTTGATAAGAATATTTTATTTTCAAGCTTAGAAAAAAGCATATTAATATATACTTTGGGTCAAAGTATGAAATAATTGGCAAGCTGTCACAAGCTATAGGCTTTTGAGTATATTTTCACGTTCAAAGTATCTTGATTAGTTTAGTTTTTTTAACTAGTTTTGTTTTAAATGTATCACATTGTAATTTTACTTCATTTCAATTGATGCGTTTTGATTTAATGCGTAGCACATTTGGTTTATTATTGCTTATACCTTTACTTCAATTTGTATTGTCTCTTTTTTTTTTTGGTTAACACTTTGCCCGTTATAAGCGGATCAATTATGATTGCCTTAAATTTATCCGCAGTAGCAACTGTTATTAACTTGTTATTAGTTTAAACTGTGGCAATTGCTCGAAATGTTGACACTTTTATAGACTTATGCAAAAATTGCGGAAATCAATGTGGAAATGATATAAATTTGTTTGCATTTCCTTGATACGAGTAGGGCCCACAGAACTAACTGTTAACTGTTTCTCTTTGGCGTTGGCGCACTTGCACTTGAATGTTTGATATTGCAACGAGATATTGTGAGCAACGACAACAACCAGCGACGACGACGACAACTGCGACCCACAATTGTTGGCGCCGTAAAAGCAACTGACTCAACTCAATGCAACTTCGGTGTTGCACAAGCGTTCGCAACCAGCTACTACTCTGACGTCACTTGGCTTACAGATAATATGTGTGTGTGTGTGTGTGTTTGTGTGTACTCACATTAAGAAAATCACGCAGCCAGACAACATCGGGCTTGGGATCGCCGACAACTTCGCAAAATATGATGACGTTGTCGCCCTCGTAGGCTTCGCTGGAACGCGGCTTGACCACAAACAGCGGCTCCTTGGAATAACTGCAAATTTAATAAATTGTTTACTTTGGGGTGTCAATAGTTAATTACGCCAATTAAGCGCTAATATCTAGTTTGGTGTCGGAGTCAAACAACAAACCCCGTAAGCAACGAGTTTGTCAGCGATAAAAAATAACTTGTTCATAGCTGCAATTGTTGTGATAGGAACGTTTATAATTTAATAATTGACTAATTCGACAACAAGCAATTAGAAATGGATTGACGAACAATTTATGGATTCGCTTCTTGGTTTATATATACATATATACTATCATTTATTTGGGTTTTAGAAAATAATAATACTCACGGCATATCGCTCGTCTTGATGCTGGGTATTTCTAGTGTGCGTTGTGGTGTTCCTGCCACCACTTCGTTCTCCTCGATGGCCACACGACAGATGGTCTCCACCTTGCCGACGACATTGGAGGCAACACACACATATATGCCGGCATCACGTGGCGTCGCATCGGCAATGATCAGTTCCACAAATCCAGTGGTGTCGAGTGTGGCGGATATACGTCGACTGGGACGCAGGCGCATCCCATTGCGATGCCAGGTGACGCCCACTGAGGGATATGCCTCCACTTTGGTGGATAGACGTATTTCGCTACCCTCGCGGAACACATAGAAGGGATCGAGGGGCACATAAAAGTCTGGTGAAATGTAGGCGCGAATGCCCTTGTCCACCACCAGGCAGCTGTGACAGGATACGGAGCCCAATTCATTCTTGGCCGTGCATGTGTAATTGCCGCTATCATCCAGCGATGTCGCTGCAATCTCAAGCGTGAAGAACTGACCCTCGGCTGTGATGAGATGTCGCCTATCGCAGTTAAGCAGCTGTCCATCCTTATACCATAAAATCTCTGGTGCGGGATAGCCCACAATCTGGCAGGTGAGACGCACTGGATAGGTTACCTGAACACGGCGATCCCGTAGACGCATTGTAAAGATTGGCAGAGATTCACCCATTTCAGCCGGATGACGGCCGTGTGCAATTTCCTTGAGGCGCGAGTCAGCCTCATAGATCCTAGCATCCGAAACGACCTGGAGGCGTGCAAAGGTTGAGACGCGTCCTTTGGAATTGGTTGCCTCGCAGGTGTAACGCCCCGAATCAAGCTCACTAACGGAAGCTATAGTTAAAGCACAAGTGGAACCAATCTGACGAATTTTTACACGCTCCGAGCTACTGCTAAGCTGTATGCCGTCCCTGTACCAGGTTATATTTGGACGCGGTGCGCCACGCATGTTGCATTGCAGCGTAAATGAGGAGCCGAGAAGCGCCTTCACCTGACCCGGCAAAATCTTGACAAACTCCGGCAGACATTCGACGCCGCCCACCTGGAGTGGCGAGCTGGTCTGCACTGCCGGACCCCAGCCATAGCGATTCTTAGGCGTCACACGGAAATGATACTCCACATTGGGCTTAAGGTTAAAGGCGTCAAAAGAGTTGATGGGCGTCAGACCCAGTTCGCGCCAGTAAGCACCACCTTCGTGACCAATAATCCAAGCCTCTACTTTGTACGCAATGACAGGCGCAGAGTTAGCGCTTACGGGCTTACCCCACGACAGCGATATGTGGGTGGGTCCCGAGTCAACCACCAGTGGTTCGGTGGATATGCAGGATGGGGGATCTAAAGTATGCAGTGGGAATTGATTGGCATAAGTCATATGGAACTGAGAGTGGGAGAATATAAGGAGAAATCAAACGCAGTACGCCCCGGAGAAATATATATTTTATTTTGGGCTTTTTTTCATGTTTTGTTTTCGACTACGTAAATGTATAAGCTGGATTGCTGTGCTTTATGTAATACGCTATTTATAAGTAAATAAGTCAATCGTTCAGAAATACTAACAAAATATAAATACACGGATAATTTCTTATAGTGTTTGGTTATTGGATTAAATCTCACAGGAAATTGCTTTTGAGAAGTTTCTTGATTTACGGCACAGAAGGCAAACAGTGTGGAGTTGAAGCGATCTGCAAAATATATATGCGAATATATTGGAGAGTGTACAACCGTTAAAAGGAACACATACGGACAAACGGAATGAAACAAGTGGAGTAAAATGAAGACATAAAAGGATCTCAAAAGGAGAGCACAGCATTTCGAATTCATTGAAACGCTTTGGTTGGACAACAACTCACAAAACAAAATGGAGATAACAACGAAGAAACAGTGGAGTGAAACACATTTAAATTGGTTTATTAACTTACCTCTGAAATACGAAGTTTCACTGTAACTTTCGAGGGGTTGGCCCCAGCGTGGTTGCGTTGGAGTTTCAGAGCGAGCGCGCGGTTTAACCTATATATGATTTTGTAAGTGTAGTCAGAACGAAATTATTGTTTATTTTTCTTTCTTGAAATGAACACATAGAGTAGGGAAAGTAGACTTAGAGCATAAATATTGTGGAGCTTTTAGGTAGGCGTTTAAAATTTGCGCAAACTGTATATGTATATATATAAAGATAAATTGAAATAAGCTTTATTCTTTCTTTTTGGGCGTTTTAATCTAAAAAGAGAAAAAGCGTAAGGAGAGAAAGAAAAATAATAGCATTGGTTAGATAGCACAAGCGTTAGAAAAATAGCCAAACATTAAGGGACAGTAGATGACATAACGAACAAAAATAATACATTTAGGCAGTACGTACTGTTATGGTGACAAATATTCTGTCTGTTCCAAAGTCATTGCGTGCGATTACGAAATAGGTGCCGGAGTCGGAGATCTGCGACTTTTGCACTGTGAATCTGGTATAGTCGTCGGACACCTCTTTGCTAACGCGATCTGATTGGGTTATTTCCTTGGTGCCCTTCATGAACACCACTAAAATATTTAGAAAATGTACACGTAGTTAAGAAATTTCAGTTGCTCGTAGTGTGTATGTTTTAAGTCAATACTTACGCCTTGGTTTCGGATCACCTGCAATTCGGAAGGACAATGAAAAAGGATCACCGACAGCAATCTTCATTTCGGTTTCGGGTCTGGATAGGAAGAGCGGCGGACGAACGTCCTTTTCAGCGCCCACAGCAACATCAATGTTGACATGCGATTCAATTCGTCCAAAGGCATTCGATGCAAGACAAGTGTAGGTGCCCTCATGCTCCTCACCCGCATTCATGATGGTTAGCGTATAGATGCCACGTTCGTTAAAGGTCTTTACAGTGGGACCATCGACTGGCCTACGATGGCGTAACCACTTGACTTCAATGGGCGTGCTTGACTGCATAAATTCGGCCGAGATGGCAACAGTACCACCATTGCAGACGGTTTGATTGCCCAATGGATTGAGGAAGTGGGGCTTGTTGGGATCGCGATGGAAGAAGCCGGCAGTTTTCTCTAAAGTGAAACGTTCGCGGCCCTTAAAGTCCACTTGATGGGTCATTTTGTTTTGGGCACCCTCATTGCTTGCTACGCAGGAGTAGACACCCGAGTCCTTTTCGGTGGGATTGCGTATGACCAACTTGGAATAGCCATCGGCTTGATCGATTTGTTGATATTTTTCATCATTATTAATGGGCTCGGTACCCTTGAACCATTGAATCTCTGGTCGGGGCTGGCCACGCACGCGACAATCCAGAACCAACTCATTCTCGCTTAGAGAATACGTGTCTGTGGGAAATGTTTAAACAATAATATGATTAATAAAAATAAATTTCAAATCAATATTGACAAAGCGGTTAGAACAGCAAAGAAAGTAAATGCAGGGCAAAAATGCTTAAGGAAACGTGGCTTCACGTGTCGCTCATCCTTGTGGAATACCTCGAATTGGCTGCGTAAAAGTACTTGGCATAGATGCCTCCCTGAAATGCTTGTATACACGCAACTGCGCATGGGTTAAACTCTCTCCAAAATCATTGATGGCCGAGCAAGTGTAATTTCCACTGTCATCCGCGACAGCGTCATAAATCTCCAGCGATGCCTCTCCGTTCTGGTAGACCGTCTGATAGCGTAAATCTTTAGGCAATGGCTTGTGGTTCTTTAACCACTCGATGTGTGTGTTCTCATCGCCAGAAACTGTGCACAGAAATCGCACATTGGCGCCCTCTGAAATTGTGCGATCGTGGAGATAGCTATGGAACATCGGCTTAGTCTGGGTAACGCTTCGCAGAAGGCGATTTCCAGCGCGATTAATATCACTATTTCCATTCACATAAACGCTGGATCGCGGCTGATGATCATCCAATATCTCACGACTTTGTGAGATAGAAGCATTATCATGCTCGGAATCAATGAGACGCTTCAGGTCAGCAGCCCGTATGCAACAGCTGATCGAATCAATGCGATCCTCGTGCTCCGCATAGCAGGCAAAAGTGCCACAGTCCGAGGGTATGGGATTTCTTATGATTAGCTTCCGTTCTCCGCCCATCTCATCTACAATCCTATAACGATTGTTGCAGATCGTGTGATCATCACGCATCCAACTAACATTGGGACGTCCGTTGACCTGACAGCTCAACATTATCTCATTACGCTGTGCATCAAAGGACTCTGCAGTAAGTTAATAAATTCATTAGTAAAAAGTGTAAATGAGTATTTTGTATATGCTCCTATAAAACCTACTTTTAATGCCCTCCAGAAAGCTTTGCGGTAGTCGACCGCTTGTCTCGTCTAGCACAGTAAGTTGACCATTGCTTTCGACTGTCTGCTTGCTGTTTTTCACTACGCATCTGTAGTGACCGCTATCCTTGGGTCGAGCATCATAGATTTCCAGACTGATAGCACCATTAATATTATAGATCTTGTGGCGCGCATCCTTTGTGATGCGCTCGTCGTCCCTTAGCCAGTGAACCTCCTCGATAATGCCAGTTACATAGCATATTAGCTGAGCCTTGTTTCCGCTACTAATTGTCATGGTCTTGAGACTGGTCTCTAGACTAAGTCGCAGTTTGGCTTCCCGTGCCCTGGCCTTTGCATCTATTGCGGAAGTTTCAGCAATTGTACTTTGACTTATCTCATGTCGCTTTAAATCTTGTTGAACTTGATCTGTTGGTTTCTTTTCAAGTGTACGCTGTCTCACATAGTCGGACGCTTGCACAAATTTGCTTATTTTCATTTGACCATTTTCGCTTTCTGCGTAGCATGTATAAAGTCCGGAGTCATTGCTACCAAAGGATGTAATGGTAAGCTGCTTTACACCATCGCCCTGCTCGGCATATTGATACTTCGCAGTGTCGAGAGGTAACAGGGTATTATCCCGCTGCCAGGAGATGTGTGGCTTAGGACTGCCGGATACTTTGCATTCGAGCGTAAGTTGATTGTTTTGGGAATAATATGCATCTGCAGGGTGTGGACACAAAGAGAGAGACGCAATACAACAATGAGACAAGGACAAGGACTAGGTTCCTGCCTCTATTAATAAACACTTAAAGCTACAGCTAGATATAATACATAAACTAACAGCATACCTTAACGTTTCACTTGGACGCACATTTAGTAAGTACATTTAGTTAGGTCCTACCTTTGATGCCCACTGTGAAAGTGGGTGAGATGATCTCAACTTTACCCGTACTATAAACGAACAGGTTGCAAGTGCTAACAATTTCATTATCGGATCCTCTTACTCTTAGCGTATATTCTCCGGCTTCCTCCTCCGTAACGCCAACCAGATTAAGCCAGGCAATGCCATCTTGCATGGACATTTTGCTCTTAGGGCCAAAGGTGATTGGCTGATCGCCATGGAACCACTTGGCCGTTGGATCCGGTCCATCAATGTTGACCATCCATTTGACGTTGCTGCCCGACAGTACGGTACGGTTTGATAGGAAGTTACGGAAGTAGAGACGCCTTTTTAGATCAGGTGGTGGTGGCACTTCCCGCCTGGAGCTTGTTTGCTCCTCCTCATCATCCTTCTTGGGCTTACGTACTCTCTTCACAGCACCCTCTCCTTCGCCCCCTTCACCTTCAGCAGCTTCACCACCCTCATCATCACCAGCGGGCTTTGGTGGCGGTAGGCCTTCTCTGGGTGGTGACCTAGGTCGCACTCGAAGGCGAGGCTCGACGGTAACCATGTGAACGATTTCCGAATTACCCTCGCGATTCTCGGCGTGGCAAACGTATTTGCCGCTATCCGCAGGTTTCGGATGACTAACGAACAACTCACAGGTGCCATCATCGTGATCCACCTGGTGGTACTTTTCGTTGTTCTCCACCTTAACGCTATCTTTGAACCATGTGACCGATGGCGTGGGTAGACCGCGTACATGCACGTCCAGCTGCAGTTCGTTGATCTTGCCATGGAGCGTGTCCTTGATGTTGCGCGTAAATGTTGGGGGCACATCGCCAGTTCCGGGATCTGCGTAAACCTCCAGACGACAAGAAGTTGAGGCTTCTCCAGTTTCATCACGTCCCCAGCACTTGTACTCGCCATTGTCCTCCTCGGTGGCGCTCCCAATCTCCAAAAGACAGAGGCCTTCGCTGTAGCGTCCACGAATCTTGGGTCCGTTTTGAATTGGCTCGTCGTTCTTGAACCATTTTACCTGTGGCTCCTTGGCCTCCAAGAAGCATGAGATCTTTACTTTAGAGCCTTCGGCCACGACGCGATCCCTCATGGACGTGCTAAAGTGTATGCCTATGTTCTTCTCTCGTCGCTTGCTTGACATGCTAGCCGAATCTGAGGCATAGTCCGTGGCCGATGATGCACCCTCATCCTCCGGATCTCCCTTCTTGCGACCATGGCGCTTGACTTCGGTATTATCAGCTTCGCTGGCCTCTTCTGCTTTAGGTGCCGGCTTAACAGCTGGCTTCTCCACCTCCTTGGGTCGCAATAGGTTTTTGTCCGCATGGAACACACCGTGGATATTGTCTGCAATGTGCGATGCCTGGCCCTCAAACCGAACATAATGTGAAATCTCCATTTTGCCAGCACGACTTTCCGCCTTGACCACATATTTGCCCGAATCCCTTTGGTCAGGACGATCAATGATGAGCTCACAGGTGCCATCCTGGTGCTCAATTATTTGATGACGTTCGCCACTTTGAATCTCCATACTGTCCTTGAACCACTGCACCTGAGGCGTTGGCTGACCCCTAACAGCTGTCTCCAGTATAAGTTCATTCGAAGTCAGATGATAGTTATCTGCGAGAATGAAGGTTGTTATTATTGCATAAAGACGCAACACAAAACAAAGTCCAACAGAAGTGCAAAAAAGAATTGCGTAATACCAACAAAAAATTGTGTTGCACAATCGGCTATGGCATTGATCTATTTATATCAAGATCTGATAAGACAACACGAAAGTGACAAACGTGACAGACACAACACTTTTTCGGTCTCCTACCTTTTAGTGAGCGTATGAACACGGGCTCCACATCGGTGTTGACCTTCGGTTGATAGACGTGCAGCATGGCTGAGGTGGTTATCTTGCAGAATTCATTTTGGGCAATTATTGTATATGTGCCGGAATCTTCGGCCGAGGCATGGGTAAACTCCAGCACGGCCAAACTGTCGCGATTCATGTTGCGGATATTTGGTCCGTATGTTACATTTTGATCATCCTTTTGCCATTTGATTGTTGGCTGTGGTCCGCCCACGACTGCCTGCAGCTTGACCTTGGAGCCTTCGGCGACATACCGATTGGATAAATTTACGGTGAAATAAAGCATTTGCTTGGGCGATGGATCGGGAAGACGGCTACGTCGCTCATAACCACCCTCGCCACCGGCTTCGTCATCTTTCTTGGGCAGTTTTTTGGACTTGCCCTTGGGAGCATCGGCACCACCTTCCTCCTGCATTGCCGATAATACGCTAGAACGACGCGAAGAGTGTGTAGTGTCGACTACAACCGTGTGGGTGGTCGACTGACTGCCCAACTTGTTCTGGGCAGTGCAAACGTAGATGCCGTTGTCATTTATTGTTGGCTTATTAACGACCAGTTCGCAAACGCCGTCCAAGTGCTCGATTTGCACGACACGATCGTCGAGAACAACGGGTATCTGATCTTTCGTCCAAGAGATGAGGGGTCGGGGATTGCCGCGCACCTTCGTATCAAGAATCAAATCATTTTGCGAGGAGTGATACACATCTAAATCGATTAAGAAGTAGAAATAAACACTTCAATCACACAACTATTTTTGTACATGGTCGACCTCAATTAAGCACTGCGATCGGTGGATAACAACCAATTTCGAGATTTTGGCTGATGCTCGTGTTGGCGTTGAAACAAAAATTAAGACAAAACAGATGCAGATGTAGAAATGCAGCTAGTGATACACATACTGAGACAGATACATTAAAAATACCTCGCAGGGGCAGGGCAAACATGGGCTCGGACTCATCGCCATCAGCTTGCGCCGCATACACCTTGAAGTAGCATTGGGTTTCAATTTCGCTCATATCGTTCTTGGCCACGCACTTGTAGACACCCGTATCAGCTGAAGTAACATTGATAATCTGAAGGATGGCCTTGCCATCTTCAGACAGATTCTTAATGTTGTCACTCATCACCACCCATTTGTCGTCCTTCATCCATCGTGTATTCGGTTCAGGTCCAATAACTGTTACCGCAAACTTAACGGTGGTGCCCTCCAGGGCCATTCGATCACGGAGCTGCGTGGCAAACTGCAGTTTCTGCTTAGCGGGTACAAGGGGCTCCGGTGGTGCACGTGCTGCCTGAACACGGGCGTGCTCCGCTTCTATTTCGGCACGTTTCAAATCCGACGCAGCCATGGACTTAAGCGCTGCATCCATGGATAAACGGGCCTGTTTCAAGCTGTCTAGTTGAATCCTATCGCGAGCATGGAATATACCGGGCACATGGTAGTGCCGGTTCTTGGCCACCTCAACAGTGTGATTTATTTGCGCCTCACCAATCGAGTTGATTGCTTTCATGGTGTAGATGCCGCTATCCTTGTTACCCGGCTTGTAGATCAACAGCTTGCAGACGCCATGAGCCTCGTCGAGCATGGTAAACTTATAGCTGGCTTGCACCTGAAAGGCGCCGCGCCACCAGGTGACAACCGGTCGAGGCACACCATGCACATGACACTCAATGGTTAGCTCATCGTCGCGCAAATGATAGTATTCTAAAAGACGACAAAAATAAAAACCCTGAGAGAAATGCATTTAGCGGTAGATGAAATAGTGCAGCTACCTTTGATATACTGTATAGAAGGAGGTTTGGGTTCATCCTTAAACACTTCGTAAATAGTTACAATACACGATGAAGTCACCTCGTCATTTTGATTTAGAATTTGACAAGAGTACTCGCCCGAATCCAGTATTGTCGTATTGATTACTTCCAAAATCAAAATATTATTGTTGTTAATAATGCGATGGGTCCCGTCGCGCTCCAGCTGCCTGCCATCCTTAAACCATTTGACGGAGAGCTCGGGTCCATCGACAGCGCAGGCCAGGCGCACACTCTGACCCGCTTCAACAGTGCGATCCGATAGAAAGTTAATAAACTTGGGTAGGCGAGCCTGTTCACGACGTCGTTGCCAGTCCGCATCGCGTTCCTTCTCGCTTGTGCGCTTGGCCTCGCTGTATTTGCGCATCTGCTGCATGAATGCCTCGCCCTCGGTGGCGGCAATGCGCTGCCAGCGCTCCTCCTCATGGGGATCGGGGCGCGTGTATTCATCGGAGGAGTCACTGCCGCGACGTTTTTTTAGATTGATAACTTCTTCAGGCTCTTCTTCTTCATCGACTTGATCGGCCTCATCATCTTCATTGTATTCACCATAGGCGGCCTCTGTGCCCTCATCGTCCATATTAGACTGGTCTTCTTCACCTTCGGCTTCTGCTTCGGCCTCGGCTTCAGCTTCGGCCTCTTCAATGGCACGCTGTTCGGCTTCCAGTCGTTCCTGTTCCTCCTTTTCCGCCTGCAAGCGCTTTTGGCGCTCCTCAAACGTCTCGCCTTTAGGCTTGGCACGGTTTGCGGCTTCCTCAGCTGCCTTGGCTTGAGCCTTGGCTTGTTCTTCCATTTGGAGAACAAGCTTACTCTTCTTTGGAGGTGGCTTGGGTGCAGCAGCCTGCTGCTGCTCAAACATCTTTTTGCTGGCCTTTTGGCCGCCACCAATCTCCAGTTTCAAGGTCAATTTTGGACTAGGCGATTTCTCCTTTTTCTCCTTCTTCTTGGGCGGTGCCTTCTTTTTGCCCTTCTTAACTGGCTCATCGCCGTCATCAAAGTCTGCACTATCCTCACGATCGTCATGCATGTCGCCCATATCTTCGCCATCTATACCTTCACCTGAGGTAGAGGTATCGATGGACTTGCGAGCAACACGAGCCTTTCTAGGCTTCTTTTCCTTTTTCTTGGGCTTAACGTCTTCAATGATTTCCTCCTCCTCTTCTTCATATTCTTCGTACTCCTCCACAACGTATATAACCTCAACGTTGGACACGTCCATTACAGCTGCTCGATCGATAACCGATAAATCGGATGTTATGTAACGCACGGGTTTCTGAATATCCACTGGCTCGGAAATATCCATGACCAGGGCACGATCGAAGACGGCAATGTTGCACGTTGTCTGCGATTTCATGTCCCGGCCCAGTTCAAAGGGAGTTTTTTCTTTATCCTCCCGTTTAAGGAAAGGGGTTATGCTGCGCCATGTTGAGGGTGTTGCACTGCGACGTGTCATATACAGGTTGAACGGGGTTTGGCTCCGGCCATGAATGGGCGTGGCACTGCGTCCGCGCAAGCTGCCCGGAGTGGGTGATTTAAGTTTGCGCCTCTTCTGCGTTGGCACCTGGAGTGAATCCTGCGCTGGTGCCGCCTCCGGCTCTGCAGATGTCCGTGGCTCGATATCGCCGTCCGTTCCTCCCATTTTCTTGGTTTGTATTCTTTTATCTTTTCACGGGGAATGAGAATTCGTTTGTGGGAAATAAACCGATAAAAATATAATCCGTACGAGCCGTATACGTATAAATTTAATTATATTAGCATATGTACCCGAAACGGTTCGATCGAAAGATTTTTTTATTTTTAGGACGTCAGACGTCCGTTCGATGCAAAAGAAAATTCACGACTGTCTGCATGTGGTGAAAATGTGCGAAAGTATCGATTGTTATTCTAAAAAACAACTTCACGATTTTCGGTATTGTCCGCAGTCGTTGTTTATATGTATGTATGTTTATATATTTATATGTCTACTTATTTATATATTTACAATACAAGTGTTGCCAAAAAACATTCGAAAGAAATCTATTTAAATGCTGTAGACTTTTAATTAATGCATTCAGTAATTTCAATTATATAAATGTCATTTGAATTTCGAAAATCTATTTATAACGGCGTTGACTTAACTTAAAAAATAATTTAATGCACTTATGATCTCTAATTGATTATAATCCTTAAGGTCAAATCAATTAACACAATTCGAAAATGCAAAAGCATAGCCAAAAAAAAAATAAATAAATAAGACGAATGAACTTAACCATTACATAGTTTGTATTTATAGTTTGTATGCAGCTTATGTGTTTATTTCCTATTTACTATTGTGCTCAAGTGTGTAACGTCAAATTCAATTGACGCATTTGTAATCTGACATTAATTAAATTTGGGGCACTAAATCAATGGGTTGCATAGGTAAAACAGGCACTTACCTCGTATGTTGCGTGTAAATATTGGCGGTGTTCCAAATTTAGTTGAAGGTGCTTCGTATATAGTCACAAGACAGCTCGTTTCGACCTCTCCATTTCGATTGGACGCTATGCATCGATAAATGCCAGAATCATTCATTTCTGTTAATTTGATTTCAAGGCAAGATAGGCCATCGATCAAGGTTATTTTGTATTTGGCATCGTTTGCGATGGGAGTATTTTGTTTGAACCACCGCACTTGCATATCATGACCTGATATGCCACATGTTAACTTCAGATCACTGCCCGTTGCCGAATTACGATTCGTAAGCATTAAATCAACAGTTGGCTTACGCTTTGCGCTTCGAGATTCTTTCCTTTCTTTATACTCAGACTCCATAGATTTGTACTTGTTTGCTTGAAGATTAATGAATTCGTCCGCTTTTACAATATTCTTTCTAACACTTTGATCTACGGTACCGTCAGAAATATTTTTCTCTGTATCCTTTTCAAACAATTCTCTTTGTTTTGTTTCTTGTTTCTGATCCTCAATGGAGTGGTGCTCTACAACCTTTGCCTTTTGGGCCTCAGCTTCAGATTGCTTTTCATCAGGTTTCTTACTTTCGTGGACTTTTTCTTCAGATATTGTTTTTTCAGCAACCGCCTCAGAAACTTCTTCCTTTTGGGCCTTCTCCTTAGCATCTTTTTCAGCTTGTTTCTTTTGCTTTGTATTCAACTTTTTCTCCTCAATGGATTGTTGCTCTAGGACCTTTGCTTTTTGGGCCTCAGCTTCAGATTCCTTGACCTCAGGTTTCTTAGTTTCTTGGACCTTTTCTTCAGATATTGTTTTTTCAGTAACCGCCTCAGAAACTTCTCCCTTTTGGGCCTTCTCCTTAGCATCTTTTTCAGCTTGTTTCTTTTGCTTTGTATTCAACTTTTTCTCCTCAATGGATTGTTGCTCTAGGACCTTTGCTTTTTGGGCCTCAGCTTCAGATTCCTTGACCTCAGGTTTCCTACTTTCGTAGACTTTTTCTTCAGATATTGTTTTTTCAGCAACCGCCTCAGAAACTTCTCCCTTTTGGGCCTTCTCCTTATCATCTTTTTCAGCTTGTTTCGTTTGCTTTGTATTCAACTTTTTCTCCTCAATGGATTGTTGCTCTAGGACCTTTGCTTTTTGGGCCTCAGCTTCAGATTCCTTGACCTCAGGTTTTTTAGTTTCTTGGACCTTTTCTTCAGTTAACTTCTGGGCAACCACTTCTTCAGTTAATTTCTGGGCAACCACTTCAGAAACATCTCCCTTTTGAGCTTTCTCTTTAGCATCCTTTTCAGCTTGTTTCTTTTGATTTGTATCCAACTTTTGCTCCTCAATGGATTGTTGTTCCATCACCTTTCCTTTTTGGGCTTCTGCTTCAGATTCCTTGACCTCTGGTTTCTTAGTTTCTTGGACCTTTTCTTCATTTAATTTCTCGGCAACCACATCAGAAACGTCTCCCTTTTGAGCATTCTTCTTAACATCCAGCTCAGCTTGTTTCTTTTGTTTTGTATCCAAATTTTGCTCCTCAATAGATTGCTGCTCTAGGACCTTTGCCTTTTGGGCCTCTGCTTCAGATTGCTTAACATCAGGTTTCTTAGTTTCTTGGACCTTTTCTTCAGTTAATTTCTCGGCAACCACTTCAGAAACGTCTCCCTTTTGAGCTTTCTCTTTAGCATCCTTTTCAGCTTGTTTCTTTTGGTTTGTATCCAACTTTTGCTCCTCAATGGATTGTTGCTCTAGGACCTCTGCTTTTTGGGCCTTTGCTTCAGATTCCTTGACCTCTGGTTTCTTAGTTTCTTGGACCTTTTCTTTATTTAGTTTCTCGGCAACCACTTCAGAAACGTCTCCCTTTTGAGCTTTCTCTTTAGCATCCCTTTCAGCTTGTTTCTTTTGGTTTGTATCCAACTTTTGCTCCTCAATGGATTGTTGCTCTAGGACCTCTGCTTTTTGGGCTTTTGCTTCAGATTCCTTGACCTCAGGTTTCTTATGTTCTTGGACCTTTTCTTCAGTTACTTTCTCGGCAACCACTTCAGAAACGACTCCCTTTTGAGCTTTCTCCTTAGCATCCTTTTCAACTTGTTTCTTTGTATTCAACTGTTGCTGCTCAATGGATTGTTGCTCTAGAACCTTTATGTTTTGAGCCTCATCTTCAGATTCTTTGATCTCAGGTTTCTTTGTTTCTTGGACCTTTTCTTCAGATCTTATTTTCTCAGCCACCACTTCAGATACTTCTCCCTTTTGGACCTTCTCCTTAGCATCCTTTTCACCTTGTTTCTTTTGTTTTGCATTCAACTTTTTCTCCTCAATGGATTGTTGCTCTAGGACCTTTGCTTTTTGGGCATCTGCTTCAGATTCCTTGAACTCAGGTTTTATAGTTTCTTGGACCTTTTCTTCAGTTAGTTTCTCGGAAACCACTTCAGAAACGTCTCCTTTTTGAGCTTTCTCTTTAGCATACTTTTCAGCTTGATTCTTTTGGTTTGTATCCAACTTTTGCTCCTCAATGGTTTGTTGCTCTAGGACCTTTGCTTTTCGGGCCTCAGCTTCAGATTCCTTGATCTTAGGTTTCTTAGTTTCTTGGACTTTTTCTTCAGTTACTTTGTCAGCAACCACTTCAGAGACTTCTCCCTTTTGAGCTACCTTCTTAGCATCCTTTTCAGCTTGTTTTTTTTGGTTTGTATCCAACTTTTGCTCCTCAATGGAATGTTGCTTTAGGATCTTTGCTTTTTGGGCCTCTGCTTCAGATTCCTTGAACTCAGGTTTTATAGTTTCTTTGACCTTTTCTTCAGTTAATTTCTCGGAAACCACTTCAGAAACGTCTCCTTTTTGAGCTTTCTCTTTAGCATACTTTTCAGCTTGTTTCTTTTGGTTTGTATCCAACTTTTGCTCCTCAATGGATTGTTGCTCTAGGACCTTTGCCTTTTGGGCCTCTGCTTCAGATCGCTTAACACCAGGTTTCTTAGTTTCTTGGACCTTTTCTTCAGTTAATTTCTCGGCAACCACTTCAGATACTTCTCCCTTTTGAGCCACCTTCTTAGCATCCAGTTCAGCTTGTGTCTTTTGCTTTGTATCCAACTTTTGCTCCTCAATGGATTGTTGCTCTAGGACCTTTGCCTTTTGGGCCTCTGCTTCAGATTGCTTAACACCAGGTTTCTTAGTTTCTTGGAACTTTTCTTCAGTTAATTTCTCGGCAACCACTTCAGATACTTCTCCCTTTTGAGCCACCTTCTTAGCATCCAGTTCAGTTTGTTTCTTTTGCTTTGTATCCAACTTTTGCTCCTCAATGGATTGTTGCTCTAGGACCTTTGCCTTTTGGGCCTCTACTTCAGATTGCTTAACATCAGGTTTCTTATTTTCCTGGACCTTTTCGTCAGATATCATTTTCTCATCCACCACTTCAGAAACTTCTCCCTTTTGTATCTTCTCCTTAGCATCATTTTCAGCTTGTTTCTTTTTTTTTTGCTTTGTATCCAACTTTTTCTCCTCACTTTGGGCCTCAGATTGTTTTAAATCGGACTTCCTAGCTTCCTCAATTTTTTCGTTAGATACTTTCTCAGAGAGCACTTCCAATACTTCTCCCTTGTTCGCCTTATCTTTGGAATATTTTTCGTCATTTTCAGTTGTCTCTTCCGAAATCATAGTCTTGTTGAGATTTTGTAATTGTTCGCAAACATTCAACATTTTCTTGGTAATGCTATGAATTTTTTCTTCCACCGTAGCGGTAAGTAGTTTTCCGTGTGCTTTCTCAATATAGTCGTACTCTGCTAGAATCAATGTTTTCATATCTTCAATGAAAGGTGTTACTACATCTTTTTTGTCATCCAATAGGTCATCTAGTATAACAAAGCTATCCATCAAATTTTGTTGCATATGGATCATCTTTTCAGAAGATTTTTCGACATGCAAGTCCGATTTAATAGTCTTAGAAATTTTCTCTAAAATGACTAGTTTAGGAATTAGTAAAGAAGGCTTGGCAAACATTTGAGTTTCGTCAATAAGTCCAACAGCAACTTTTGTTAAAGTAACATTTGTTTCAATTTCCTTGATAAAATAGCTAATAACATCATTCGCAGCATCCGGACAGACCTCAAAAGTTTTTTCAATAAATGAATCCAACATATATTTACAAGCTTCTTCTTCTAGAGACTTTTTATCAAATGTCTGAACAATATGATTTCTAAGTTTCAATAAGGATTGGGCGACCATTTCAACATCTTCAAGGTTTTCTATTATATTCTTACATACGGTTATAATAGGGAACAAGTCTTTATTTGATGTCTGTGATTCCCTTATTATATCTAACAATTTGGTCTGTAAGATTTTTTTATTACTTTCCTGTATCTTTTCTTCAGATATTTTTTCAGCAACCGCTTCAGAAACTTCTCCCTTTTGGGCCTTCTCCTTAGCATGCTGCTCAGCTTGTTTCTTTTGCTTTGTATCCTGTTTTTCCTCCTCAATTGATTGTTGCTCTACAACCTTTGCTGTCTCAGCATCAGCTTTAGATTCTTTGACGTCAGGTTTTTTACTTTCCTGTACCTTCTCTTCAGATATTTTCTCAGCAACCACTTCTGATACCTCCCCCTTTTGGGCCATCTCCTTAGCATCCTGTTCAGCTTGTTTTTTTTGCTTCGAATCCAGCTTTTGCTCCTCAATGAATTGTTGCTCCATGACCTTTCCTTTCTGTGCATCTGCTTTAGATTCTTTGACGTCAGGTTTCTTACTTTCCTGTACCTTCTCTTCGGATATTTTCTCAGCAACCACTTCTGATACTTCTCCCTTTTGGGCCTTCTCCTTAGCATCCTGTTCGGCTTGTTTCTTTTGCTTTGCATCCAGTATTTGCTCCTCAATGGATTGTTGCTCCATGACCATTGCTGTCTGAGCATCAGCTTTAGATTCTTTGACGTCAGGTTTCTTACTTTCCTGTGCCGTCTCTTCAGATATTTTCTCAGCAGCCACTTCTGATACTACTCCCTTTTGGGCCTTCTCCTTAGCATCCTGTTCAGCTTCTTTCTTTTGCTTTGTATCCAGCTTTTGCTCCTCAATGGATTGTTGCTCCATGACCATTGCTGTCTCAGCATTAGCTTTAGATTCTTTGACGTCAAGTTTCTTACTTTCCTGGACCTTCTCTTCAGATATTTCCTCAGCAACCACTTCTGATACTTCTCCCTTTTGAGCCTTTTCCATAACATCCTGTTCAGCTTGTTTATTTTGCTTTGCATCCAGTATTTGCTCCTCAATGGATTGTTGCTCTACAACCTTTGCTGTCTCAACATCAGCTTTAGATTCTTTGACGTCAGGTTTCTTACTTTCCTGTACCTTCTCTTCAGATATTTTCTCAGCAACCACTTCTGATACCTCCTCCATTTGCTCCTCAATGGATTGTTGCTCTACAACATTTGCTGTCTGAACATCAGCTTCAGATTCCTTGAGATCAGGCACTTTCTTCTCTACGGCTTCAGAATCTTTGACATCAGGTCCTTTCTTCGCTACAGCTTCAGATTCTTTACCCTTTTGAGCTTTATCTATACCACCTTCAGCTGCTTCACTTGTTTCTAATTTAACCAATTCCTTGTTGAGCTGTTGTAATTTTTCGCAAATATTCAATATTTTCTTCGTAATGTTATGAATTTTTTCTTCCACAGTTGCAGTATGGAGTGTTCCTTGTGCTTTCTCTATATAATCGTAGTCCGTTAAAAGAACTGTTTTTGTCTCTTCAAATAAAGATTTTAATGTATCTATCCTATCATCTAATAGGTCATCAAGATTAACGAATAGCTTCATTAATGTTTGTTGTAGATTGATCATCTTTTCCGACGATTTTTCAATATGCAACTCGAACTTATTATTATCAGAAATATTTTCAAGGTTTTCTAGTATCGGTACTATTAAAGAAGCTTTGTTTCCGGTTTCAGAATCGTCCATCAGTCGAACAGCAGCCTTAGTGAAAATTATATTAGATTTTATTTCTTTTAAATAATTTTTAATTAATTTATCCGCAGCAGATGGGGAGTTCTCAAGAAGTGATTCCATAAATTTTTCAATAATTTCCTTGTCAGTTTGCTCTTCTGTTGATTTGCCATCGTATGTGTGAACAATATGCTCCCTTAGTTTGAATATAGCCTTAGCCACCTTTTCATCGTCATCTAGATTTTCCATTATATCACTACACTGGATAACAGTAGACATTAAACTTTTATTTAATGTTTGTGACTCAGATGCTTTGATAATATCTAAAAATTGTGTTTGCAAGTTCTGCCTTTGAAGTTCAGCATCATGTTCCTCAATAGATTGTTTTTCCAGTAACGCTGCCTTCTGAGTTTCAGTTTCAGATTCTTTGGACTCAGGTTTCTTACTTTCCTTTTCTTCAGATAATATCTCAGTAGCCACTTCAGATACTTCTCCCTTCTGGGCCATGTTCATGGCATCCTTTTCGGCTTGTTTCTTTTGCTTTGCATCCAGTATTTGCTCCTCAATGGATTGTTGCTCCATGACCATTGCTGTCTGAGCATCAGCTTTAGAATCTTTAACGTCAGGTTTCTTACTTTGCTGTGCCGTCTCTTCAGATATTTTCTCAACAGCCACTTCTAATACTTCTCCCTTTTGGACCATCTCCTTAGCATCCTGTTCAGCTTGTTTATTTTGCTTTGCATTCAGTATTTGCTCCTCACTGGATTGTTTCTCCATGAGCTTTGCTGTCTGAGCATCAGCTTTAGATTCTTTGACGTCAGGTTTCTTACTTTCCTGTACCTTCTCTTCAGATATTTTCTCAGCAGCCACTTCTGATACTTCTCCCTTTTGGGCCTTCTCCTTAGCATCCTGTTCGGCTTGTTTCTTTTGCTTTGCATCCAGTATTTGCTCCTCAATGGATTGTTGCTCCATGACCATTGCTGTCTCAACATCAGCTTTAGATTCTTTGACGTCAGGTTTCTTTCTTTCCTGTGCCGTCTCTTCAGATATTTTCTCAGCAGCCACTTCTGATACTTCTCCCTTTTGGGCCTTCTCCTTAGCATCCTGTTCAGCTTGTTTCTTTTGCTTTGTATCCAGCATTTGCTCCTCAATGGATTGTTGCTCTACAACCTTTACTGTCTTAGCATCAGCTTTAGATTCTTTGACGTCAGGTTTCTTACTTTCCTGTGCCGTCTCTTCAGATATTTTCGCAGCAGCAACTTCTGATACTTCTCCCTTTTGGGCCTTCTCCTTAGCATCCTGTTCAGCTTCTTTCTTTTGCTTTGCATCCAGTATTTGCTCCTCAATGGATTGTTGCTCCATGACCATTGCTGTCTCAGCATCAGCTTTAGATTCTTTGACGTCAGAATTCTTACTTTCCTGTGCCGTCTCTTCAGATATTTTCTCAGCAGCCACTTCTGATACTTCTCTCTTTTGGGCCTTCTCCTTAGCATCCTGTTCAGCTTGTTTCTTTTGCTTTGTATCCAGCATTTGCTCCTCAATGGATTGTTGCTCTACAACTTTTGCTGTCTCAACATCAGCTTTAGATTCTTTGTCATCAGGTTTCTTACTTTCCTGGATCTTCTCTTCAGATATTTTCTCACCAGCCACTTCTGATACCTCCTCCTTTTGCTCCTCAATGGATTGTTGCTCTACAACCTTTGATGTCTGAACATCAGCTTTAGATTCCTTGAGATCAGGTACTTTCTTTGCTACAGCTTCAGATTCTTTACCACCTTCAGTTGTTTCAGTTGTTTCTAATGTAACCAATTCCTTGTTGAGCTGTTGTAATTTTTCGCAAATATTCAACATTTTCTTCGTAATGTTATGAATTTTTTCTTCCACAGTTGCAGTATGGAGTTTTCCTTGTGCTTTCTCTATATAATCGTAGTCCGTTAAAAGAACTGTTTTTGTCTCTTCAAATAAAGATTTTAATGTATCTATCCTATCATCTAATAGGTCATCAAGATTAACGAATAGCTTCATTAATGTTTGTTGTAGATTGATCATCTTTTCCGACGATTTTTCAATATGCAACTCGAACTTAATATTATCAGAAATATTTTCAAGGTTTTCTAGTATCGGTACTATTAAAGATGCTTTGGTTCCGATTTCAGAATCGTCCATCAGTCGAACAGCAGCCTTAGTGAAAATTATATTAGATTTTATTTCTTTTAAATAATTTTTAATTAATTTATCCGCAGCAGATGGGGAGTTCTCAAGAAGTGATTCCATAAATTTTTCAATAATTTCCTTGTCAGTTTGCTCTTCTGTTGATTTGCCATCGTATGTGTGAACAATATGCTCCCTTAGTTTGAATATAGCCTTAGCCACCTTTTCATCGTCATCTAGATTTTCCATTATATCACTACACTGGATAACAGTAGACATTAAACTTTTATTTAATGTTTGTGACTCAGATGCTTTGATAATATCTAAAAATTGTGTTTGCAAGTTCTGCCTTTGAAGATCAGCATCATGTTCCTCAATAGATTGTTTTTCCAGTAACGCTGCCTTCTGAGTTTCAGTTTCAGATTCTTTGGACTCGGGTTTCATACTTTCCTTGACCTTTTCTTCAGATAATTTCTCAGTAGCCACTTCAGATACTTCTTCCTTTTGGGCCATGTTCATGGCATCCTGTTCGGCTTGTTTCTTTTGCTTTGCACCCAGTATTTGCTCCTCAATGGATTGTTGCTCCATGACCTTTGCTGTCTCAGCATCAGCTTTAGAATCTTTGACGTCAGGTTTCTTCCTTTCCTGTGCCGTCTCTTCAGATATTTTCTCAGCAGCCACTTCTGATACTTCTCCCTTTTGGGCCTTCTCCTTAGCATCCTGTTCAGCTTGTTTCTTTTGCTTTGTATCCAGCATTTGCTCCTCAATGGATTGTTGCTCTACAACCTTTGCTGTCTCAACATCAGCTTTAGATTCTTTGACGTCAGGTTTCTTACTTTCCTGTGCCGTCTCTTCGGATATTTTCTCAGCAGCCACTTCTGATACTTCTCCCTTTTGGGCCTTCTCCTTAGCATCCTGTTCAGCTTGTACCTTTTGTTTTGTATCCAACTTTTCCTCCTCAATTGATTGCTGCTCTACAACCTTTGCCTTCTGAGCATCAGCTTTAGATTCTTTGACATCAGGTTTCTGACTTTCCAGGCACTGACTTTTAGATATTTTCTCAGCAATCACTTCAGATTCATCACCCTTTTGCTCATTGTCTATGGCTTCCTTTTCAGCTTGTTTGTTTTGCTTAACTGCAACAGATTGTTTATCCATTTCTTCTTGCTTTTTAGTGTTTTGACTTTCAATCAGTTCCCTGCTATGATTTTGTAATTGTTCGCAAACATTTAAAATTTTATTGGTAATGTTACGAATTTTCTCACCCACAGTTGCAATTAGAAGTTGTTCTTTTGCATTTTCAATATAATCGAAGTCCGCTAGAAGAACGGCTTTCGTTTCCTCGATGAAAGGTTTTAATTTATCTGTCTTATCATCCAAATGGTCATCTAGTAAAACAAATATATCCATCAAGTTTTGTTGCAAGTGAATCATTTTTTCAGATGATTTTTCAATATGCAATTCAGATTTTATACTCTCACAAATATTTTCAAGGTTTACTAATTTTGGAATTAGTAAAGATGAGTTGGTTCCTATTATAGAGTCGCCAAGTTGAATAGCGGCTTTGGTTAACACAATGTTCTTTTTAATTTGTTCGATGCAATTGTTTGTTATAGTTTCTGCTGCAGCTGGAGATGTCTCAAGAAGTGATTCGATAAATGCTTCAATTTCCTTGTCATCCGGTGATTTTCCATTATATGTGTGAACAATGTGTTCTCGAAGCTCATATATACCCTTTATTAATTTCTCAGAGTCTTCCAAGTATTCCATAATTTCTTTACTCTTGGCCATTAATTGAGCTTTATCAGTTTGGGGTTCAAGAACACTTCTGAGATGTAAAAATTGTATATTTAAAATCTCTCGCAACTTTGAAGTTTGATCAGCAAAGGTATCGGATTTTATTTTCTTCAAAGAATCTGATGATTCAATATTTTTTGCATCGGTCTCATCTTTGGGCTTTTTTGTTGATGTTTCTTTGATATCTTCTTCCAGTTTTCTTTTCTTTTCCTTTATTTCTAATTTCTCCTGAGGTTCTTTCATTTGTTCAGGAGTGCCTTTTATTTCTTGTTGCCGTTGCTCTACATTTTTTTCCTCCAACTCCTGGTGTGCAGCAAGCTGAGTTAGTTTGTCCTGGAGACTGTTTATTTGAAGCTGAACAGATACAATAAGTGCCATCTGTTCTGATGTAATCTGTGTCAGTTGTGGCTGCGATAGAATATCATTCTCTATTTGGATAAGCGTTGCTTCAAGAAAACTGATATCTTCTGTATTTTCATCGAGGAGTTTAACACTAAGTGGGTTGTCGTTTTGCAGTCCCTTCTCAATATCGGTTAAGAACGCTTTGCCGGATGATACATTTTCAATAATCATGCTTATGTCGATGGCCGTCTTTGTTTCTTTGGGTACTAAAGACATATTCTTTAACTCTGCCGATATTGCATCAATTTCTTGCAGAAGTTCAATAATGCGAATAACATTCTCATTATTCTCAATAAAATCAAAGACGGCAACCAGACTGCTTTGGGTTCTAAGTAGACCGCCTTGTAGATCATTGTCCATCACTTCGCTGACCTCATTTAGAGCTCTAAATGAGGCCATTAGATTTGTTTGCAAGTTAACCATTATGCTCGATGACTTGTCAATGTCAACATTTGGTAAATCTGCTAACATTTGAATAGATTCTAAAAGATTCTCAAATGTTGGTTTAAGATTACCCAGAATAGGTTGTTGCTGGCTGTAAGCCATAAAGGTCCTGAAGGTATCTTTAATTTTGGCATACATCTCCTGAGCTAATTGCGTTTCCAGCACCGGCAACGAGACTAAAATATCTTCGAATGCGCTCTCTATATTCTCCAAGGAATCAACCAATCCGGATTCGTAGGTATGCACCAAACACTCCTTTAATTTAAACATGGTTCGTGCAATCTTCGCCTGTGCCAGTACAGTTTCCTGTTGATCACTATTTGAGATGAGCGTTTTTTGAATCCTCTTCAGGTCTGAGTTTAGTTGCTGCATTATTTCGCTCACTTGGCGCAACTCGTCGCTACCATCCTGTTTTGTGACTTCGAGGCATGCTTCCAGTTGCATTATCCCACTAACCACACCCTGTTGGACATCAAAGGTTTCCACTTTTGGCTCGTCAGCAATGACAGCTTCCTCCTGAACTGAATCCCCAATTGTAAGCTGCTGCTGACCGCTGGTCTTAAGATCAGATATTTCGTGCATTGACATATCCTGTGCCTGCTCCATCGCCTGCATATCGATCTGCTCACAGTGTTGCCTTAAGTCGCGCAGTGGCGTTGCCAATGTCTTCAGCTTGGAAAGTTCTAGATCCTCCAGAAAATCAGCACCACTGTGCGCAATACACTCCTCCACTTCAAGCACACAACGCTCCAGACTGCACATCGCTGCCGCAAAGGTGCCAGGATCTGTGCCCTCCGACATGGATTTGGCTGCCTCATCAACCTGTGTTTCGTGCACAACTGCAATGTTGCTCTGCAGCTCCTGCATTTTAATAATAGCCGCCTGGAGCTGTTCAACTGTGTCTACACGTAAGGAAGCCACGTCCAAATCTTCACAGTGTGATAGAACTGATGCGATGCCTTGATTAAGATTTTGGAGCAAGACTTCAGCTGGCTTCTTAATGCTTTCCGATTCGGCACTTTGTGTTTTCTGATGCTGCTTTTGCTCTTCTTCAAGGTACGCTTCCTCTGGCTCGGTTGGCAGTGATTCGGCCAAGGACTTCAATACCGAAACATCATCCAACGTAGACAGATCCTCGACAGATAACTTCAATGGATGCAGGTTTTCCAAAGCGAGTATAAAACTCGACAGCGGACTGGCTATGGCAAGTGCATTCCAAGTTAGGTGCTCATCCAGAGCTTCTCGCTGCTGACTAACAATATCATTGAAACTATTAAGCACGTCAGTGAATTCATTAGAATCAACTGAGGGATTATCCAGAGTCTTCGCCAAATCAGCGAAACTTTTTCCCATCTCAAACAATATGCGAATTGTGTTGGCCTCATTGGAGTTGAGAGTGGACTCCGTTTCACTAAACGTAGCCAATCCCTTGGCAATTTGTAAAATGCGCAAAAGTGCAACTTGAGCTTCATTTGCACAAAGTTTAATCTTTGTTGCGATTTTAGGGTTCTCATTGATTCGGTTGAGAGCCAACTGCAGAGTTTCAATATTTTCAATTGCCTTCTCGAGAGACACTTTTGTTTCTAGAACTTTTCGCAATGCGCTAAATGATTTATCCTGCTGTGCTGCCTGCTGTTCATCCTGTTGAATTTCCTGCTGCAATATCTTGAACTCATGCTCTTCAATATCGATAATGACGTTGCGTATTATGTTGCGAATGTTGTCAAGAGATTGCAATGCTTGCTGGTCAGGTTCTGGTTCCCTTGCGGCCAACAACAATCCATGTGCCTTCTGTATATTTTCCTGCAGAAGAGTAAGGGGTTCGATGAGATCAGCCAATGAACCCGAGGAAGACTTAACTTCCGTCTGGCGTAAGCAATAGTTTAGCTCATCAATAGGACGCCTTAGCTTGTCTAGCATCGCCACGTGATGTCGCGTTATATCTCGATCCAAAATGGTGCCAATCAACGCGGACAGCTCGTTCTTTAGATTGTGTAGGCGTATTTTAACATTTTGACTAAGGCGTTCTGAAATTCGTTCAATATTTGTCTCGAAATGCAATACGGCTTGGGCAATGGACTGCAATAGTTTCTGGGTATCAGCCAAATCTAATGAGGCTTCCTCAGTAGCTCGTTGACCGCCTGACTCTAAATCCTGACCCAACTGTGCGAGACCATTTTGGATTTCTTGCAGTGGTGGCACCATTGATTCTACAGTGCTTACCGTAAACATGCCTGCCTCAACGGTATCGGATTCCTCATTTAAAATTAACTCCAATCCTTTTTTGAGCTCAAAAAGCGGCGGCGTCACAATATCCAAAATGGCCATGTTAATCTTTTGTTCCATTGACTCGGAGCCCGCTAGAGATTCGGTTTTGTCTTCAATTGTTTGCAAAGTGCTCTCCAGCTCCTTGATAGGCTCAACAATGCTATCGAGGACCTTTTTGTGGACCTTCTTGTAAATCTGCTCCTCACTCTCTTCGAGCGATAGCTCCATTTCAACACGTTCCAGAGCTTCCTGGATCTTTGCAACAGGCTGGCAAATTTCTTTCAAAGCACTCGCCTCACTTGGCAAATTAGCCTCCGATATGGATGCAAAGGAAATGCTCTCCTGCACATCCTGCATCTTTTCGACCGTTTCCGTAAAATGCTTAGCTGCCTCCAGCTCCTGTGCCTCCTGCAACAGTGCCTGAGATCTAATCGTGCCCTGTGTTATTTCCAGACCTTGATTTATATCATCTGCAGTCAATACGATCTGTGCTCTCAGACTGTCCGATTCAAACCTTTCGCTGACAATCTTTAGTTCTTCCAGCGCTCGTTTCATATGCTCAGCGACGCTGTCTATGATGCACACACTCGTTCTTTGGATAAGCGTGGCGCCCATCTCATCAATCTCGACACATTTCTCGATCACTTGCAGCCCCATATGAAGCTTGCGTATATCTTCCTCCATGGATTTGATTAGGGGATCAATTTGTGTTTCACCCGAATAGACACGTAGCTTGGATTCGATCTGTTTGATTGGTTCGATAATGTTTCGTATGATGGCAATGCTCTGATCTGCAGCGGCAGGTGTCATCATCATTGTGGACTGATCCAACACCTCAGACTCCACCACAGTTAAATGATTCTCAATGACTCGCAGCAGCTTGGCCAACGGCACCAATGCTATTAGATTCTTATTTATCTCGACCTCATCGGTGACGGCTTTAATATGCGAAGCTGGTGTCACCAATAAGCCATCGCCCACAGCTCCTGAAATGTCCTGGAGCTTAGCATCATCTTCGGTGGTCTTAGATGAATCACTGTCCGTTGGTTTCTTTGACTTTTTGCGCTTTGGCGGTGCAACAGCTTCGCCTTCTGTTGGAGTTGTTGCTGTTGTGGCTACCTTTTGTGATGTGGACATCTGTGCACTGGCAAAGGTTTGCAAATCTGATGTCTCCTCCTCCTCCTCAAAAGAACCGGATGCCTTTGATAAGCTAAAGAATTCATCTGTCTCTGTAGGTTTCGACTTTTTGCGCTTGCGTATTGGTGCTGACAGAGACAGTTCCTCTTCCATTTTATCAAAAGATTGCTGAGCGTATTTCTCCGATTCCTTATCAAATACACCCTCTCTGCCCGAAGAGCCATGCACTGTGATCTCAGTAATGGATATATCATCTAAGTCCGCCTCGGTGCGCAAATCCTCATCGTGTGTAAAATACTCTGGCGAGATGTCAATGACCACGGCTTCCATAAGCAGCTTGCCAGACTGTGAAGTCTCTTTGACGAAACGCAGCGGCGGCAGCTCCACAATATTATGCTCCGTCACATGCTCCGATATTTGATCCGCATACATTTCGACAATTTTCAGAGCTTCCTCTTCAGTTAAGTCGGGTGTCTCATAAAGTGAAACGGATACTTCCTTACCATCAAAGGAGAATGAGACATCGCCTTTGTCATCTATGGTTATATCACCCACTGGAGTCTCATAGAGTTGCGATGTATGCTCCTCTTGTATGGTGGACAATGAATAGTTTCTTTGCAGCTCGTTCTCCTGTGGCGGTTCAGGCTTCTGATTACGTTGTGCATCCTCAAAGCCCAGCAGGGAGGCTGAGCTGGCGACAACTCCCATGCAGTTTCTGGCCTCACATGTGTAGGTGCCCAGGCAGCATGTACCATCCTGTCCGGAGATAATGCGATGTATATCGCCCGGTTTCAGCTCAACGCCATCCTTATACCACTTCAGCAAAGGCTGCGGCACACCAATCACTTTGCACTCCAGATTGACGGCACCCTCCTCAGTGAGCACGGCGCGCAGAGACTCAAGAAACCGGGGCTTCTTGTAGTGCCGTGGGATCTGTAGCTTAAGGAAGCACGACGTAATGCTGGTGCCGAAATCATTGACAGCCAGACATTTCCACTCTGCCTGATCGATAAACTCGGCAGATTTTATGTCCAACAGCCACTCCTCATTCTCACCACGATAGTGATTATAGCGGTCATTCGGATCAATGGGTAGCTCATCTCTGAACCAGGTTAAAATAGGATCCGGTGTCGCCTTGACAACAACTTTGAATTGAAAATTTTCGTTAATCTTTGCATCGGTGCTTTTGAGTCCAGTTATAAATTGGGGAGCCTGATTTTGATGAGTAAAAACCAAACGTTCCTCATCCGTTAGCTGATTCTGAATGTCCTCGACGGTCAGGACAGCAGTACTGCTCGTCTCTCCCATACAGTTGCTTGCGATACAACAATAGGTGCCCAAAGAATTAGTGCCCGTCAACTGATAAA
Source organism: Scaptomyza reducta (assembly GCA_035044485.1). Classification (NCBI taxonomy): domain Eukaryota; kingdom Metazoa; phylum Arthropoda; class Insecta; order Diptera; family Drosophilidae; genus Scaptomyza; species Scaptomyza reducta. Next base: position 638,246 of record JAWNNV010000148.1, on the reverse strand, counting down.
CATCGCCTGGCTTTAGTTCGTGTCCATCCTTAAACCACTTGAGCACTGGCGTTGGAAAGCCCACAACCTTGCATTCGAAGGACACCAAACCCTCCTCGGTGAGCACAGCGCGAAGACTCTCCATGAATCGGGGCTTGCGGTAGTTTTTGGGAACTGCAAAAATAATGTATTTAGTTCGGCTATGATTTAAAGAGTTTTTTAGACTCACTGTCCATGTTGACCACACAAGCTGATATGCCCGTACAGCCCTCAAAGCTGGTGACGACGCATTTCCAGTCGCCGGCATCGCACGACTCCGATGGCTTAATCTCAATCATATAAACACCTAATCCATCCTCAATAAGCTTATAACGTTCGCTAGATTCCACACGTCCATCTTTGTTGTACCATGTAATGCTTTTGGGCCAAGGCGGCACAGCAACTGCAATTGAAAGCAAAATAATAATAAGAAATTGCTCATGCATCATATTGTTAAACGAGATGTACGACTAAGTAAAATTACGTATACGTCATGCTTTGTACTGAGAGAGAAAGAGAAAAAAATTGTAAGAGAGATGGTTAGCGTGGGAGAAAATAGCATGCCTTCTGTATCTCTTCATCTCTCTCTCTCTCTCTCATTATTTGGCTTTTTGTTTTGCTCGATTCATTTGGCTTGGCGCAAGTTGTTGACCCACCTCAACAACCAAGTCCAAGCATTCCACCAACAACAAATTCAATGAGTTCAAGTTTCTAGAGCACGAGCACACAAAATAAAAAAAATAAATAAAAACAGAAAACAGACGCCGCTAGCCGGTCGGCCTGAATCTTGCTAAACATATATCTGTATATATATATAAATTTAATAGATATAAATGCTGTGTGTGTGTTTGCTACTAAGCAAAATAAACAAAACAATTTTTTTCTAGTTTTGTTTTGTGGGCAATCTGCCAGATAGACTCACCTTGACAGCCGAGTATGATGGTATCGCTGATACGTACGTTCTGGTCTCGTAGCTCATTCGTAAAGATCGGCGGCGGCAAATTGTTGCTAACACTAAGATAGAGCGCGTTTAATTTAACATAAAGAGAGCACAGAGAGTCAGAGAACATTTCCGGTACTCACTTGTCGGCTGGTTTGAGGGATCCCTCGCGACTGCCGCGACCTACAACATGCACCTTGGAACTCGAATAGGTCACGCCCATGCAGTTCTTAGCCTCGCACGTGTAGGTGCCTAACGACGTGGGATCATCGGCATTGGCGGTCAGTGCAAATACATCGCCTGCCTTGATTTCCTTAGAGTCCTTGAACCAGCGCAAATGCGGTGTCGGCACACCAACTACCTTGCACTCCAGCGATACGGTGCCCTGTTCGGTGAGCACCGCTCGCAATTCCTCCACAAATTCGGGTGTCTTGTAAGCCTTGGGCACGAGCACGTTGAGCGTGGCCAAACACGAATTGCGCCCACCCATATTCTCGGCCATTAACATCCACTGGCCGCCATCCTCGAGTATAACGGGACTCACTTCCAGATAGTGAAAGGTTCCCTCGTTTGTCTCTTTGATGCGATCGTTTTCGCATATCCTGCGATCATTTCGATACCACGTTAGCTATAAGAAAAAGATAAAATGATTTAAAGTTGGTAACTATTAAATAAAAGACTACTTTAGGAAAAATTCTGTATTACCTTTAAATCTGTTGAGCTGCGTATTTCGGTAAGGAGACGCGTTCTTGTTCCCACTTTGACGGACAGATCGACGAGGCGACGCAGGAAAACTGGTGGATCCTCGCCCGTTGATCTGTCCTCGACAATGAGCTCGACATGTTTGCGAACGAGTTCGTTACTTTTCGTGCGGGCAAATAGGGTATAGTGTCCAGCATCCTCGCGCTGCACATGCTCCACGGCCAACTGAACGGCATTGCTGGTCTGTGTGATGCGAAAGCGATCGGAGTTCTCGATGGGTATATCGCCACGGCTCCTGTGAAACGTTCAATGGTTATGTTATGTCCACGGCAGGGTTAAACTTAACTCAACCGACATATTGCTAGTCTCATGTTTTACCTTTTCTTATAGACTGACGAGGCAGATGCTGTGGATAGCGTGCCGTGAAATTGTTTGTGTTCGTTGCAACAGCAACGACAGCATTTTGAACATCCGTTGCCCATGATGTTCGATAAGTTCTAATGTTTATTCTCTAAATATTTATAATCTATTTACAAGCACACACACACACTCACAAATACATATGCGCGCACACACATATACAAATACGCTGTGTAAAAAGTAGAACAATAAAGAAATTAATGAGAAAATAATCTACGTTAAATGCGACTCAGAATAACCCCGTACGCAGGACTAAAGTTCTTACTGCATTCGTCTATTAAGACTTTTCTGGCATAGCAGCAGAGCTGATTGAATATTTTCAATAGTTTTATTGTTTTGTTGATAACTTTTTTTATGTGTTTGTATGAACCAACTTTGAAGTATCTTCATAAAAACTTCTTAATCGGTTTTCAGAACATACACACACAAAAGGATTGCAAAAAAAAAAAAACAGTTCTAAACCTTTCACATTTTCATATGTGCAACCAAAAATATATTTATAGTTTGGCACGTGCTCACACAAAAGTCATTAAATTATTTTGGCATTATTATGATTATTAGCAAACAAAACCAAAGAACAACAAATCGCAGAATAAGAGAGAGCGAGAGAGAGCAGAAGAAGGAGAGAACAACATAAACTAAAGCAATCTAAAAAGAAAAATGACGAAAATATTTCAATCCGAAACAAGAATGTTTATAAATAAATGCACATTTTGGCTTTGAACAAACCGACGCGACTTGTATATTTATTGTATTTTGTACATTGTATTTGTAGTTTGCACATACACACACATACAAGATCACTCGTATACACCTTAGTGGCAACAAAAAAACATGCCAAAAGACATACTTAATTTTTCTTTCTTTTATTTTGGCAACTTATTTTCGGACGCGTATCTCACGGATGCCACGCATTTCATTTTCGATTTGCTAATAACTTGTTGTTCTCTAAGTATTCTTTTCAGATTCTCCTATGTATCTATTTAAGTTAGTCGATAACGTAAATCTTAAATGCTTCATTAGCTTTTCATCTGCTTGGTTCTTTTGCGAAATTTGTTTTTTTTTTTTGTTTGTTTCGGTTGATTTCGTTGTTTTGAGGCAAAATTTATTTGTCTGCTGCTGCTCGCTGATTATGTAATTTTCGTATTTTCCATTTTTATTTGAAAAACGAATTCCAACACTTTAAGGGCAACCAAATTGAAACATCATATGACGCCAGCAACATTTAATTTACAGCATTCCCAAGAAATTATCAAGCGTCGCAAAGCGGATTTGTTAATGCAGCTAAATTTAGAAGATCGACACAATTTTGAGGATGCCACACTCACACACACACTCGCACAATAGATAGTTTTTTTTGCTATGCCTACAATAGTTTTCACGCACACACATTAATAAACTGCCTTCTGGGAAATGCTCATCAAAATTGATTGATTTTCCTGCACAATAAGAACATTTATCAAGTATACGCAGCGTTTTCATTATTCCACGCACACGAACACATACGCATCAAATGCACAGATATGTTGCGTCTCACATACACAAAAAAGTAAAAGAAATGCTGCAGGGGCAACGGATATGTTAATGCGCCGATCGTCAAAGTGGAACTGCCGACTCGGCTGCCCATCAGCCGACCTGGTCAGAGAACGCCACAAAAAACACGACCCACCACAGAGCACGAAGCCTGTCCGCTCAGCAATTCTTAAATTTTGCTTTGGCTCTGGGCGCAGTCGCCGTAAGACCCAGACATCTAGTATCTCAGTTCTTGTTGAGCAAGCGTGAAGGAGAAATCATAAAATTGCGAGATGTAAATGCGCACAATATTTGGCAATATGCACACACAAAACCGATGAATCACTTAACACATTCATACATTATCGCATGTAATAATAAATTATATGTTGTGCAGTCTTAATGACTTACCATTCAAACTTGAAGGGCAGCAGTTCCGATTCGTCCTCCTCATCGCAATCAATTTTCACAAAGAATGTTGCACGTTCGTTGGGTATGCAGCGTATTAAGGAGCTGGAGTTATCACTAAATGTAATACGTGGCATTATTTGGCCAGGAGGTTCTACAAAAATAATGTATAAGAAAGTTTTGATTAGTTTCGTATTAGAAGTACACATGAAAGATTGAAATGCATTGGCAAAATAATTTCTCTTTTTTTTTAATTTTTGTGAAACACCCACGAAGAAAAAAAATATTTTCCATTTTATACCAACGGATTGCTAACGATCAAGGAGATGCATAACCTGAAGAGCTTCAGTATTGTAATCTTTCTCTTTCATTCTTCCAACTCTGTAAATATTTCTTAAGATAAAAACAACTTCACTACAAATTACTATTCTGTTATATATTTCATGTAGCAAAATTGAATGGGCAAATTTTGTGACCGGCAACAGCCAAGATCTGCACTAAAAATAGTTCAAATATTATTCATGCCCAAAAACTATACTCAAATTTTCACACGTACACATAGTTATGTATGTATTTAATAACTCAAAGAAACGAATACACACTAACTAATGATTATAATAATGCATCCACTTATATAAATATGATTTAAATGTAGCGCATAATTTTGAAAAGTTTTCGCCCAGTCCAAACGATTCTGTTCAGTTTGCTTCCACATTACGTAACCGCACAGAGGCGGCTAGACAGCGGTCATATAAATATACACACTTGGAATCTATTGTCTATACGGCAAACAAGAAAAAGCCGACACATCTTTGCCTTTGTCTGTGTTTACTTACCTACTAATACGGCGGCGGCGGCTGCTGCTGCTGTTCCCGGTGTTCCTTCCATGACTAGCTATATAATTAGCCAAAAAACCGGGGCCACCTTTTAACATGGGCAGCACACACACACACACACGTACACTTTACACACTAACGTCGTCGTTTGATTTAAGGACTTTTCACACACTCTTTTTATAAATTTTCTTTTTAGGATTTGTGCAATTTGTTGGTATATTTTTAATGCGGCGTATACAAGAAAAACCGTTTTGTTGTTATATATTTAGAACGACGTACAAGCATGGAGGACGGCAAGACGTTGTCAAAGATATTTTCACTTTTTTCTCTTGGCTGAACAAATATTCGAATTTGTATCGTAATTATTGTGAACACAAAGGTTGGCTTAATATTTATTTATATTTTTCTTTTATATATGTAAAATATTTAAATTTTCTTTTGCACTTTTCAAAATGAATTTCAAATGCAGCTGAGATATGCTACTATATCCAACAGACACAAACTACACACACACACGCACTAATTGACACATTTGGTTGAGCAAAAATGTTTCTATATATATAAATAATATATACAAGACGTTTGTGTTTGAGGGCGCGCGCACCACGTCCAGCAGACACCTCCTGGATCTCCGATCGTTTTACTCAGACTGAACTACACGAACGCCGACAACATCAGCAAAGAGTCCATGCCGACAGCGTCGACATGTCGGCCCGACCATCTATCTCAATTGAGTGCGTGCTCTCGGAAGTACATTTTTTTCGTAAGAGTCGTAGACCCTTGGAGATGAGCGGCGTACAGCTTTGGATACCTGAAAAGTTTGCGCATGTTTCTTTTTTTTATGTTTATGTTTATGAAAGTTTATTTCTCTATCAAATAAATATAATGTTCTCTTTCTGTTATTTGTAATTTTATAATCTCTCTCGCTGCTAAATACAATTATTAATAATTATTATGTATAAATATTGCATGTTGCAAGCAACACATATCCAATTTTGTTAGGCTTAAGTAAAATACGATTCCCCACTGATTTTGTTGATGAACTTCGAAAATTGCACAGCAATATTCAACAAGTGGTTCGTTTGTTCGTTTAAGCTACATAAGTAACATCTTTTTTTTTCACGATCTCAGACCGAATAGAAATGTGAGGTGAATTTGGTACGGCATGAGGGCTCCGTAAACGGCGAGAACCAGGCCAATGAGAATCTTCCAAATACCGATTGTATGCTCTTAAGACGCGACTTTTTAGCCCAACGTGCCTCTTCCTTCTTAAGTTGTTCAATACCCTGAAACAAAAAACCAGCAGTTTAATTTTATATGCTAATTGCACTAATTGCCCAGCTATACGCACCGTTTGATCGTTCAATATAGCATTTAGCTGCGTTGCCAACATTATTATGGTGAATATGCCGAACATCAGACCCTCAAACGTGAGAAAGAGCAACAGAAATATGGTCGCCGGCGGTGAGTACGTAGAGCAAGCACGCCAATCATTTTTTACGCACTCGGCAAACTGCGTCATCACCAAAAAGAGCGTATGCACCGAAATGGATGCAATGTAAAACTACAAAGAGCAAGGAGGTACACTGAGTAAAGGGGAAAGTACTTATTCATGCTTTATGCTTACCGTGAAGAGCACAAAATACTTTTGATTGTTCTCGCCAACACAGTTGTTTACCCAAGGACAGTGATGATCCATTTTTCGTATGCAACGCTGACACACGGAACAGTGGTGAGCACGTTCTGGCTTAATGCTACAACATTTTGGGCACTTGTAGAACATTTGACCCTCACGATAGCCCATTTGCTCGATCATCTCCTTGGTGGCATTGCCACGCGGCACAGCGCCCTGCAATGGTCCAACAAAATTAATAATTTACACAAAAGTTCTTAATTGATTGTCTTACCGGGTCGGACAGCATTGTGCGTAAGTGTGAGACAAATGCTAGGAATGCAAGTGCCTGGAATATTATCATGTTTACCGTACTAAAAATCGTATAATGGCTATAGCTGGGCAACAGTATCAAGCCGCACACCACAAACTCCGCAAACAGTATGAGCAACCAGGTCATAATAACGCACACAATTCCGCATATATCCTGCAAAATATATGATCAATATGAACTGTTTATTATTATATTTCAAGATCGAGTTTATACAGACCTTGACACACCATGCGCGATTGCCGAGGCAGCGATTGTGCTGGTCAACGCCACCGCTGGTGGACAGCGAGGAGTACGAGTAATGCATTCCGGTGGAATTTTTGGACACTCGCCTTGCTTAACGCGATGTCAGCCCACTCGCCTTTACATGCAGCAATGACGCATCGATTTCTATTTTCCAGATAACGCGCCACAACTGCGATAAACAAACAGTTTAACAAAATTTTGGTTAAATTCAGCCAAAAAACAGCTGTTGCAGGCAGAACAGTCGATTAATTAAGTGTTGTGTAACGAAAAATAATAAACACACAAGAATGACAGCCTTCAAATACTCTCTTCTTTTGCCACAACTTATATTTGGGAGTTAATAAAACTTTTAATGGCTTACACTTTCATAAAATCGCTCCTTTAAAACTTAATGCTCATACAAATTAAAAAGCTCAAGTATATACAGAATATCAAAGTAACATTGCAAACAACTACACATTCATACATATGTATGTAAATACACAGCCAGGTCATGTTTTATGCGGGCGTGAGTTTTGCTGTTGGTTCCAGCAATGCCCATAAACCTGCCACAGAAGAAATTGCTCCCAGCATGCCAATTGTCCTCGGTGTAAGGCTAGTGTATCCCAAAGCCGTCAGAGGTATAAAGAAATCGCACACATTTTTCACAGTATCGATAACAATATCCTTGTGGCCCAACACCAGTCCGTAAGAGTTTAGAGCAAGTCGCTTGAAATCTTCGGGTGAACTGATCCTAGCTGGAATCTTGCAGCGCGATATTCCGCCACTGCAGCTAGCTTTGTGTAGATCTAAGACGCGTAGAATCTCGTATAGGTCTCTGCACAAATTCATTATGATAGAAAAAAGCCAATACTTGTTGGCGATTTTTGACCATTTCTTAGCATCTACCACGGTTAGCCCAGTCCGTGCTAGCCACAACAAGTGATCAGCGAGCAAAAATAAGGCTTGCGACACTTTGCTCATTGTCAACGTAACACGAATCGTCAGATCTGGATAATGGATAGACCGCAGACTGGCATAGAATACGTCTAATCCCTTGCCAAAACGAAGCACTGTTTAAATGAATCATAAAAGTTATCATTGTCATAAATAAAGAAAACTGCTTACATTTTCGGAATGTGCTTAAAATGTACTCGACTGTCTTAAAATTGTCGACCAATGACGGATGACAATTGGCGGACTCCATGGAATCCCACATGGCACGGGAAGCATATTGTATGAGTCTCGCTATTTTGTCCCGGCCGGCTGCCTGGTTATTTAATTGCACCCACTTGTCCATGTTTGTTTATCTTTGAATAAAAGTCCAACTGAAAAGAAGTCCAAGGTGCAAGTGGCAATGATATATGTTTGGCCTTGCCACCCTGTTAAGTAGTAGAATGTTAAGCTGGTCACTCTCTTGTTTACATTTACATTTTAATTGCATGTTATCGATAACGATTGCGCAGAGTGATAAGTACTTGCCACGTCTTTTTACTGAACGACAGTTTTTTATATAAATATTAAACAAAGATGGCAGTAAGTAAATTCCAAACATTAGCTTAATATAATGAATGAACATAGGTTTTTAAATGCAGCCACCACAGAAGGGAAAGCAGGCCACAAAGGGCGCAAAACAAATCGTCGAGGGGAACAAGGCAACATTGGCATTCTATCGTAACATGGCCATTGGCTGTGCTGCGCCCGCTGTTTTGCTGAGTTTTCTAGTCTTTGAGTTCACAAAGCTCACTGTGGTAAGTTAAATGTGTATGTTCAACCCAGCCGAATGCAAAAAGTACTGATTTGCTTAAATCCTTGTAGTTCATGGTAGCCCTGTCGCTCATTATCCTAGGTGCCGCTTACCAATTTATGGTATTCATGTCCCGTCCAAAGTACACGGACAGCGGCGCCCTACTGGACTCTGGAAATGACTTAGATATGGAGGGCGGCATTGCGGAGTAAGTAAACTATGAAAATCCTCTGTCTCTAATATGGTAACACAATATATTTTGCACTTTTAACAGGCATGTCAAGGATTTAATTATACTCACCTCCGGCACGCTGTTATTGTCCCTGATTTCTAACTACTTTTGGCTGGTATTGCTGCTGGCACCAATTCGGGCCGCATGGATGCTCTGGGGAACAGTTATTCAACCTTGGCTGTCGTCGAAAAATGCCACCGAGGAGCCTGAGGTGGATGAAAAGAAGCAGCGCAAATTGGATCGCAAAATGCGCCGCATGAGATAATTTGACAATATTCATTCGCGTACACGGTGTTGATCAGGTGGCAGTCACATTATCCTCTGGTTTTAAGCTACACATAAGACTCATACTTTGACGAGGCTGCTTAATAAGTTACATCTATTTTTACAATGAGAATTATACGCTTAGTTAGCTTGGCCATTAGTCGGCCACAGCGAAGATGTGTTTGTCGGGTATCCTAATTTCTTGTTTCCAGATTAAAACGAGACATATTGTCTCGCGACAAAGAAAAATCAACTGTTTTTGGTTTTGTGAAATTTTGTGCGATTTAATAAGAGTGCCCGAGTGAACAAAAATATTTTAAAAACGCATCAAAAGATATTTGATAATTTTAAATATGAAATGCTGAAACCTTTTTAAAGGGAATCACAGTTTCGAATCTACCGAAACATTGTCAAATGTGCCCCAGGCCTTGTGCTTTGTAAATATATATTTATTATATATATATATATAAATAAATGTGCATTTGAGTGCAGGAACTTGGTGCAGTTCTAATTAGTGCAGTTGCCATTTCTCATAGTATTTCGCGAGCATGGTTATAAAAACAAAATAAAATGAAAAAATAAAAATAAACAAAAATTCTGCATTTTGCAACAGTTTATTTTTTGTTGATTTAACAAATTTGCATCCAAACTTAAATAAGAATATAAAAATATCAAATAATAATGACAAGTGTCCCTGTTTGGAGCTCAAGATTTCACTAAGTTCTGTTTTGTTTTATATATTTTTTTTTTGTTAGTTTCCAAAAACCCGGCTATAGCCCAGAAGAGCGTCAACAATTTACGTTTGTAACTAAATAACGTTAATTGTTGGTAAGGAGTCTGAATGTAAATGCAGGCTTAGTTATGAAATATATTATGTATTTAACTAAGATATAGATAGAAAAAAAGGGAGGCGGGGGATTTGAAAAGACTGGAAGAAACAAATGAGGAAAATATGAGAGAGCTATGTATTTAAAGAGATAAAGAACTGAAACTCAACTACACAGCTAATGGAGTGTACTGTGACTGTGGAACATGCGGCCCCCGATCCATGCTCGCCACTAGCAGTTGGTTAACATCTGTGCTTAACTACAACAACATCCAACAATTTGTATAATATCAATGGATAAGGAAGTTCTCTAGTTATATTGCTCGGGTATGACATAGGAGATGTCGTCCCATGGATGACGATAGAGTCCTTGCTTGAGTCGCTTCTGATCCATATAATGTCCAATGAAGCCTATGCTACGGCCAAGCACAAACAGCGAGTTGATGGCACCAACATTGATGTACTCCTGCGCCTCCTCACTGCAAATAAAAATCACAATTAGTAATCAAATATGTCTTGCAACTTTTGAAAGATAAAGTTCACCTGGTGAATGAGCCACTATTGCGCAGCATATCGACAAAGGCGGTGGCAATTACACCATCAACATTCAAAATTAAATTTGGTTTCTTGGTGGTGGTGATTTTCTCCACCTCGAGCGCATACTTGAGCAGCGGACACTGAGGGAAATTCTCCATGACAAACTCCTTGATGATCTTGACACGCACATCGGGATTGTTGATGGACTTGACACGATGTCCAATGCCCAAAATGAGTTTACCGTCCTTGCGCATCTTGTTTACAAACTCCATGGGATGCAAATTGGTGTCGTATGCCTCTGAGAATTGCCGGGCCGAGCCATCAAGTGCACCGCCAAAGCGATCGCCCTGCCAAGAACACCAGATGAATACAATGTGACAACGCTTTAAATAATCTTCAGTCAATCACTTACAATGGTCAGTAGACCGCTGACTACGGAAGAGACCAGATCCTTGCCGGCACGTGCGCAAACAATGGTGTTATGTGCGCCGGAGACAGCGGGTCCATGATCAGCTGTAACCATGAGACACATTTCGAAGAACTTGCACACATAGGGTGGCAGACAGCGCTGGAACCAAAGCAACGAGATAACGCCACCGATTCCCACATCTTTGTTGAGCACTTCACTGATAGGCATGCCTGCATACATCAACTCCTGACCACGCTCATCACAAATCGAGGTCATAAACGATGCGGGCTTGCGGATGAGACCCAGCTCACGGGCCCACGAGTAGTCCATGGGCACCGTTGGTGGTGGCACCTCCTCGCGCGGCACAATGCGTCCCGTCTTGACAAGCTCGCTGTACACTTGATGTATAAGATCGCCCAGCGTATCAAATGAATCAGGCACATAGGCTCCAGACACGCGCAGCGCCTTGTTCTTAGCCGTGGCCGTTTCACGATCTGAGTTGGCACAAGAACCGGCATGACCGAACTGCACCTCCGAGGTAAACATGCTGGCGCAGGTACCAATGCACCAGGCGACAAGAGGCTTAGTTATACGTCCATCCTTAACAGCGGCGCACACATCGTACTCCTCGGTGCCGCCAACCTCGCCTAGGAGAACGATCAGCTTTGTTTCCGGATCGGCCTGATACCGCAGTATGTGATCCATGAATGTGGAGCCCGGATATCTATCGCCACCAATGGCAATGCCCTCAATAACGCCATCGGTTGCCTTTGAGATTATATTGTTTAGCTCGTTGGACATGCCACCTGAGCGGGACACGTATGCTACGCTGCCAGGACGATAGAGCTTGGAGTGTAAAATATTATCCAGCATGCCACCAGTGTTGCCAATTTTAAAGCAGCCCGGCTTTACGCCACCCACTGTGGCGGGTCCAATGATGGCCACACCCTTCTTGTCAGCTTCGACGATCAGTTTACGTGTCATATTCTCCGGTATGCCCTCGGCAATGATTGCCACTGTGCGTATCTGTGGAAATTCGAGCACCTCTAAAGTTGAATCATAGGCAGAACGCAGCGAGGCAAAGTTGACCATAACATCAACGTCCTTGTGCTTGTTTATGGCATCCGACATCTTCTTATAGACTGGAATCAGGATTTCCTTGTGACCCCAGTAGTACTTTTGCTTGTGATCACCCGTAAATGGATACACCATGGCCACCACAGAAGGCTCATCGCGTCTGCAAAGGAAAATAAAATATATTAATACAAGTATAAAAGCAAACCTAACCAATACTTGCCTGCAAATGAAATCAAAGTCGAGCATTGACTGCACCGCACGCTGTTGCATGCCCCAGACAAAAGCTTTGGTCGTATTTGAGAAGAACTTTCTTGTCAAACTCAAGTTAGCACCATTGCTCTTGCTGCTTTGCTGCTTGCTCTGTGTATTGCTGGCCAGGCCATCGCTCTCATCTGCCGAGATAGGTGGTAGTTTAATCGATGCTGTTATCGAGCGCAAGCCTATTATTTTATTAATGTTTCAAGACATTTTTGTTTCCCAAATGAGTCGATGTCGGTGCCGTTATTGATATCGTTATATTGTTATGATGATGAGCGAGAGCGAGCAATAATAGTCGAGAGAGAGAGTATAGACGTTTGACATACATACATAAATATATACATACAGACAACATTCAATACAAGATTACAATAATATTACGAGGACGGCGAGGTGGTGCGAGGAAATGCATACAAAACGATGTGAAGTTGGAGTTGGTTTTGGGGAAGTTTCAGTTCAGTTCAGGTGCGATTTGGCCAAACAAAACGGTTCATTAAATTTGTTTGTTTTTTTTTTTTTGTTTTTGGTTTATGATTTGGTGGATTTTGTGGTTGTTGATTTGTTGTTGGTTGGACGTAGGGCGATCAATGCAAATACATACAAAAAGAGATACAGAGAAAACAGAAATATATATAAATGCAGGTCCAGAACAATAACATAAAGAAAAAACTACAATACAAATAAACTTTTGGTTGGGGAAAGGTGTTAGAGGTTATGTTATATTTTCAGATTTTTCACCTACCAGAACCAAGAGAAGTTGTCTCATGGGCTGCCTTTAAATCGGCCTGCGCCTGCTGTCCACCGGGCAACAGAAAATTGGCTGTAGAAAATTCAGCACTGGCCGTCTGTGGAATTGGTCGCTTGCCGAGCGCCATGCCGCAAATGGATGTCATGTGCGTCTCAGGTCCAAAGACATGCAACGGTATACCCAAGCTGCCACCAAAGTCACGCATTCGACGTAACCCTTCCTGATAATTAGGTCCGGCACGACGCACAAAGATCGACACGTTGTGCTCGACCAGCTTGGGCTGGAATTCGCGCAGGGCGGTTATGATGCCTATTATGACAAAGTAAGGTGATTTAGTTAGTTTCCTGATAAGAGACAAGAGCTCAAGTCTAAAAATATCTTGCTCACCTTGGAAGGTCGCTGCAACATTCGTAAAGTTAGCAATGCCACCGCCTGTAATCAGCACTTTTCCGTCCGGATGCTTCGGCGATGACGTCATTAGATTGAGTATTGTCTTTGCGTATTCGTATGTCTGCTGTTCGGACGGAGCACCGCTATATTCGCCATAGTTGGCCAGCTCTGTGGCGCCACCCAGATCGCATATAGTATCGGAATATATAACACTAGCACCGCCGCCAGCGACCATGGTCCAAATGCGTCCATTTCGATTTAAAATCGTCAATTTGAGCGATGCACCGCTCTTTGCATCCAGATCAGCGATGTACGCCTCCTCCGGATAGGCATCGCGACCAAATGGCGGCGGATATTCAATTTCACCCCATTTTGGACGGCATATAAAATCGGCAGTCGAGTCCAGCTTGGCTGCCAGATCCAATATAAACAAATTATCGGCCGTTACGACTAGTGGATTGATCTCCAGATACGTGAAATACAGGTCAGCATATGTCGCATACAGCGCATATATAAACTTGGCAATGCGCTCCTTCTTGGCCGCATCTGTAATGGCCTTTAGCAGCACGGTCTTAACATCAGCCAGCGACAATTCACTGTCGACGGGCACATCCAATTTAACAGCCTTTGCATCCACATCACCAATATCAACACCGCCCAAATGATAGAACAATATCGTGTCCGCAGAACGATGCGAATAGATGCAAACGTACATTTCTTCGGCCTGCGAAAGGAAAACATAGTAACTAATTTAGCCATTCAAATGTTAAACAAATCAAACTTACATCTGTGTGTGGCACAAAAGGCTCAATGATAAAATTGCGCAGCTTGCCCACCGCATTGCCAATCTTCTGGTCCTTGTTAAGACGTTCGCCAATCCATTGTTTTACCTGCTCAAAGTTCTTCTTGACGCCAATCAGGCCAAGTTTACCGCGTCGCTTAATCAATTGATCGGGCTTCACCACCAGCGGCTGCAAAAACACACACAAAAAAAACGTTATCAGTGAAAACATGCTATTAGAAGCTGTTTTTAAATCATACATTGAACCTATTAAGTTGGTTAGGTACATTCAAAGCAGAGGCCGCCAGATCAGCCGCTGCTAATAGAGATTGTCAAGATTTCGAAATTTGAGCTTTAAGTACAGCGAGTGACAATCGTCAAGGGGTCAGGCTGAGAGGCTGCGTCATTGACAATGACAATATGCGCGCACGACTCGACAAACTTATCTACATATATGTATGTTTGTATATAGTATACACACGCATACACAAAAAGCGTGACAGCACACACACAAATACCTTTTAGAAGATCGTACGAGTGTAAAATAAACAACAAAAAAAATATGTGAGGAAAAAATCATCAGAGGGCAAACGCCTCAGGCGATTGCGTACTTGTTTCAACGTGAAAATTTTGCATGTCAGCAATATCTCACAAAGTCAAATCTGCGATAAGCAGATTGTACAGATAGTAAAGATTAAATGACACCTGTAAATTTCTCACGTTATGTGCCTTTTTTTGTTTTGATACCCTGAACCCATAAAGTATATTTATTGTTGATCAGCATCAACAAATGAATCGATATATGGAAGATTGTGAGCTCTATGGTTCAGGGTATCTCCCAGTCGAGCTAAAGCCTTCTTAGTTGTGTGTTCGGGATAATCACGCCACCCGCTGCCTCTCAATCAACGCACACACATACACGCACAAATATCATACGAGCAGTAGATAAAAATAAAAGAAGAAAACAAAACTTTGGCGCTATCACCAAAACAATTTCTTTCGCGCCAATCATTTGATTATTTTTGCAGAGACAGCGTTCCGGCCTGGAAACACATATGTGAATGTATTGAAACACATTCAAGTGTGTACACCAATAATGTGTCGAAACAGAAAGGCACAATTATTCTTATCCTTAACGCAAATCATAATAAGCAATCAGACACATGTGTGCTACAGCTGACCGAAACAAACATTATATATATAACATACATGTCACCTCAAGCGTATAATTACTTGGCACCAAGTTATATACTACTACTACTATTATTATTTTGGTTTGACTTTTAATTGTCAAACTTATATATATAAGCTTTATACGTTGTGAAATTGTTGTTAGAACATTTTAACTTTGAAGTGAACTTTTGTGTACAATTTTCTATCAATTTGCTTACAGAAATAACTTTAAAAAGCGATTGCTTTCCAATTGTTTGACGATACACTGTATGATTGATTTCTGCAACATATATATATAGCTCCAATCACCTTGAGCACATATACATAGCTATAATCGCACCATGCTTATCAGTACTTTTGGGAAACATGCAACACACCCGGCCGATTAGTCATGATACAGCAGCATTTGAAGCAGCAGCTGAAACAGCCGCTCCCTGCGTGAACTAATCGAGCTGGCGGGCTTCTTTCGCCGGCTAGGTCAAGTTCAATGTTTGCTGGGTTGGCCTAGTTATTTGTTGTTGTCACAAAAATGTGAATGCCTTATCTGAGTGTTTGGTAGCTAATCGGAGAGAAGCACTTACCGTGGTCAGCAACCAGGGATGATCAACGCTCAATTTGGACCAATCCGTTTCGGCATTGACTGTGGCAAAGCGGCAAGTTGCAGCGCCGGCTCCATGCTGATTTAGATGACGATTGAGGAGATCTTTGCCGGTGGCTTCCGTGATCGCTTTCGCAGACATGCTGTTTCAATTGGGGTGTGTGCTGTAAATTGAGAAATTGTGGAACACATTGTAAGTATGTTAATACCACTGGTGCATATGGTAAAGAGCTTTTTTCTTCGTTTCGTTTGCTGTTGTACTTTAAAACTTTGATTCTATTTACACTTAGAATTGATTAGAGAGACGCACCTTGAAGGTGTGTGCCTATGTATGTGTTTGTGTGTGTCTGTGCGCGTTAGTGTGTGAACAAGTGCAGCGCAAGTCTTTGAGAACCTGCCTTAGTCTATTCTTGTCTGCTTAAATATGGCTGTGTTTTTTTTTTTTGTATTTATTTGTTTGTTTATTTGTTATGCTCTCGCCTTCTATTTGCTGAGGGCAACCTGTGCGCTGTGTGCGTCTCAAGTAAACTGAAACCCAATATGCGAACACACCAGCGATGAAGACCCGAGCCCGAGTCCGAAACGAAAACCCGAAACCGAAATCAAATCCGAACTTGAATCCGGCAAACGAGCGACGGTTGTTCGGTTCGTTTATCGTCGTTTTCCGATCTGTATGTTATCGTGGCTTTATATATATAAATATATAGTATTTATATTTGTGTAAGTTGTTGGGCAAACATTTCTCGAGTGTTTTATATGATTTTAAGTAATAAAACTGCTGCACTTTAACAAAATACATTCAGAGCTCAGGCAGTAATTAATTCAATTTTCTTTTAAAGATTTAACTTATTGAACCGGAAAGCTTAACAAAGTTTTATAAGTCAGCATTGCCCGGAAAGTATTTAAGCTATAGTGATACCATTTTTAATGCAATCGAATCGCTTTAATATTTTTCTCTGAACTAAAAACAAGCTTATTTATATATTTTTTTTGCATCTATGTGGTACGAAAACAGTTATGACATTTACTAAATGCAAATACAGCCACACAGAATCACATAACAATGAACTGAAGATGAACCGGTTTATCGTGTTGTCTGCAGCGTCTCGAAAATTTGTGTATAGGGAAAAGGGCAGGTAACTACAACTTTCACCCAAAAATTTGTTAGTTGGGCTCTTTTGTGGATTATGCACGTAAATCGACGTTGACAACAACAGCACTAATGACGTTGCTGAGCACTGGAAACACAAACGCACACACATATACGCATAAGTTTTTCCTGTTTACAACAATTGTTCGAACGCCTCGTTTCTGTTTCTATTTCTGATTCTAATTTGCACACATTTGAGGCTATCAATGGCACAATGCGATGAGGGAAAAATGTGTTTTGAATGACTTTGCAAATTTAGAGCTTGTGTTTCGAAGCTCCCTTTGCTGTTGTTGCTATTGTTGTCCAAGTTCCTAATTAACATGAGAGCGCGCAATTGTCGAAGTTCATGGCAAATTTCTGACGTGTATTGTAAACGTACAATACTTTTTATATATGAAGCTTAAACTTATAGTTGGATTGGGCAACGTGCCCAGTGAAAGTGGGTAAAATCAATAGTGATGCAATTTCTGTTTTTTTTCTTTTTTTGGTACGAAATGCGTCTCTGCCATAGATTCGCATGGATTTCGGCGTATGTGTGTGTGTGTGTTCGTTTGTACTTTCATGTTTATTTGCAATTACACGATTTGCCAGCTAAATTTACAATGCACATGCAGGGGTTTATTATTGTTACACAGCAGTTAACTCACTATAACTATATATATTTACAGCAGCTACACTTTTTGTTAATAATTCTTACACCGCAAACTTTCTTTTCGATCTGAGACAATTCATATGCATTTATAATGCGAGTTATCGATAAGCTTAAAATGCGTTAACATTGCTCACCATTGCGTGAACATTACTCACAAATGCGTTAACAGATGCTGTTATTTGCGGCAGAGTGACCACTTCACGTACACCTAGAAATACCGGCTAAAAGACAATAATGAGACAGCTGTTCTCATATTAAACAGCTGTTGGAAGTTAATGCTCTCAGAATCGAATCAGCGATAACATAAGCGATATTGAGTAATATAATTAAACTAGTACTTAATGTGAATAATATATTTGCGGCAAAAGGAGACTCTATTGCCGTGCAATTACGAAGCAGCTCGCTCATATATTGCGAAGCACAAACAAATACACACACAATAAGGATGTACACAAAAATTTTGCTGCAAATGCTGCTGTTGCTGCTTGCCTCTGCGAGGGGTGAACAGCAAATGGTAGGCAGCAGGGAAAAGTTACTGTCCACACTGCAGGAGGGCTTCATTGGACTCGAGGAGTCGCAAACACTGCCAGAGCCCCACACACGTGAACAAGTTGAATTGTTGCGCCACTTAAATTTCGAGCCGCCCACCATCGACTTTGGCAGATGGTCGGTGGGTCAAACGGTAACGCAAATTGTGACGCTATTTAATCAGCACACAAATCGCACTGTCCATTTAAACTCGGTGGCTGGCCTAGATCCAGTGTTCTACAGCAGTTTCTTTGGTACGCGCGAGGTGCCGCCCCAAGGCAACACCACATTCAGCGTTGTCTTCTTACCCCGCCAAATTGGTGCCATATCAACGGGTCTACTCATCCAAACGTCCTTCGGTCGTGCCGAGTTTACGGTAAGCGGCGAGGGCAGCGAGTGTCCCTATCGCTTGAAGCCGCTTGTGGGCATTAAGGCCCCCATGAACGCAACGCTCACGCCCGAGATTCATATGTATAATCCGCATGAGCGCCCGCTGCAGATACTCGAGGTAAGTATGAAACTTGAAGTCGAGTCGCTCGGCACTTAAAATAAACTACAAGTTTTCCTTTTATCGATTATTGATTTTGCTTTTGTAGGTCTACAGCAGCGGTGGCGAATTTCAGCTTGAATTGCCCAGCGGTGGATCAGAAGGACCACAAAATCTGTGGGAGATACCACCGCATTCGTTAAAGCCCGTAATACGAATATCGTTTCATGGGCGCACCGCTGGCAATCACAGCGCCTATATACGCATTAAAATCGCCGAGCAATCAGCAGACGATCTTCTTAATGTAGAGAACGTACTAGTCATACCCGTCGAATTCGAAATACTGCCCCGCCACGGCGCCTATGCACGAAATCCACTGGCGGACTTTGGCCGCCTGGCGACGGATCAGCATGCGGACGCGTTGCGCTTCAAATTGGACATGCAGAATCAGCCAGTGGATGCAGCACAGCGACAACTAATTGGAAATTACTTGCGTGATATACCAGGGTTGAGCTTCGATGAGCACAACGCAAGCATTGTGCTCGATCCCAAACTGTTTGAGGAGAATGCCAGCATCAATGATTTGCTTGTGATAAGTGGCGAAGATCAGCAGCAGCCACCGTTTACGGTGCTCGTGCGTGCCGAGATCTTTAAAGGCGGCTTAAGCTATGATCGCAATGTTACGCTCTTCATAACCGGCGCCAGAACCAGCACTAGTTCGGAGGACATGCCGCTGGAAATGCATCGAACGCTGCTGGTGCGTAATAGCTTCCCATTTCCGCTGTTGCTGCACAATTTAAGCTTGGTGGTGCCCATTGATCCAGCACTGTTGCAGCTGTCATCGCTGGACCAGGAAATAATACTACAGCCCGGGGAATCTGTGGAGCTGCTACAGCTGCATTTGCTCAACGAGAAGGCCACCTTCAAGTCCACACTCCTCATCGAAAGCAATGTCACAACATTTGAGCTGCCATTAATTGCGTGCACTGGGCGCTTGCATGTGTCCACGCAACCATTTAAACTGCAGCTGCCAATAGAGAGTTCTGATTACGGATTGGAACTGGATTTGGGTACGGTGCCATTTGCGGAGATGTCACGCGATGGCTATATCATATTGCGCAACGATAATCCCATGCCAATTAAGATTACCAACTGGTACTTTAAGCCGCCCAAGAACGTCTACTTTCAAGCCGCATTCATGGGTTGCGTGCCCGCAGATGCCGTTGCCACCCGCTCCAATGCCACAACAAACGACCTTCAATCGGATAACAATAGCACACGATTTGACTTTTGTAGCCATCTAAGTCAAGGCGATAGTGCCGTCTTCATTCTATCAATACAGACCTATGTGGCGGAGCAGAGCATGGGCACACTTAAAGTGTGGACACCCTACGAGCTGATACGCAGCACAGTGCGTTTCAAGGCATCGGTAGGTCAACTGGATATTGAGCAGGAGCAGCTGCAGTTCAAGTCATGCTTTCCCGGCAAAATCTGTTCGGCGGTGCTGAGCATACGTTCTAGTTTTATGCATCCGGTGCATGTCAAATCGATAGCCTTTGTAAAACGTGGCTTACGCTTCAAGGATTTCAATGCCAAGGGTACCACAATTGGCGCACAGACACTAACCAAAGTGGGTCGCATTTACTTCGACCCGGCGGCGCTTTGTGGCACCAATTGTTATATACGCCCAAACATTGATGAACAGTCCATCTTTCCCAGCTTAGCAGCGGCCACCGGTGGACAGATCAATAATAATCTACTGTACGATGGCGTCGAGGTGCGTCAACGCACTGAACTCTATCGCCACTTTAAGCGTGAACTGCAGACAATGTCACTAACGTTGCACAGCGAGGAGTTACCGCCGTTGGAGCTGGACTTTAGCATTGCCATCGAATGGCCAAAGGTGGTGCAACATCAACCGTTGCCAGAAACGCCAGCCATTGCAGTGGGTCAAGTGCAACGCCAATGGATAACAATGACAAATCCCACAATGCAGCCGCTGCTCTTGGACTACTTCCTATCGGATCCGGCTTATGCGCGACGCACACAACTCTCGCTGCCGCACGAAGTGATCGATGTGAGCAGCAGCAGTTGCTACCTAACGGACCATTCAGTCTTCTCGCTGCCAAATGCACCCTTCCATGGCCCGGTGCTACTGCCACCCGGCTCCACACTGCCCATACCCGTGCAGTTCAGTGCCGAACACGCCGATAAATACTGCACACTGCTCCACGTGCGCAGCAATCTGACGCTGTACGAAGCCGTTTGGATAACTGCACGTGCCGTGCAATCTCACTTTCGCTTCGGCAATCGCCGTCCAAGTTCCAATACGCCACTACTCTTCGAATTTACTGCGCAGGAGTTTGAGCGATGCGATGGAAGCAGCGACGAACCAAGTCACGCGATAATCGCGACCCGCAGCTTTACGGCACGGAATGCTGGCAGTTTGCCCATGCGTGTTGAGAGCTTCTTTGTTGGTAACCGTGCCTGCGAGGGCTACGGCTTTAAGATCATCAATTGCCAAGGCTTCTGGTTGAAGGAAAATGAAACACGCAAAATTGATATCAGTTTCAGCCCGGACTTTACCACAGCACGCGTCCAGCGTACTTTGACGCTCATCACAAGTCTAAACTACGATGTCACGTATCAGCTGTTGGCTCAGCTTCCCACAGAGAGTGTGGCGCGTTGTGCCGCCACATTGCCACGTCCCAAATGGGAGCCAGCGTTGCGCAACGCTGCATTCATCGTGCTTCTGGTTAGCTTCTGTCTGGTGTTGCTGGCAGCAATATTTGATGCACGTGCCATTATGGTGCAACAGAGTGCATATGATGCGGCACGCTACAAGGGTCCCATTCAGCCCACATTTAACTTGCGCAACATTGTCAAGATGCAGGTAGCCGAGGAGGCGGCAGCTTCAGCTGCAGCTGCTGCTGCTGCTGCAGCTGCTGCTTCATCTGCCAAAGCTGAGCAACAACAGAAGCTGCGAAATGGTCAGATGAAGGATCTGCGCAAACGGTCGACAAACGCTGACAAATTGAACGCCACACAACAACGCAAACGTGAAACGAAATCGTGGCCCGTCTGGAGCATGGACAGCATGCCATCGACGGCCGCAACGGCAACTGCTGCTCCTGCCAAGCCCGTGAGTTCACCCAAGCCCAGCAAGAAGTCAATGGCGGTATTGCTGCCAACACCCAAACCAATTCCAACTGTTGCTGCAACTGCTTCACGCGCATCCAAGAAACCTAAACAAACAACAACGCAGCCCAATGCTGTGACGCCAACGCCAACGCCAACAATCACTGCAATGCCGGTTACGACACCGAAACCCACGACACCCAAAGCAGATCTTGAAGAGGAGAGGCGAAACACTAAACCAAATGCTAGTCCCACGCTTCAGGAGAACGTTTTGCCGCGCACAATTAAACTGAATCCGGAAACGCCCAAGGAACGTGTGCTGAAGGAGCAAAACGGCAGCGCCAAGAAACTGGGCAAAACTCCTGGACGCGAGCGACGCAAGGAACAAAAACCGGCAGCGGGCAACGTCGCAATGGGATCGAGCACTAAGAAGTCCGGGGAACGCAAGCAACGCAGCAAGCAGATCAATTTCAATGGCAATGCGCTTACAATGGGCGGAGGAGCTTCACCATTAACCACACCGGATGCGGACACAGATACAATGATCACCTCACCATGGGAGACCAGCAGTCGCGTTTCTTTTCGAGATGTGCTCCAAACGAATCCACTGCCAGCGGTGGACAATGGTCTCAACTGGAATCCGGCCGCAAGCGATTTAGCCAGCAGTCAACTGGGTCCGATTGGCAGTCGAAAGTCAAGTCCGGCTATAAATTCTCTCTGGGATCCACCATCCATGACCATGCCAGATACAACGAACGCCAGCAGTTCTCGACTGACTTCACTATTCGATGTTTTGGAGCCGTCAGCAATGGACACGAGCATCGATTTGCCATCCCTAAATGGTAAATGAACAAATGAATCTATTTATAACATAATAACCAATTGTTCACTTGCAGATCTTTGCCGACAAGTTGCTGCTGAACGCGAACAGAAGGAACGCAGCGAATTGATATTGAAGCAGCAGTTGCTGCTGGAGCAATTGGAGCAGCAGTTGAAGCAACAGGAGCAGGAAAAACTTCGCAGCAATTGGGCAATGAACTTGGCTAGTTCGGGAGCATCTTGGACACCGTTGGGATATGCCGCTTGGCCGCAACAACAAGCAGCAGCAGCTGCTTCGCCACGGACATCGCCGGCGCATACCATTACGCCAGGTGTGGGTGTTATACGTCCACCACCGGGACTGGAATCGAATTATAGCAACAACAATAACAATTGCCAGTTTCCAACAGGAGTAATAGGAGGAGGAGCAGCTGCATCACAGGGCATTAACAACAACGTTAACAATAATATTAGCAATAACCATATCGATGGATTGGCCGCATTGCATAACGCACAAGATCGGGTGGCACAAACACCAATGCCAACCCAATACGATCCATTTACCTCGCCAAGCTCAATCTGGTCGGACAACTGGCGCCAGCGCAACAATCACAACATGAACTGAAACGTATATCCCAAAGCTCACTGAACAAATTTAAGCAACCAAAATGAAATTCTTACTCTCTATATAAGACACTTAGGCTATAATGCTAAGAAACATGCTAAAACGATGATGCGATCTTTTCCAATTTGACTTTTTGACTAAATAAACAGCAAAGATTAATGAATTTCATTATATGTACGTACATACAATTCATAAATGTATGTATAAATATTGCATTCAACTTTCATATTGCAGTCGACATTTTTTTACACTTTCTGAGAAAAACTAAAACAAATTAAACTTTTTTTTGCTTTTATTTACATTCTTTTCTTTGCAATTTCTCACTCTCTCAACTTTCTTAATACTTATCTTTCGTTTCTAGTTAATTTTTTCAAGCTTAGCATTTAATACTATTTATGTACCTTGCCGCCCTTCTATTCGATTCTCAAATCTTTAAATAAGGCAGCTTCTGTTTGCATAGATATTTTTTTGCTCCTTTTCCAATTGGTGGGTAATGCCAGTAATCCACAAAAATATTTAGGGGTAATGATTAAAAAAAGTTCCCTGGCCGCTGGTTTAAGTAGTCTCCAAGTAGTCGGTGGAGTTTTCAAACTTTTTATACACTGATAAAGTCGCACAATACAGTGAACAAATTCAATTCTGCTTAAAAATATACTATACATAGGGCACTTGGTCAAACTTCCAATACACACTCAGCTATCGTCTCTTCGACCGACGTTTTCAAGGCTGCTGCCGCGGCCGCTGCTGCTGCTTCTGTTCTTTCCATTGTCTTGCGTATGCTAACTGAAAGTATGGTGTGTGTTTTGCGGTGTCGTGCCTGGGGCCGATGATGGTATTCTAGCCACTCGGTGAAGTGCATCTTTTTGCGATGCGCATGCATATTGGCGTTCGAGTTGAACGTCTTTGGACAATGCGGACAAGTATACAACACCTCCCCCGTATGCGTTGCCATGTGTTCCTACAAAGGGTCATTTATGATAATATTTGGATACAGATATAGGTAGAAACAACTTACGCGTAATTCATGGGGTCGCTTAAATGCTTTCGCGCACATGGGACATTGGTGTGTACGTGCTGTATTGTGCGTATACTTGATGTGACGCTGATGCGCCTGCAGGCTGGGTAACATTTTAAGGCATATTTCGCATTGCATCGGCTGTCGATTCTCTGCTGTGTGCATCAATTTAATATGGCGCGTCAGTCCATATTTGGTCGTCAGCGTCGTTTCACACAGATGGCATTTGAATATATTTTGCGGCGCACAAGAATGCTCTTCCATTTGGCGTGCCAATGCTTTGCGACCACGTATGGACTTGCCGCAAACATCGCTCATCTTGTCGAACTTTCGCAAATGCACCAGTTTCATATGTTGCTTCATGAAGTTCTCATTGAGGAAACTGAAAAGATCAAAATTATTAGTTGTTTGCATGCTTGCGGTTATTAAACCTTTGCCTTACGTCTTGCTGCAGTTGGTGCAGGGCACATGGCACTGTTCCTGGGGAATGTGTGTGAGTTTGTGGCGCTCGCAATCAATGGAGCTATAGAAGCTCTTTGAGCATTGCTCACATTGGTACATTTGGCCGCGTTGCTTGATCTCGTGCATGCGCATATGCATATACAGACCACGACGTTGACCCATGACACGCTGACAAATGTTACACTTAAACAGTTCCGGATTCTCATGCAGTTGCAAATGATCGACAAGGACGCCACGTTTCAAGAATTTTCGATTACAGCACATGGCATAGCCGCGCTGATTGTGCTCCTTACGTGTGTGCACCAGCATCTCAGAGAAATCATCCATAGGTACATTACACACAGGACACTGAATCTTGTAGTGCTCCCTGATGTATTCGTTGAACTCTTGCGATTTCTTTACATTATGAACGCCGATTTTTTTCACCTTACTGACAACTTTTAATTTGGTGCGGCGCTTTTTAATCGTTCTACTCCTTTTTTTCCTGGGCTTGGATATAGCTGCAGATAAATCGCTTTCCTTGTCGCCTTGTTCAGTTATACTTTGATCCTCCTGATGATCAAACACATCATCAAGATCATCCTCCGGGAACTCAATTTTAATCTCATTCAGATTGATCTGTTCCAGCACAGCTTTTAATTCGTTAATAGCAATAGCTGTGGTCGTCTCGCCCGACACGTTCGTGGAGGGACGTCCACGCCTGCGCTTCACGGCAGCCGCGACACTGTCGTTAAATTCGGTCTCCTCCTTTACCACATTCTCATTCTCCGCCTCGAACGTTGAGATCGTTTCGGCTATTTTTGCAACCTCATTTGTGCTTTGTAGTAGTTTATTGTGCGCCTCTTCTACACTTGTATAAAAGTTATGGAATGCATACAATTGGTCCCAGCAAGTGCCACAAATGTGTCCATTGGCGTCCTTCGTCTGCAAACTTAATTTGAGTGTCAAAATTCACATTTTTTGTTTCCACTGCTTACCCGCAACCAAAAGTGTTTTTCAATGATCTGATTAATATTTAGCCATTCAGCTTCCGGTGTTCCAAAAATTATATTGTCGTTAGCATTGTCTGTGCACTGGGTGCACAGAAAACACATTTTTTCACACCGTTTACGTTCTAACAGTTTACGTTTAAAAAGATTTAAAAAAGATCCTAATCTTTTAATAAAGATCAAAATGCGACGGCGGGCATCAAACAAACAGCTGATTATGTCTGAACGTTGCTGCTAGCTTGCTCAAATGTCAAGCATTTTTTTTTTTAATCAAGTTAGCAGCTCTACATTTTGGCCTCGCAGTTTGCGACCTGACTATGAATTAATTTAAACAATTTAAATTATTATCGGCTCATTGTGGCGCTCAATGACTTAATCGATTTTAATGTGCCGCAAATCATATTAATTTTGTCAGCAAAGATTACGGAATTTTATTATATGTACGTACATACAATACATAAATGTATTTACAACAATTGCATTGAACATCCATATATCAGATATTTTATTTATACTTTTTTTAACTAAGTTAATCACCAAAAAGACCAAACAGGTCTTTCTTTACCCTTCCTTGCTTTATCTCACGTGTTGCACGCTTCTATTCGATTCTTCAAATTTAGGCTCGCAGATTTTCATAAGACATTTATGTTGGTTGTGTTTAAAGTAAATTAAAGATTAGGTGTTCCGTTTATAATTGCTGCAGTCTACTAATAAACTTTACTTTTCGTTTGAAATTATTTGCATTTTACTAAAAAATCAATTGAAATTACAATATATAACTGAACACTGACCAGAAAAAAAGTTGCAAATTGTTTACACACAAAATATTTTGTTCATATCGCGTTGTCTAAATTAACTAAATCGGTAGTCTCAGCAGTTATCCTTGTACGTTATGATGCCCTTCTCGATGAGATCGGGAACCTCTACGGCCAACCAGGGAGCCAGACCCAAAGCCATGGCGTGAGCAATACCAAATTTCGGCACATTGCGTGCCCACAGTGGCTTAAAATGATCCGTTAGGCAGATTTTGCCACCGCGATACATTTTGGCCGTCTTGCCATCCAGCTCCGGAAGTGCGATCTCTGGCGCTGTTGTTGGATACGTCACTGGAATGTCGAATTCCACATCGAATTCATATTTAAGCAGATTGTGCATGTACCAGCACTTGCCGAACCATTTGGTGCCTTCTTTGTTGGACTCGAGACGGAACCAATCACTGCCTGATTGCTTATTGTTTTCCACATACTGCAGGTGAGTTAATTCAAAGCTGTTTATTGTTTTAAACTATTTATACGAGTATAAATATACCTTTATAAGTGCTTGATATTCCTCCTTCAGTCTCTGCACCCAGATATCTTTCTCACGAGGACCAGCACGTATTTGCAGCAATGGAATGCTGCTCAGAGTTTTTCTGGTGCTATCATCGACCATTGCGTCAATTTATAATTTTAGCCTGGTACAGCAAACAAATTATTTAATGCAATATACAAATGAAAACAACAAGTGTGACACGTAGTGATGCACTTATATCGATATTTTAATCTATCGCTTATGCGCCTATCAACACCTATCTCTCCGCACAGCTGATATGTAGATGCCCTAAAGCTGATTGCTACAGAACGGTTCGTATCGATTGTCAAACACAATGTTTACCGATCATTATTTTGGCGCTAAAACCAAGCATGCAAATAATATTTAAATGCGTTTCCATAATTGGTAAAAAATGCTTGCGCCTCAGCTGTGGTCAGTTCATCAACTAATGTGGTGAGTCGAAACCGCCAATAAATACCGCATCGCAACAGCAAGCGAGCCTAAACAATATTTACTCGTCGACCGATAAGATTCATACTTAGCTCAAAAAAAGAATCAAAACCAAAATTTTTGACTGTAGTCTTAAACAATTTAAGCAGTGATTGTCTAACAAAAAATAAACGTGTATAAAAAATACTGTGCTAACTTAAACATAACGTGCATACTCACTTGAGTATAATAATGTGAGTGCAAAAAAATTGAATTCATATGAAATTTATTCTTCTTGCAGATGCATATTTAGTTACCTTTGTTTTCTTAAGTTTGTAAGACTCCTGACTTGATATGCATATGCAATGTGACAATTTAATTTAAGTTGCAAGTGACAATAGCAAAAAATAATCTATTTCGCAATTATACTACAAAATTGGGATCCACACATGAGCGAAAGGAAACGAAAGCCCCCCACAAAAAATTCCATTGGTAAACATTAAACCAGACATAAATCACACAAAAAAAGAAAAAAAAAAAAAAAACCAAAGCAAATTTTTTGTTTGTCACGCTTAGTAAACCGTTGGCATAGATTCAAGATGCTCTCCTCCAAATAAAACAAAAACAAAAACACGGTGATGGTACCTTTGAACTGATACTGCCAATCCACTGATAAGGCATCGAAATCCACTTTAGAACTGACTAAAACCGGCTTGCGTGATTTTCTTGTCTAGGCTCTGTTTTAAAATGCAATAAATATATGTGTATGTAGGTATATGCGAAAGTCCGCTCTGTATTTCATCAAAATAATAAGTATTTTAAGTTTATTTGTTCCGAATACTGAACAATAATCTATATGCATGTATACATTTGTATATAAGTTCGCAACGTAACCAGATTCGACCTTAATGCTGCTGATAACACAAACTCTGTTGTCGACCATACCAGTTCGAGATGATCTGCATGCTGTCAAGGAACCGGCGCAAACCGGTTTCAAGTCTTGGCTTTTCCATTAAGCGCTTTTCAATTAAATAAGCTACAAATTGTTTTCAACTTTTTTATGCACTGATAACGTCCCAAAACGAATTGAACGAATTCAATTCTGTTCAAACATATACTATACATAGGGCACTTGGTCAAACCTCCAATACAAACTCAGCAGTCGGGTCCTCGACCGACGTTGTCGAGGCAACAGCTGCTGCTGCTGCTGCTTCTGTTCTTTCCGTTGTCTTGCGAACGCTCACTGAAATTATGGTGTCTGTTTTGCGGTGTCGTGCCTGGTGCCGATGATGGTATTCTTGCCACTCTTTGAAGTGCATCTTTTTGCGATGCGCATGCATATTGGCGTTCGAGTTGAACGTCTTCGGACAATGCGGACAAGTATACAACACCTCCCCCGTATGCGTTGTCATGTGTTCCTGCAAAGGACAGAGCCATTTATATTTGAATACAGAAATAGAGTTTATATTTTTTTGTGTAAACAACTTACGCGTAATTCATTGGGTCGTTTAAATGCTTTCTCGCACATTGGACATTGGTGTGTACGTGCTGTATTGTGCGTATACTTTATATGATGCTGATGCGCCTGCAGGCTGGGTGAGATTTTAAGGCATATTTCGCATTGCATCGGCTGCAGATTCTCTGCTGTGTGCATCATTTTAATATGGCGCGCCAGCCCATATTTGGTCGTCAGCGTCGATTCACACAGATGGCATTTGATTACCTTTTGCGGCGCACCAGCATGCTCCTCCATGTGGCGTGCCAATGCTTCGCGACCACGTATCGACTTGCCGCACACATCGCAAATCTTGTCAAACTTTCGCAAATGCACCAGTTTCACGTGTTGCTGCATGAGGTACTCATTAGGGAAACTGAAAAGAATTAAATTATTGGATGTTTTCATATTTACGGTTGCTAAAACTTGGCTTACGTCTTGCTGCAGTTGGTGCAGGGCACATGCCACTGTTCCTTGGGAATGTGTGTGAGCTTGTGGCGCTCGCAGACAGTGGAACTATAGAAGCTTTTTGAGCATTGCTCGCACTGGTACAGTCGCCCACGTTGTTTGATCTCGTGCATACGCTTATGCAACTCCAAACTACGACGTTGACCCATGACACGCTGACAAATGTCACACTTAAACAGTTCTGGATTCTGATGGCGTCGCAAATGATCAACAAGGACGCCACGTTTCAAGAATTTTCGATTACAGCACATGGCATAGCCGCGCTGATTGTGCTCCTTACGTGTGTGCACCAGCATCTCAGAGAAATCATCCAGAGGTACATTACACACAGGACACTGAATCTTGTAGTGCTCCCTGATATATTCGTTGAACTCTTGCGATTTCTTTACATTATGAACGCCGATTTTTTTCACCTTACTGACAACTTTTAATTTGGTGCGGCGCTTTTTAATCGTTCTACTCCTCTTTTGCCTGGGCTTGGAGATAGCTTCAGCTAATTCGCTTTCGATATCGCTTTGATGTAGGTAATCAGTTATACTTTGATCCTCCTGATCATCAAGCACATCGGCTATGTTAAGATCAGCCTCCGGGAACTCAATTTTAATCTCATTCAGATTGATCTGTTCCAGCACGGCTTTTAATTCGTTACTATCAATATCTGTGGTCGTTTCGCCCGGCAACTGCTTCCGTGGACGTCCACGCCTGCGCTTCACGGAAGCCGCGACACTGTCGTTAAATCCGCTCTCCTGTTTTACCACATTCTCATTCACCTCCACTTGTAACGCCGCCTCTGCCACGACCTCCGCCTCAACCGTTGAGATCGTTTCGGTTATTTTTGTAACCTCATTTGTGCTTTGTAGTAGTTTATTGTGCGCCTCTTCTACACTTGTATAAAAGTTATGGAATGCATACAATTGGTCCCAGCAAGTGCCACAAATGTGTCCATTGGCGTCCTTCGTCTGCAAACTTAATTTGAGTGTCAAAATTCACATTTTTTGTTTCCACTGCTTACCCGCAACCAAAAGTGTTTTTCAATGATCTCATTAATATTTAGCCATTCAGCTTCAGGTGTTCCAAAATTTATATTGCCGTTAGCATTGTCTGTGCACTGGGTGCACAGAAAACACATTTTTTCACACTGTTTACGTTCTAAAATTAGGCCGAATCTTTCAATAAAGATCAAAATGCGACAGCGGGCATCAAACAAACAGCTGATTATGTCTGAACGTTGCTGCTAGCTTGCTCAAATGTCAAGCGTTTTTTTTTAAAATCAAGTTGGCAGTTCTACATTTTGGCCTCGCAGTTTGGGACCAGACTATGAATTAATTTAAACAATTTAAATTATTTTCGGCTGATTGTGGCGCTCAATGACTTAATCGATTTTAATGTGCCGCAAAGAATAATGAATTTCATTATATGTACGTACATACAATACATAAATGTATTTACAACTATTGCATTGAACATTCATATATCAGACATTTTATTTATACTTTTTAGGAAAAACTAAGTTAGTAACTTGTTTGGTTTTTGTTTACCCTTTAACTCATGCTTTCCTCTCTCAATTATTCTTCAAATTTTAAGCAAGACTCGCGGATTTTTATAAGAAATTTATGTTGGTCTTTAAAGTAAATTAAAGATAAGGTGTTCCGTTTATAATTGCTGCAGCCTAATAATAAACTTTATTTTTCATATATACATATTGCATATGCAATATGACAATTTAATTTAAGTTGCAAGTGACAATAGCAAAAAATAATCTATTTCGCAATTATACTACAAAAATGGGATCCACACATGAGCGAAAGGAAACGAAAGCCCCCTACAAAAAATTCCATTGGTAAACATTTTACCAGACATAAATCACACAAAAAAAGGAAAAAAACCAAAGCAAATTTTTTGTTTGTCACGCTTAGTGAACCGTTGGCATAGATTCAAGATGCTCTCCTCCAAATAAAACAAAAACACGGTGATGGTACCTTTGAACTGATACTGCCAATCCAGTGATAAGGCATCGAAATCCACTTTAGAACTGACTCAAACCGGTTTGCGTGATTTTCTTGTCTAGGCTCTGTTTTAAAATGCAATAAATATATGTGTATGTAGGTATATGCGAAAGTCCGCTCTGTATTTCATCAAAATAATAAGCATTTTAAGTTTATTTGTTCCGAATACTGAACAATAATCTATATGCATGTATACATTTGTATATAAGTTCGCAACGTAACCAGATTCGACCTTAATGCTGCTGATAACACAAACTCTGTTGTCGACCATACCAGTTCGAGATGATCTGCATGCTGTCAAGGAACCGGCGCAAACCGGTTTCAAGTCTTGGCTTTTCCATTAAGCGCTTTTCAATTAAATAAGCTACAAATTGTTTTCAACTTTTTTATGCACTGATAACGTCCCAAAACGAATTGAACGAATTCAATTCTGTTCAAACATATACTATACATAGGGCACTTGGTCAAACCTCCAATACAAACTCAGCAGTCGGGTCCTCGACCGACGTTGTCGAGGCAACAGCTGCTGCTGCTGCTGCTTCTGTTCTTTCCGTTGTCTTGCGAACGCTCACTGAAATTATGGTGTCTGTTTTGCGGTGTCGTGCCTGGTGCCGATGATGGTATTCTTGCCACTCTTTGAAGTGCATCTTTTTGCGATGCGCATGCATATTGGCGTTCGAGTTGAACGTCTTCGGACAATGCGGACAAGTATACAACACCTCCCCCGTATGCGTTGTCATGTGTTCCTGCAAAGGACAGAGCCATTTATGTTTATGTTGAATACTGAAATAGAGTTTATATTTTTTGGTGTAAACAACTTACGCGTAAGTCTTTGGTCGTTTAAATGCTTTCTCGCACATGGAACATTGGTGTGTACGTGCCGCATTGTGCGTATATGCTATGTGATGCTGATGCGACTGCAGGTTGGGTAACATTTTAAGGCATATTTCGCATTGCATCGGCTGCAGATTCTCTGCTGTGTGCATCATTTTAATATGGTGCGCCAGCCCATATTTGGTCGTCAGCATCGATTCACACAGGTGGCATTTGATTAGATTTTGCGGCGCACCAGCATGCTCGTCCATGTGGCGTGCCAACGCTTCACCACGTATCAACTTGCCGCAAACATCGCAAATCTTGTCAAACTTTCGCAAATGCACCAGTCTTACGTGTTGCTTCATGAGGTACTCATCAGGGAAACTGAAAAGAATTAAATTTTTGGATGTTTTCATATTTACGGTTGCTAAAACTTGGCTTACGTCTTGCTGCAGTTGGTGCAGGGCACATGCCACTGTTCCTTGGGAATGTGTGTGAGCTTATGACGCTCGCACATATCGGACCTATAGAAGGATTTTGGGCATTGGTCGCATTGGTACTGTCGCTCATGTTTTTTGATCTCGTGCATACGCTTATGCAACTCCAAACTACGACGTAGACCCATGACACGCTGACAAATGTCACACTTAAAGAGTTCCGGATTCTGATGGCGTCGCAAATGATCAACAAGGACGCCACGTCTCAAGAATTTTCCATTACAGCATATGGCATAGCCGCGCTGATTGTGCTCCTTACGTGTGTGCACCAACATCTCAGCGAAATCATCCAGAGGTACATTACACACAGGACACTGAATCTTGTAGTGCTCCCTGATGTATTCGTTGAACTCTTCCGATTTCTTTTTAATAACGTTGATTTTTTTCACCTTACTGACAACTTTTAATTTGGTGAGGCGCTTTTTATACGTTTTTTTTCTTTTTTGCCTGGGCTTGGCGATAGATTCAAGTAATTCGCTTTCGATATCGCTTTGATGTAGGTAATCAGTTATACTTTGATCCTCCTGATCATCAAGAACATCGGCTATGTTAAGATCAGCCTCCGGGAACTCAATTTTTATCTCATTCAGATTGATCTGTTCCAGCACGGCTTTGAATTCGTTACTATCAATAGCTGTGGTCGTCTCGCCCGGCACCTGCTTGCGGGAACGTCCTCGCCTGCGCTTCACGGAAGCCGCGACACTGTCGTTAAATTCGCTCTCCTCCTTTACCACATTCTCATTCTCCGCCTCGAACGTTGAGATCGTTTCGGCTATTTTTGCAACCTCATTTGTGCTTTGTAGTAGTTTATTGTGCGCCTCTTCTACACTTGTATAAAAGTTATGGAATGCATACAATTGGTCCCAGCAAGTGCCACAAATGTGTCCATTGGCGTCCTTCGTCTGCAAACTTAAGTTGAGTGTCAAAGATCACATTTTTTGTTGCCACTGCTTACCCGCAACCAAAAGTGTTTTTCAATGATCTGATTAATATTTAGCCATTCAGCTTCAGTTGTTCCAAAAATTATATTGCCGTTAGCATTGTCTGTGCACTGGGTGCACAGAAAACACATTTTTTCACACCGTTTACGTTTAAAAAGATTCGGCCTAATCTTTTAATAAAGATCAAAATTCGACAGCGGGCATCAAACAAACAGCTGATTATGTCTGAATGTTGCTGCTAACTTGTTCAAATGTCAAGTTGGCAGCTCTACGTTTTGGCCTCGCAGTTTGCGACCATACTTTGAATTAATTTAAATAATTTAAGGTTTTTTCGGCTGAGTGTGGCGCTCAATCACTTAATCGTTTTTAATGTGCCGCAAATCAGACGCACCATGAGCACATTATGTATTCGCTCTTTGTTTTCGCTTCGGAACATCAGACGTGCTTGTAAGTTTGCTCTTTGTTTATTTATTGTGTCTGGTCTTGTAGCAACAATTTAATATGTTTATTTACTATTAGGACAAGAGGTTATTTTCCAAGCAGACTAAGCGCGCAATTAATGAATATCAGTAATTTGCTATTACGCGATAGCGCTCAATGTACATGACTGATAAGCCAAATTAAATATAATAAGCCAATTGTCTTAATGCTTTACTAATTTACCTGTTATCTTTATCTTAATGTTTCAGCAATTGTATATCATTAAGGTAAAAGTGACAGTACGCAATGGATGTCCAAGCAAGCCGTATTGTTCCCGATGGCGGATGGGGTTGGGTTATTGTCGCTGCCGTCGCTGTGATTAATGTAAGTATTTAACCTTCTATCTTAAAATAATCTAGTGTCACAGATGTATAACAAAATAGTATTTGTAAACTGTACCTCTTCTTTTTGGTACATGTGTACCAATATGATTTGACTTGTGCTAATCTTGCGTGTAACTGCGTAATTTGTTATATTAACGAATTCTTTGTCTTTTTGTAGATGACAAATCAGTCAATATTATCGGTGTTTGGCCTTCTTTTCGGTGGTGAGCTGCTTCGCATGCATGAGAACACATTTACCGCCGCACTTATAACAAATCTGAACAGTTTGGCATTGAACTTTTCGGGCTTATTCATTGGACCGGCCATTAAGAGTTTTAAGCCACGTAATGTGGCTGCGACTGGCTGCTTGTTGGTCTCCTTTGGGTTAACGCTCTGCTCCTTTGCCACAGAGAGCTGGCATTTTATTGTGGGCTATAGCTTTTTTGTTGGCTTTGGGTTGGGCTTGATATCACCATCGACATTTATGGCCATCAATTCGTACTTTAGCAGCAAGCGAGGTCGAGCGGTGGGTGTCTCCTTGGCTGGTGCTGGTGTTGGCCAGGTATTCATACCACATGTGGTGCGGTATTTTCTACAGAACTACGGTTTTCGTGGTGCAGTGCTTGCCATGGCAGTTTTATCATTAACTGGGGTTAGTATAATTAACTTTTCAATTGCCAGACTCGTGTACTAATTTTAAATTCTCAATTTTTTTGTTACAATTCTAGCTTGTTGGTGCTATGTTCCTCAAGCCCTTGAACCCGCCCATAAGTCACAATAATCGCAAGCATTTAAAACTTGTGATGGATAAGGAGGACAAGAGTCAAACCACCGCTTTGCAGGTAGTTATTGTGCAGTCCGCGCCAAAGATTAACACTCCCCAGCAGTCAGAGGTGGAGCAGTCAAAAGATATTTCACTGTGTAGCC
The DNA here is from genome assembly GCA_035044485.1 of Scaptomyza reducta. Taxonomy (NCBI): domain Eukaryota; kingdom Metazoa; phylum Arthropoda; class Insecta; order Diptera; family Drosophilidae; genus Scaptomyza; species Scaptomyza reducta. The sequence goes on along the minus strand of JAWNNV010000148.1, from coordinate 602,644 downwards.
GAATGGGCAATCGCTTGGCACAGGCTATGGACTTGGAACTGCTCAAGGATCTTGTATTTTGGAGCATTATTGTGGGCATGGCACTGGTCTACACATCCACGATTAACTTTACGATGGTCTTCCCACACTTTTTGGAGCACACGGCTCACCTTGAGAGCCAGGTGGTCGCCTTGTGCATGTCTGTTGTGGCCGGTGCTGATATTGTCTTCCGTTTGCTGTTGCCCTGCCTAACCGATCGTCTGAGAATACCCTATCGTGTGGTCTTTCTGCTGGGCACAGCCGGTATGCTAGCGTCGCGCATATTCCTAGCCGAGACGACCAGCTTACCAGTGATTTATGCCATGTCTGCTCTAACGGGCATGACCAAATCGGCCACCGTGATTAACAACAATCTAACAATATCGGCGCACTGCCGTTCCGAGAAGCTAGCTGGGGGTTTGGGTCTCAGCATGATAGCGAAGGGTGTTATTGTAATAATCATTGGCCAACTGCTCGGCTGGATACGTGATTATTCAGACTCGTATGTCATCTGCTTGTATGCACAGATTGTTGTGCTACTTGTCGTTGTGCTGGTGTGGACACCAGAAATATATTACCGCTTAAGAAGGCAAAAACACAGCACTACCAAATCCATGGAGACTACTTATACTATGCCAACAGAACAAACAACGGAAACATTGCACTCGCGATCGTAAACATTAATTTTAGTTTTGATGTAAATGTGGATGTGATAATCAAGCATTGTGTCCAAAGGGCGTTACTATTTTGTCTTCTATATATAATGACTTAGTTTTAAGCAACTATCTCGACTTATTTATTACCATATAGGATGTAAGAACTTGACTTTTCTACTGCTGCATTGAAATAAAATATAAGCAACTACATTTATAAAATCCAAAATTATTATTATTCTCCACAAGTGTAATCAGATCTGAATTTAGAATCCATACCATTTTTATTTATATGTAATTAGTTTATAAAGCTTTGTGAGCCGGCAACCGTCGACTCCCCAGACTCAGTGTTATAAAACAAACGACGCTCGATACCGTCCTTGTCGATAATTCCAATGCGTACCACGCCGCCGGAGCTGCCATCGTGGAAGATGGCATGTTGCACAGCTGAAATACATTTTAATCATATCAGACCAAGCACATTTAGAATATGATGCTGTGGCTATACAAACCTTTCTTTACAAATTCAATGCACTCCTCCTTGGGCATGCCAGGACGATAATGCTCCCTTACAAATCCGTAAATGAAACTCGAGCCCGAGCCGCCGATAGTGCAAGCCTCGCGTGTCAACATACCGCCTAGTGGCACACTGTAAACTTGACCGCCACGCTCCTCATCCCAGCCGGCTACAATGATGCCAGCCAGCAGGGAATCACGGTAGTTGTAGCAAAAGTTGCGAAACTCTGATGCTGCCTCCCATACAAGTGGCTCTTTGCTGGTTTGATTACGGTGGTAGTTTAGGGAGTAGGCCACAATGTCTGCAATGGCCTGGGTGTCAGCTGCAGAACCACTACGGCAGCAATAGATCTTATCTGAGATTTGGGTCAATTTGTCGGTCACACGATTAGCAACATATGGTCCAGAGCTTGTGCGAGAATCAGCACCGATCACAACGCCGCCATCGAACTCCACGGCCATAATCGTGGTCTGCGTTAAGAAGTCATATTAATATCTGCTATAAATATATAGTGATGCCTAAGTACTTACGCCAGTGCTGACAGGAGTGTCGGTAAACTCAAAATCGGGTCCCATGTTGCTAATGGTTCTTTTTTAAAAATTTGTTAATTCGTGCAATGAAATGCAAAGCAAAATGACTGGCTTGTTTTTGGCGAGTGTTGCAAAGCAGCTTACCGGTTAAGTGTTGTATAAGTAAATTTACTTATTGATATGCATTTGCAAGCGCTTATCGATATCGTCGTGTTATCGCTCATGCACATGTTGATTTTGTTTTGATTCTGCTAAAAACATTTTCTTGTGTGTTAATAAAAATAATAAAATGGCTTATGTTGCGCTTAGCGAAGCAGAGAAAACATTTATTTTACATGGCGTTGAGGTGAGTGTTAATGTGACCAACATGCCTAATTTGTACTAACTTAATAGGTATTTTGTGCTTCCAGGAGGACTTTCGCTGTGACGGTCGATCGCGTCGCGATTACCGGCCAATGGAACTGGAAACTGGTTTGGTCAGCAATGCTAGTGGTTCAGCACGGCTACGTTTAGCAAACACAGACATCCTTGTGGGCGTAAAGACAGAAATTGATGTACCAAATCCTTTAACGCCCGAATTTGGAAAATTAGAGTTCTTTGTCGATTGGTAAGATAGAAAAAGATACCATGTGCAGTGCATCCATTATTGTCTCTGAAAATTGAAAATATATTTATAAAACAGCTCTGCAAATGCTACACCCGAATTTGAGGGTCGCGGCGGATCCGATCTGGCACAGGAACTAATACTTTCGTTACAAAATGCCTACGAATCACCATACGCCTTTGACTATCGTACCTTGTGCTTAATTTCGGGTCAACAATGTTGGAAACTGTACATAGACATTTTGGTAAGTGTTCTTTAGTCGACTCAATACCAATAATCAGATTAATATATAAGTTTTTTCTATTTTAGATATTAGAGTGCG